>JAZDUA010000009.1:9607500-10106472 GCA_038098605.1 Gryllus longicercus | reverse complement strand
ATTTCCTTCCCCGGAAAATAAAGCGATCCCGCCGAGTCTTTTACGCTGCTCTGCTTCCGGGGGCGGGCTCAAATAGCCGCAGCGCCCGTCCGGGCCTCCGGGAGCGGAGCTCTCCGGCAGGCTGGCGCAGTGGGAGCCGGCTTTTTGGTAAGGGCGTAGGTGGCGGGGTGCGGAGCGGGGGCGGGGCAGCTGCGATTCTTTTTTATTTTTTTCTATACTTAGCATAGACGACGTACGGTAATTGTGCAAATATATTGGTGACAAGAGTTTGACGCGAGAGAGCACGCGTGCAGATAGCAAGTACCAGAAATCAGAATAAAAACTTAAAAAATTGTCGATATCAGGGATCAGATATCTAATTTTTTAACTCTTGTTTTGTCTGTACAACATCTTTGGACAACAATTAACACCAAACCATTCACAAGAAATTCTTCAAAATGGATATTCTTCGATCAGTTTACACCGTTACCAGTTATTTGGGAAAATGTGTGAAATGTAGCATCACTATGTTTTTTAATATTCTCATTGTTTTGTTCAACTATCACGAACGTGTTTAATCAAAAGCATAAAGATTTTTTGCATGTTAATGTGTTCCTTGGTTGGCGGAAAAAACTATATGAAGAGGTCTGAAAGGATTTCAAGTATTGTCATTTTCGTGCTAACAACTGGTTGCCTTTTTGCCTCACACAAAAAAAAAAAAATTATGAAATATTCACATAACGTTGAGACACATACCATATGGTGGCAAAATGAATTATCATCCTGATACACAAAACTCAACAGCTAGGTTGAAGATTTCTATAAAAAAGAGGGGAAAGAGAGAGGGAAAGAGAGAGGGAAAGGGAGAGGGAAAGGGAGAGGGAAAGGGAGAGGGAAAGGGAGAGGGAAAGGGAGAGGGAAAGGGAGAGGGAAAGGGAGAGGGAAAGGGAGAGGGAAAGGGAGAGGGAAAGGGAGAGGAAAGGGAGAGGGAAAGGGAGAGGGAAAGGGAGAGGGAAAGGGAGAGGGAAAGGGAGAGGGAAAGGGAGAGGGAAAGGAGAGGGAAAGGGAGAGGGAAAGGGAGAGGGAAAGGGAGAGGGAAAGGGAGAGGGAAAGGGAGAGGGAAAGGAGAGGGAAAGGGAGAGGGAAAGGGAGAGGAAAGGGAGAGGGAAAGGGAGAGGGAAAGGGAGAGGGAAAGGGGAGAGGGAAAGGGAGAGGGAAAGGGAGAGGGAAAGGGAGAGGGAAAGGGAGAGGGAAAGGGAGAGGGAGAGGGAGAGGGAGAGGGAGAGGGAGAGGGAGAGGGAGAGGGAGAGGGAGAGGGAGAGGGAGAGGGAGAGGGAGAGGGAGAGGGAGAGGGGAGAGGGAGAGGGAGAGGGAGAGGGAGAGGGAGAGGGAGAGGGAGAGGGAGAGGGAGAGGGAGAGGGAGAGGGAGAGGGAAAGGGAGAGGGAGAGGGAGAGGGAGAGGGAAAGGGAGAGGGAAAGGGAGAGGAAAGGGAGAGGGAAAGGGAGAGGAAAGGGAGAGGGAAAGGGAGAGGGAAAGGGAGAGGGAAAGGGAGAGGGAAAGGGAGAGGGAAAGGGAGAGGGAAAGGGAGAGGGAGAGGGAGAGGGAGAGGGGAGAGGGAGAGGGAGAGGGAGAGGGAGAGGGAGAGGGAGAGGGAGAGGAGAGGGAGAGGGAGAGGGAGAGGGAGGAGGGAGAGGGAGAGGGAGAGGGAAAGGGAGAGGGAGAGGGAAAGGGAGAGGGAGAGGGAAAGGGAGAGGGAAAGGGAGAGGGAAAGGGAGAGGGAGAGGGAATAAACGTTTTCTTCCCAGTAATACAAGAGATGATCAAAATACCACGAAAATATCACTCCCGACCTCTCCGTGATCTAAACCATTTAAGTTATCACAATTACACCGTCCTTGTACTGATCGCACTGAAACCTCTGTGGGAAGATACAACGGAGGCTTTCATGGTCAGAATCAGTAGCTACATGGCTGTTGGCAACTATGCCTAGGACGTGGCGTCTCTCGGACTGCCAAACACATACCTCTGTGGGAAGTTCGTAAGGTTGTGAAGGACACATGACTCAAAACTAGGGCTCGCGGAAACTACATGGTCGATGTTACGAACCCGATTATCGCCAACTCTGTGAGCCAATAAAATTCAGCCTCCGCTTCAGCAAAATCAAACAAACAAAATCGTCAGTTAATATTTGAAGAAAATTATGCCCATTTGATAAGTGATGATTTTTTTATCCACAGGGCTTTCCTTATCTTGAAGCAATTGAAGCGTTGGAGCAATTAAAGCAGGCTGCGGTCTCAACTCCTTAGCCTCTCGCTCCACCTAACGAACGCCCTCTTCGCTGTTAATGGAGATTAATAGAGCTGGAGCGGGGCGAGCGGCTGGACCGGGGCGGGGAAGCAGGCAGCCATGATGTGGGACTGCGGAAAACTAACCAGCACAGCGAAGACGGCGTTGGAGTGTTGCTGACAGTGGTGAGTGTGTGTATCGTGGCAGAAGGTGTAACTATTATATTGTTGTAAATATTAATGTTATTTTAAATATACTTTTGCGTAAAATGATTTGTATCACTCAAGAATTTTGTGTTACGAGCCATTCTGTAACGTTGCAGAAGTGTTGTAGGCCTCGTAGTAAATGAGTTGTTCGACATGAGGACTTTGGAGAGTGATGCGTAAGTCGCCAAAGTAAGAGACTTTGTGAGTGAGATTATACATACTCCGACTAGAGCTATGATTTTGTACAATTTACTCAAAAGTAAAATATATTATTGTAATATGTGTAAATCAAATTGTTACGTAGAAGCAATTAAGTGATGTATTTTTGAAACGGTATTAATGGTTTAACGTAATTAACTGGTGACTAGATGAATTTTTTTTGTTTATTAAATTTGTAATAAAATGATTTGTAAAGAAGCGTGGATGACTAAATTGGGGAAATTTAAGAGCATCTGGTGTAGAAAAATAACTTCTAAAGACTTCCCAGAAGTGTATCTAACGAAATTGAAGAACTCGTTTTGAACTGTTAAAAGGTTAACACGAGGGTGCAAGTTCCATAGTTTGGAATAGCAGCCCTTGCAGCGTTACGAATCTTGTAGTGGAATCTGGCTGTCGTGAACGCTGGCTATGGCGGTAGTGCTACGAGAGAGTAGACTAGAGAAAAGACTGATAGCGATAGCTATAGTAGAACTGGCGGAGGGATTCGGTAAAGGACGTAACGAACGGTAATGAAAGTAACGGTATTGGTTGTGGTGATAGCGATGAGATAGTAGGTGGCGAACGCAATGGTAATGACAGTTCCAGTAACGGAGGCAGCAATAGCAGCAGCAAAGAAGTAGGAGAAACGGCGGAGTTGGCGACGGGTGTGGGAGTGATGAGATTATGAGATGCAATGCCCAGAAGAGGGAAGAACCTCTCAAATTATCATCAAATTCCCCTGTGTACAATTAACAAGCAAGTAAATGCAGTATTTTGATCAAGTCGTTCTGTTCTCATCTGAAAATGGTGTTTATTACAAACATTAGCAGATTAACTTTGAAATGGCTGAACCTTAAATTATTTATGTTCAAAGACATAACTTTGAGTTGCTAGACAAAATGATTACGGAATGTAATCGTGTTTAAACTCAAGGAACAGAAGAAACTTCACAGAAGAATTGATTGAAGTGGAATCTTGAAGAGTCTTATCTTATTTCTCTGGTTCTCTAGTGGTTAGGCACTATGGCCTGAGCAGGCACTATGGCCTGAGCCTCGCCATTAATAAAGACATTATTATTATTATTATTATTATTATTATTATTATTATTAGCGTATTTTCCCAATAATGGAAAACGTTAAGCAAAAATTGACTCGTTTTGTGGAGTTCTAATTAGTTTTTGTTGAGTTCTTCTTAATTTTCCAATATTCTTTCATTCTGTTGGAGAATGCCAGTTTTCTTTTCTTCAGACCATTTCGGTCTGTAGGGTTTTGATTTTGGTTGTTCTGCTTTGACTTCCCATTTGTTCACTTTGTTGCGGAAGGTGTTTTTGTCTGAGGTGTCAGTTATGTCGGCGTGTCGCATGTCTTTTTTTGTTTCTTTCATCCATGGTGTTGTACTTTTAAGTGAGGATATATAGTTTAGCATTCTTTTAGTTAGTCGAGTATTTGGTAGAGTGTCTATGTGTCCGAAGAATTTCAGTCGTCTTTTCCTGATGTCGACTTCTATGTTCGAGTACTTTTCAGTTGTCTCAATAGATTGTAATCTGTATCCATCGGGAGTGAGTCTCGCGCCTAGTATCTTCCTAATGATTTTTCTTTCTTCTTTTTTGATTTCTTCCAGTTCATATTTCTTGCTGAGCGTGAGTGTTTCGCTAGCGTAAAGAGCTGCCGGTTTGATGACAGTATTATAATGTCGAATTTTGGTTTTCTTAGACATGCATTTTTTGTTGTACAGGTTTTGGATTAGTCCGAATGCTTTCTTGATTTTCTGGAGGCGGGTTTGTTGTGAAATTCTTTCGGATCCGGATTATTATTATTATTATTATTATTATTATTATTATTATTATTATTATTATTATTATTATTATTATTATTATTATTATTATTATATTTTTTCAATTAGACATCGAAAATAAAAGCTATATTAACTACTTGAGAACTCGATGGTACTAACGAACACATTCAGTGTAAAAATCTCGATGTGTCAAAGAATAGTATTTCTGATACTTGAAAAATGTTCACGTGTGATAAACCACACTGGCAAATGGGTCGCTACCGGTCATCTGGTCAACAACCTTAGTAGATTTTGGGTGCGGCCGAAACGCACACAGCATCCACACAGCGCTGCCCGCGAGGACGCGAGGCATCACGAACAGCGCGGCGGTGTGGCGCGCGAGGACGGGCAGGCGAGGACGGGAAGGGCGTAGGCGTGGGCGTGGGCGAGGGCCGCGGTTGTAGGAGCGGCCGGGCCACTTCCGGAACACGCCGCGGGCGCCATGTCGCCGTTCCGCCATTCCCCCGCTCCTCCCCCGCGCCGCCCCCGCGCCTCCACGCCTCCATGCCCCGCGCCTCCCCCGGGCCAACCCAGTGCCGACCGGCGCCTCCACGAGCCATCACGCCCCACACCTCCCCCGCTCCTCCCCCACGTCGCCCCCGCGCCTCCCTCACGCTACCCCGTGCCGTCCCGCGCCTTCATGCGCCGCCTCACACTGTGCCGCCCCCCGCGCCTCCCCGCGCCTCCCCCGCGCCTTCCCGCGCCTCCCCGCGCCTTCCCCGCGCCTTCCCCGCGACCTCCACGCCGCCCCATGCCTCCTCGCCCCGCGCAGCCCTGTTCGGGTCTGTGCCGCATCGCCCCTCTCCGCGCCACTCTTCGTCTCCCCCCGCGTTCCCCGCGCCTCTCCGCGCTTCTCCGCGCCTCCCCACGCCTCCACACCCCGCGCATCCACACCCCGCGCCGCCCCGCCCCGCCCCGCCTCGCCCCCGCCCCGCCTCGCCTCGCCCCGCGCCGCCACGCCCCGCGCCTCCACGCCCCGCGTCTCCACGCCCCGTACCTTCACGCCCCACACCTCCAAGCCCCCGCGCCTCCCTGCCCCCGCCTCCCCGTTTCCCCCACCGCCCCCGCGCCACCCCCGTTCGCGCCTGTGCCGCACCGCGCCACCCCGTTCGGGTCCGTGCCGCCCCGTGCCGCGCCCGCCCTCCCCGCCCCCATCGCGTCCCCCTTCGCCTCCCCCGCGCAGCAGATGGCGCACATCCCGCCCCCGCCCCGCGCTCCCCGGAGGCGCAACCCCTTGCGCTCCATGGGAGGCTGCGCCCCACGCGGGATGTCTCCGCTCTGCTCGGCGCCTCCGGGTGGGTGTTGGGGACGCGACAGGGGCGGCGTGCTTCTGGATCAGGATTAATGAACGCGGTCCTGTGTTATTCACTTGAATCGAAATAATCAGAAGCGCAGCAGGTTGTAGTGTGCTGAAGAGTGCGCTGCCTCCCATAGCATCCACCTGACTTCATGTTTTCTTACTAAGATTACTTCATTTACGCTGAATTTAAAAAAAGAAAGTCTTATAGTCAATGTATAATATCGTAACCAATTGCTATTTGAAATATTTTCGTCAAATTAGTAAAAGTCATATTTTAATATACGGCATTGTGTTCTGGTGGGTTGCTAAAATCACCTGGGCCTTAGGCGGTATTCGAACTTGCATCCTACGCCTCTATACACTTGTATACTGATCAACATCTCGGCGGGAGCACTATAATACTATACACAGAGACACCTCTACGAAGTGGTCATGCTCTACCGAAAATAGTCAATTCAGGTGATCAATTAATCATGGCAATGCTAGGAAACTTCACGGAAATGCGAAATGGACGACGTGAACTCTATTGAATAATGAGGCATTTATTAAAATGTATCAACTGAATCAGAAGTTAACACTTCTGCAAGGTAACATACTGAAGATGTCACTGTTCTACTAAGAATAATTAGACAGTGGGCTCCGTCGATGTACGATACTGAATCAGTAGAAATCACTTCTGTTCTTCACTTCTTATTCAATCTTGCACTGATGTTTTGGCTGATAAACGATCTGACGCAGTGAAATATATCTTGAATCCGCCAGTCGCAGAACAAGAGTGAGTTGCGTACCAATCACAAGCCAGTAGCACACATAGTATATCTTCGTTTTGAGATTTCCCATCACGAGTTCATAGGCAAAAAGAAATTATCTTCTATTCCCATATTTGCCCTAGAAGTTTGTAACATTTATTGTGTGTTTCCCAATATAAGGTAATTATGAATATCCCTGTGCGAGAGTTATATTCTCTTCTCACCTTGAAATACCCAGCGCACCCGTCCACGTGCGCACCGGCGGGGCCGTCGTGCTGCAGAAGGCCGATGGAAGGCCCCTCTGGCGGGGCGCGGCCGCCGACGCCGCTGGTCGCCGATGCGCCGCCGCTCCTCTGTTGACACAAAGGCGCGGAGGAGCGCGCGCGCGCCGCTCACGCAAAGGGCCTCACGTGTCCGCGGCAGGCGGCGCAGGGCAACGCACAGGTGCGCCCCCACCTGCCGACGCACCGCCACGCACCGGCCACGCACTTGCGGCGCGCCGGATGTGGGTGGCGGTGGGAGGCGATGGCGTGGCGTTGGCTGAGGATGCACGCGGCGGTTCAGACTTTGGCGATGGCGGTGACTTTGGCGATGGCGGTGACTTTGGCGATGGCGGTGACTTTGGCGATGGCGGTGACTTTGGCGATGGCGGTGACTTTGGCGATGGCGGTGACTTTGGCGATGGCGGTGACTTTGGCGATGGCGGTGACTTTGGCGATGGCGGTGACTTTGGCGATGGCGGTGACTTTGGCGATGGCGGTGACTTTGGCGATGGCGGTGACTTTGGCGATGGCGGGTGACTTTGGCGATGGCGGTGACTTTGGCGATGGTGGTGACTTTGGCGATGGCGGTGACTTTGGCGATGGCGATGAGGGAGGCGGCGGTTACGTTTGCGGTAGCGGTGATGGGAGGCGATAACAGTGTACGTTTCGGTGTCGGGGCTGATTCATTATTAGTGATTCCGGTCGCGTCAACTGCTACGGTCATTAGTCCCGTAAATGTGTATTTTTCTCTCTCAGGAGGTAGCAGTGATCATCCCCCGCTTGATGGTGAGATCTGCTGCCTACGTAATCGTTCGCTGACGGGGTTTCCCTCAACCAGGTATCTCATCAGCAGGGCACTGCATCAGCCGGGACAAGCTCTAAGCTTTCGACCGGTCTCCTCCGTAGTGTACTGCATGTAAAAGTAGTTGTAAATAATGAGGGAGAATGGGATAGGATGAGGAAGAGGAAGGAAAGATCCTGCGCGGACCGTGCCTGTTTGTTAGGATACTGATTTGGCCATGGACCACTTTGGCTTTCAACTGGCAGAATGGGGTTCAAGGGAAGTAGCCTGGAGCCTAGCCAGTTTCAACCAGCGGTAGGAAGTGTCATGATATTATTATTATTATTATTATTATTATTATTATTATTATTATTATTATTATTATTATTATTTTTATTATTATTATTATAATGAAAAAAATTAAAAAATCCGAAAAAAACAAAAAACAATATCCGATTGCATAAGATGATTAGGCAATACAATTTCAGCAGTGGTTTTACGATAACCCGAAAGAGAGAAATAGATACTACCATTATTTCAAAGATGAATCCATTGTTTTTGTTTAAAGAGGGTAATTAAAATTATTCAAACAATGTTGAAATGTGTATTTATTGATTTAAAAAGCTGAATGAATCAAATAGAGAAAGATGATTCCTCTCATAATATCATTAAATATCCCTTTATTTTTATGCGTAAGTAAGCAACAATCACGTCATAAGTTAACATTTCAAGACAAAACACAAAGACGAATTTCGACGTTCTGTTTCTATGTAATTTTTTAAAACCTTTATTTCTTGGATGGTATGAGGCTCACTGCACTCTTATGCAAATGGCAAACAAATATCACAAAGCGTAAGATGAAGATTTGTGTGCATAAGAACATTTTAGTATGCTTTAAGGGAAAGAATAATCGACCCTCCGTGAAGAAAAACATAAGTTTTGTAATTCTGTATTATTGTGTAGACACGCAACAAACAGAAGAACGAAAAGGCACTCTCAAAGGCTGGCGTCGCTTAAAGAATTTGACAGACCGTTGCCCTTTAAGTACAGTACAAAGAAATTTGTTGTATATAAGATATTAGTACTATATTAGTACTAATATGTTTCAAATTTAGTTCAATACTATTCAAAATTAGTTTTATATTTTTTTACTTTAAAGTGGTGTAATTACGAAAATATTAACGACCCAAAGTGAATACAAAAAAATAACGTTCTTGGTTATAATCCTCACTCCCTCTATATCGTCCTCATGAGCTTAATTACTATTTACTGTAATGCAAAATACAAATCAACTTTTCTGTCATAAACTACTTTCACTAATTTCAAACAATTTAAATATCAACTTCCAGCATGCACCTGATATTTGAACAAGAAAACACGAAACGAATATGTACGTTAGCTGCCACAGAATAAAGAACCTAAGGTTAATGGATCCTTTGACGCAGCGTACACTTTTTTACTTTTTCACTCCCACGAATATGAATGGGCTACGCACGCACCCACGCTTGCGTACGCACAGTCCAGCATCTCTGTGTACTTACGCAAAGGCAACAAACGTCTTGACGAGTTACACAGGCCATGCATGCGTCCAGTTGGCTGAGAGGAAAGACACAGCTCACGAGGGCTGCTGGGTGTGTCCAGAGGAGCCCTGGAGGGGAGTGGGTGGGACAGGCCTGCACGTGGAGCGGCGTGGGCGGGAGCGAGCGGGCTAATATTTGAGCCTGCGGTGCTTCGGCTGCCAGCGGCTCCTTTCCAGTTGTATTCTCGCCGACAACGCATCTACCGTCTTCCAAGCTCGTGCATTGCACACATACGGCCTGAAACGTACGCACTGAGGCTTTGGTTCACTCGCCCCCTCTTTTGCTGCCCTTCCTTCCCTTGTGTTCTACTCCTCTCCAAACGCCTCTCTCCCTCCACTCCCCTTACCATCTCCCTCATCTCTTGTTCCGTAACCCTATTCCACTTCCCTATGCTTTTACCTACCACCACCCTCAAATTCATTCCACCATCTTCCATTTTCTTTTGCTTGACGTCCTTGGTAGTATGAGACCTAGCACACTGGCCCCTAAGTTTGAGGTTTGAATCACGTCTGATAGGAGTAGATTTTGTAAGGAAGGAAAATCCTCAATGTGCTTGCGTCTAAAGAATATTTGTTTTCAAGATAAGACGTTTTGACCCGTATACTCTTATACAACAAGTTGTTAAACTGTTTTTTACTTATTTTCAGTTTTGGGAAAAGATCTGCTTTGATAAGGGTTTTAATATTAATGTACACAAATTACCAAAATTATTTCATCTTTCTGTAGTTTTTACCAACATGTTTGATAGCAATTTGGTCCAGAGAACGGCATAATATTATGCAACACTTTAGAGTTCTTTCCGTTACAAAATGGAGTTTAATTATGAATTAATAAAGGGAATAACAGTGATGTTAATAAAATAAATGAAAATCCTGCGCCTCCGCTTGCACTTTCGCCTTCTCCTCTTCCTCCTCCTACTCCTCTTGCACCGCCAAAGGCACGTCCACTGTCACTACCATCGCCACCCCGCCTTCCCCTCCCTTTTCCACTACGGACACGGCGTTAAACTCCCTTTTCCACCACTACAACCGCCTTCACCTCCCTTTACCACCCCCACCCCCCACCCCCGCCTTCACTTCCCCTTTTCCACCCTCCCTTCACTTTCCTTTTCCTCACACCCCGCCTTCACCTCCCTTTTCCATCACCGCCGTCACCTCCCTTTTCCACACACACACACTACCACCGACTTGACCTCCTTTTTCCTCCATCCCCTCCACCGCCTCACCTCCCTTTTCCTCCACCACCGCCACCGCCTTCACCTCCCTTTTCCACCCTCCATCTTCACCTCCCTTTTTTCTCCACCACCTCCACCGCCTTCATCTCCATTTTCCTCCGCGAACGCCACCACCTTCACATCCGTGTTCCACCCCCCACCGCCTTTACTTCCCTTTCCAGCCACCGCCTTTACTTCCCTTTTCGACCCCCACCCCCCAACACTACCACAGACTTGCCCCTCCCTTTTCGCTCCACCATCACCGCCGCCTTCATCGCACTTGATCAACCGCCTTCACCTCCCTCTTGCACCACCGCCACCGTCTTTTCCTCACTTTTTCCATCACCGCCACTACCACCGCCACCGCCACTACCACCGCCACCGCCACTACCACCGCCACCGCCTCCGCCACCGCCACCGCCACCGCCACCCGCCACCGCCACCGCCACCGCCACCGCCACCCGCCACCGCCACCGCCACCGCCACCGCCACCGCCACCGCCACCGCCACCGCCACCGCCACCGCCACCGCCACCGCCACCCGCCACCGCCACCGCCACCGCCACCGCCTCCGCCTCCGCCACCGCCACCGCCACCGCCACCGCCACCGCCACCGCCACCCGCCGCCGCCACGCCACCGCAGCTTCAGAAGCCCCTGTCGCGCTCGGGCGCAAACAACGCGGCGATGACCGGCGCTGCAGAATGGCGGGCAAACAGCCGCGCCGCTCCCGCGTCGCCTCTCAGGGCGCTCGCGCTGAATGCGCGGCTCAGGAAATGTCTCACGCCGCGGCCCACGCCCACTTCCTGTGCGCCCGCGCCCCGCCCCGCCCCGCCCCTCCGCTCCCACGGACCACACCACACGCCGCGCCGCCGCCTCGCGAGGACCACGACGCTACTCACTTCGAGACCTGCTCAACCCAGGCCCTCAGGGTCGGAACCTATTGCCTGTATAATATTTCTGTCCACTTGGCATATAGCAGCTGACAGGGGAGAGCGGATTCCGTTATCCAATCAGATGTGATCGTCTTCAAATTACGATGACGATGCTTATTAAAAAATGAAACCTTCACTGAGGGAAGCGCCTGATAATTGAAGAACGCCAAGAGGACAGAGCGCCAAATGGCACCCTAACGTGTTTGATTACGCGTGGTCTGTGCGTTTTTGTGTCGTTTACTGAAGTGTGCTGTCATTACGATTTGGGGTTTGGTACTGCTGCTGTTGATCTGATGTAAGAATGAACACTGATCCATGTGGTCTGCCTTTCAAGTAAGCGGTACCATCGCTCCATCCCACTTCGGCTGTCAAGGCATATTATTCGGACAACAATAAAGGGGGATACCCCTTTATAATAACGGGGTATATAAATTTAGGATAACAATAAAGGGGGATTATTTTAACCTTCGTGATCCGAAAGTTTAAAATGAAGTTAAAGGGATCTAACAATCGCACATCGCTGAAATCATCACTTGTCATTATCCTATTGACACGTTGTATTCAAGTCTTACAGTTCACAATAATACATATTTCCCTTGGAAGTTGCTTCTTCGTTTCTGGCATAGCAGGTAAGGGAATTAACAATATTCAGACTCTAAAAAATCCGTACTAGATTTTGTAATGTCAAAAATAATTCTTCAACTCACTTTATAGATACTTTTAACATACAGTAATGTAAGTAAGAAATAAATTACCAAAACTTCAACAAGCCGCTCGAAATGCGAACAACATGCATTCGTTTGAGGTATAAAGGCTAAAAGTTGGTAGTGAAAAATTCTCTTTTATCCTATTTGCCCCATAATCCCACTAATATTACTAATTTTATTTTAGAATATTGAGTCATCATGAACAACAGATGAATTATATTTGTTCAACAACTCGGAAGAATTTGGCTAAAGTTTTTCTGCGTGTACGCAAATTCAAAAACCACTTTTTTCCTTAAAAAAAAAAAAAACAATACACAAACCGACATTTTGGTTCAATTCGTTGAAAATTGTCATTTGGGGAAAATACTAGAAACAATATGTAAAAAAAAGTCACGGAAATGTATAATCAGTCCCTTTTCACGCATTTATCAAAACGAATGTGGATATGTATACGTAATGTATATTATGTATTGTTGTAAACATATTTTAGCCACAAACGATGAGGAAATAATACATTGCACATTATTTTACCGTGGAGGTGACCATGAATAGAGTGAGCGAAATGAGTTATTTTTTAAATTAAAATGCATACTATTTCATGAAAAGTAACAAAGGTCAGGCCGGAAACAAATGATTTTGCCTTTTTATTACATTCATCAAGTTTCTGCTTTTCGGCATTGAGGAATTTCATTGTAATGTTCTGCTTCACTATTGACTTATAATGAATATATTGAAAAGAGTCGAAAAATATAAATTATTCAGTAAAGGGCGTTTAATATGTGCCTCATGGACATGATAACTTAGCGATCCATAGGATTTGTGGACTTTGAAGTCTTTGGAATTATCGGTCAGAGAACGAAAATACTCTATGATTTGATTTGAATTTTATTTGAATTAGGTTCTCAAAACCAAGGAAATTCTTTTTGTTATACCAATCCATAAAAGATTTTTACGTTGAGTTAACAATAAATCGTTCATATAACTAGTTCAGAAAGCGAGCCTTTGGCTTCCGAATGAAATGTTGACGACGATAGAAGCTGGGTTTGGCATTTTGCAAAAGACACTTTCGTGCGAATTGCATATATTATTTTCGGTATGAACTCATGAAAACGTGCAAGTATATACTATTGGAATCATTCTCAATTTGCAAGGTGGGCGGCATGTTGATTCATGTCACTGCAATATTAATTTGTTTTCGTATATGGCCGTGACTTTGCGGTCACAGCTGTATAAAATACCTTCAAATAATAACCAGTAAACAGAAGAACTAATTTTGAGTGTTGAAAATAATATCAGTTTTTATTAAGAGGCGAACATGAGTAACTTCTTCTTCTATGTATTCTTTATTTTAATGCTTTAAGATAATGCAGGGTAGCAAAGATATTCAATGAATCGCAATAACTCAAAAATGAAGTTTTTAATTTTATATTTTAATCAAAATTATCAATGATTATTTCATATTTACGCATCGTGATAAATTTGAGTGAGCGTTTCAGTGCCTTCCTTTCTTACAATCACCAGATGACATCTTTCGATGTGCCCCATGCTGTGCCCGACAGTGGAGACCGCTAGTCCGCCCTCGTGAGCGAGCCACGTGAAACAGGCTGAAGAGGCTGCGCACGACTCAGCGCTCGGAAGCTGCCCGCGCCTAAAGCGCCGCCGTTCGCCCATTCATGCGCCGACGGGGGCTACACGTGCCCTCGCGGCCGCCGACTCCTCCGCCCCCAAAGCGCACACCACGGCCGCGCGTCACGGCCCCGGCCACCGTAACAAGGCCCGACTCTCGCTCGGGCAAACAACGACACAGCTATGGTTTCCTCCGGTGAAGTGACCGTAGGAAATGCTTCGATTTGGTCGTTCCCTTGTAAACTGTCGTCTACGAATCGATGGTTATTAAACTGTTTAGGTTTATAGAAAATGAAAATGAATGTCAACCTTTCCATATTATTATTATTGATAGAACATTTTTCAAATTTCTTAGAAGCTTCTGGACAGATCCAAAAACAAATCATGAGTTCCGCACCAGAAAATCGAGACACGTCGAATGACACTTCTCGTGTCTCGATTGGTCGATGGGAAGGAATATAATCATCAGTGACAAAAACAAGTTCCTCAAATACTACGTAAGGGTACGGAGCAAAGTACTTGTGTGTGTTAAACTTTTCAAACGAGGAAATAACTTACCAGAGTTCAGTTTGGACGTCATTTGAGATGCGTTCAGAAAGCAGATCATAGCAGGAGATTTGATTGACTTACTCAGGGCGATACGTAGGGTATGTGGTGTGTGGAACATTGAGAAGAGAATCTAAATGTCTCGTCGTGGTGTTTGGGCATTTTGGAGAAGCGGGGCGTGTTGGTGGCTGAGCGTGTGAGTGGCAGGGCGTGTGGGTGGCGGGGCGTGTTGGTGGCTGAGCGTGTGGGTGGCAGGGCGTGTGGGTGGCGGGGCGTGTGGGTGGCGGGGCGTGTGGGTGGCGGGGCGTGTGGGTGGCGGGGCGTGTGGGTGGCGGGGCGTGTGGGTGGCGGGGCGTGTGGGTGGCGGGGCGTGTGGGTGGCGGGGCGTGTGGGTGGCGGGGCGTGTGGGTGGCGGGGCGTGTGGGTGGCGGGGCGTGTGGGTGGCGGGGCGTGTGGGTGGCGGGGCGTGTGGGTGGCGGGGCGTGTTGGTGGCTGAGCGTGTGGGTGGCAGGGCGTGTGGGTGGCGGGGCGTGGGGGTGGCGGGGCGTGTGGGTGGCGGGGCGTGTGGGTGGCGGGGCGTGTGGGTGGCGGGGCGTGGGGGTGGCGGGGCGCGTGGGTGGCGGGGCGTGGGGGTGGCGGGGGAGTGGCATGGGGGATAGTCTTGAGGGGGCTTCTCTGGGGCAGAGGGCGGGCGTTGGGTGGGAGTGGCGGGCCCCTAAGGGTGCGGCCGGAGGCGTGGGAGCGAGGGCGGCTGAGCCCACTGCTACGCATAGGGTGCGGGAGATGCGTGTGTGCTTTGCTCTTATGCCCTACCGACCTCTTCTCAGAGTGTGAGAGATGCCATCTACTTCGTGGCCTCATTTGGTTTCACTCTCAATGCATATCCCAAGTGACAATGCTTTGGTGTCAATGTACTGAATAACCTATTTAGTGGAAGTGATAGTGAAAGTTTCAACTTCACCCCCCCCCCACCAAAAAAATAGAAAAATGAATGGAAAAATAATTTAAAATGGCAAATAAATGTACATTTTTATAATTATTTCCAAGCATTTAGTCTAAAAATTGTACGGAAACATTAGCTTCAATGACACGATAAATAATTTATATTTTGAAATCCTGTTATTGAGGGCTATAATGATGAATTAATTTCTATGTGCTCAAATGGGAGAATATAATATTTAAAGAAACAATTTATGGATACCGGTCTACTCCCTGACCAAAAACAATCAACATGCTTTTGTCAAGGAAGAATACGGTTAGTGCATTGGATATATCTTCGTACCATTGGTTTGGTTTGCTCTAAACGAAGAGAAAAAATTCGAAAAATAAATCTACGACAACACAGGACGAAAGCATTTGTTTGCTGGAACCAAAAGCACCGAAACTGACGTACATTTACATTATAATTTATATGTATTATACATTAATTTCTAGTGAATCATGAAAAGCAAGATCACATGTTAAATAATCTTTATATTTTATTCACATATTGTAGGTTAGAATAATTGTCAATAGAAAACTTTACTTCGTGACATATTTTTATCATGCTTCACAGGAACAATAAAATATTGTGGAAAAATACGCCTGGAAGCACGTAATGCAACCCGCGTAACTGACACGTAGCGCGGGCCTCCAACGTTCTTTCGTCCTCCGTTGATTTTACACTTCTTCCACTATCGTTTTTATTCCACGTCTACTAGTTTTACAAAAGTTCTATATTAATATAGTTTTTTCGTAGATAATGTAATCGGTTTTGAACATCAAATTCGTTGAAAATGTTGGAAATGCGCTTAATAAAAGCATTTTTTAACTTCGTAAATTGTCCGCTTCCCACTGTTTCATTACATATCAACGCACTTGATTTGTAACGTTTAAAGTTTTTACATATTCAATTACGCCCAATTTCCAGGAATCTCCATAGCCATAGAAGCGAACTTACAGTTGGTTTGCGGCCTTAGACCGCGGCATCGATCAGAAATTCATGTTGCCAACAAGTTTGAATACCACACGAGTAAAAGAAGAATCTCCGCAATGTCTATTCAAAGGCGAGTAGAGCAGACAATTCGTGCGTGAAGTGCAAAAGCAAATAACTTCCTGACTGGCCAGTATGTGTTGCTGAGAGGTAAGGGTTAGATGATAACGGAGCGACGCAGAAAGTGGGAAGTGAAGGTGGCAACATTGCAAGCGAAGAAGTAGAAGGCAGTCGATGAAGGTCGTCATGTCGATAGAGCGCACTGTGATCGAGGGCGATATCAGCCCGAGGGGAACGGCACGGGCATGTGGGGCGTACGGGAGCTTCGTCGCTGGGCGATGGAGAGTGGTAAGCGGTGCGGGGCGGGCTGGGGCGTGGCGGTGCGGGGGCGGGGCGGGGGCGCTCAGAGGCGGACATGTGTGGTCCGCGCCCCTCGGGCGGGCGGCAGTGGGTCGGGGGCGGTTCGGAGCCTCTCAGGCGGAGCCCGCCCGTTTAATTAGGCCTGCCCGGGGCGCGGGTGGCGGCGGTGGCGGCGGCGGCAGAGGCGGGCGCGGCGCCGGGTGCGTCGACAGCTGACATGCGAGGTGCGAAGCGAGCATTAATCACGGCTGTATACCGATGAGCGCGCCCTCATCTCCATTTCAAATCGAGTCTGCGCGCCGCGCCGTGCCGCACCGCCGCTGCCGCCGCCGCCCAGCGCACCTTGGGACGAGACAGCGAACCGTGCGGGCGGCGGGGCGGGGCGGGGCGGGGCGGGGCGGGGCGGGGCGGGGCGGGGCGGGGCGAGTGGGCATCCGGTGTGCGCGCAGGCGGCGGGGGCGGGTGACGGGCGGAGGGGCGGCGCCGGGGTGTTTGCCAGCGGCTGCGCTCGTGTGAGCGTCGGAGGGGGAGGAGGCCGGGGGGGGGGGGCTGGCGGGAGCGGGGGAAACGAGGCGGGCGGGTGGGGAAGATGGCTGGTGGGAATGACAGATAGTGACGTCGGAAGCGGGGGCGGGTTGGGTAAAACTATGCAGTGGGGACGGGGAGGTGACGTGGGGGTGGTTGCTGGGGTGGGGGCGGAGAAGCGGCATGCGGAGCGCTGCGCGGGGCCGCGAGAAGACAAAACACGACACGGATTTACTCCCTGGAGGAGTGCGGGCCGCGCGCTGGCGCGTCGCGGGACATCATGAACGCCGACAGCCGTCGAAGCCCCGCGCGAAGGGAGTTGGCGAGTGCGGGCGGCGCTGCCGCTGCCAAGTGACCCCGGAGACGACGCGAGTGCGACTCGCTTCTCACCGATGGATCACCACAATACCGCTATATTAAGTTAACAAACACGTTTATCTTGCCTTCATGTGCTGTTTAATTGGGCATTTGGAGTAGTTAAATCCGCTTATTATTGTATTCAAAATAATAAAACTTCCTGCTGTTCCTTATTATATTCGATGTAATAAAGGAATAAACGAAGTCAATATTATACCGTAAATACATATAGATATACAGTTAGAAAATATGTGGAATGTTAAAAATCTGAGAGTATAAAGTTATAGGTTAAAATAAACTGTTCAATATTACAGATTATTAAAATACCATTATGTGCTCAATAATTATACACTATGCTTACAAGCTCGTGATGAACTTGAACAAAGTGGCCTCTTTCAAAATTTTCTAAGATAAATATTATTCACAACCGACAGCGCCCTTTCGTTTAATAATGAATTGCATTATGATGTACTTTAATGAGGAAAAATATATGATTTCTTCATTGATCTCTTTACGCCATGATTTTCATATTCTAACGGTAGTTACACGTCAGAATATTTTAAAACCGAACATTTTCTTACTAATATATATTTTTAAGAGCAAAAATATTTCTTATAGTGACTTGACCATACACATATTGTACCGTGTCATGTGTCCATATAGTTGTAAAACTACCATAAATGTAAATGATTACTACTGGAGAATTCTAACATCGCGTCATGATAATACCGTAGACAACATTGTAAAATAAACGATTAAAAATAGTAACACGTAGGGAAAAACTTATTTCAGTTAAAACAGTATTCGACTAGTCTGCGTAAATTAGGACTTCCAGTTTTAGATTTTTTTGTCAAAATATCTTAACGAAGATTCTTTGAAAATAAAATGTTCACCCAAGGCGCAAATCACGCAAAAATCAACTTGGTTAAATGAATAGGATTCGCGAATAGAGACGTTTACATTTGTAAACGGATTGATTTTTTTCATTATATTTTCGGGAAGACCCATTTTCAGTGGTTCCAGAAGAAATGTGAGATGAAACGTGCCGGTTGAATGATAGTGCGGGCGGGCGGATGGTTGTGCGGGCGGGCGGTTGGTTGTGCGGGCGGGCGGTTGGTTGTGCGGGTGGGCGGGCGGTTGGTTGTGCGGGTGGGCGGGCGGTTGGTTGTGCGGGTGGGCGGGCGGTTGGTTGTGCGGGTGGGCGGGCGGTTGGTTGTGCGGGTGGGCGGGCGGTTGGTTGTGCGGGCGGGCGGTTGGTTGGGCGGTCTGGCAGTCTGTTGGGAGGAGGCGGGGCGGGAGCGGGCGTGTGGCGCAATGTGTCCTCGAGGGGCGTGGGCGGCGTCGCCGCTATCGCCTTATCAGCGTGGGCTCATTGGGCCTCCGGGGACACGCCCCCTCGGCGATGGCGGCGGCGGCGGCGGCGGCCGAGACGCTCTTCTGCGCCATTGCCGCTCCTTTGTGCCGCTCGCCCTCCTTCGCACTTCATTTGTTGAGATACGCCCCGTCTTTGATTCTGCCGTCTTTTGTCCTTGCCGATTCACTGCCAGGAGAGTCACAAAGAACGAATCGTTCGGCAATTCGACTTTCCTCCGCGTTCAAATTTTTAATTCATTCATTTGTATTCGCATTTCACATGCCATTTCATTCAGAGACCTGTGATTATTGATATAAATTGATGACTATTATAGAGCATTAGTGGAATTTAGTGGGGTTCCATTCAAGACGATTACTGAACAATCAGTTTTTTTCTCAAGTAGTTGTTGGGATAAGCTTGGTTGGAGGCAAAACTGATATATTCATGGATTAAAAATTTCATGTCTATTTTTGTAATTTGAGAGGCTACGAATTCCCTTAACTGTATGCTCGTCGGTGTAGACGGTGTAGTCTTCATTGATTTCTTGCATACGTTCTTAATTATTGGAGAAATATGTCAAACAACGTGAATATTCGTCTCTGTTGACTGTGAGAGTCTGTGGAAGAAATGTCAAGAAAAGTACGACGATATCTATGAGTAAAATAATGTTGGCGTTAGAGGTAGTGATGTTATAACAGTAATGATGTTATATTAAATATTATTTTACAACTATGTTATATGATCGTGATGATATTACAACTGTGATTTTTATGATGTGGCAACAGTGATGTTACAATATGATATTGCAACTGTGATGATATTATCATAATATGTTGCAACTGGGATAATTAGAATGAGGCATCTCCAACCTAAGCCGGGTGATCACACCCAACGGAAAATCTCAAAATGCCAAAAAATTGCAACTCTTACCGAGCCACAAGATTATCAGTCTAACCAAAATGTTTGAAATTTCGCAAATGTAAACACCTCTCCCAACGCATTTCCTTAAGAGAATGGAAGCGCACGGGGATAAGACTTCCCTTCCGCACAGCGTGAGCGCGGAGAGGGCAGGATGGCTGCTCGGGCTCTAACACGATCAACGCTCAATAAGCGGCGTCGCCCATTACGCACCCAGCCCCGCCCCACTCTCCCTTTCTCCCCTCCCTACCCTGACTGCGCTCGCGGGTCAATATTTAAAAAATTCTGGTTGCGACAAGGGGTTACTCTTTAGCGCTTGGGAGGATAGCCTCGCAGTATCGTTCGCAATGTGCGCACTTTTGGAAAATCCAATGATTATTGTCCCGAAAGAGACTCAGCTTTTTGCTAAGTAGGATGGTGGGAAGTTTTCTCATACTAATGTGCACAGGGGTGGATCCAATCGATAATTTTCGAGGAGGTCATCGTAGATTTTTGTTAAATAATAAACATATTTGTTACTCTATATTATTTATGTATTGTACATATGACACCACACAATATTATTGTTCAACTAATTGCATAATTCAAACATAAACAAAAATTTAAATAAATTTTGCCAAATAAAGGAAGGTAAACTACAACTCTAGGCTTTTTTTGGGGGGGGAGACCATGGCCCCCATGGCCTCTCCCTCTGGATCCGCCAGTGTATGTGAACAACTAGTTGTAGGATACTACGCTCACAGTTCAAAAGGCCGTTCTTAAAGCACAATTCATACGCCCCTTTCCATGACGTACTATAAATTTATTTTAAAACGCTCTCCGACGTTTGTGAATAATTCTAGTATACATATCTATCAGTATCGCCTTAAAATGACTTATATGCTAAAGATAAATCTGTCATGTTTTTATAAAAAGTATCTTTTACACCTATCATCTTTTACCGTGAAAAACTATATATCTTGTGGATATCCCAAATGATGTGGCATTCCTATTAAATAAATCGTGAATGATTAGATTTCAAATATTCTGAACCGGATCTTTTTCTTACCATGAAACTGTTACAGCAGGCATGCTGCATTTATATCTAACCTTTGAGCATTATCCACGATTTCAGGGAGATCGCTTCTCCGCTTGTAACTGCAACGAAAACAGCCGAGGTAAGATAATTCGATGCAGCTCCCCTTTTACTACACATGCGAGGGTTAAAAACTACCTCCGCCGTTTCTCTGGAGGCCCTCTCCTCCACGCTGGCGCAATCCCCGTGGCCTCGGGCGAGTGAGAGGGAGAGGGGGGCGCCTCCCGTGACGGTGGCGCACCTGGCGGCTAACGACGTCGTTACTCGGATCGGCGGCGGCGGCGGAGGCGCGGGCGCCGACTACGCCCCGGAGACCCGTGTAGTACAAACAACCGTGAAATACTGTTCTATTAACACGCATCGCATATTAATCCAGGCGCCGGGCCCGCTGTGGCGCCGCCGCCGCCGCCGCCGCCGAGGCCGTAGATTAATTTGGGCGCGCGGGTCAGCGCCACTTTATGAATAATAATTGGACTTGGAAACACACCGGCCACGGCTTGGGACGTCTGACCGCGGACTCGGGCGCCGATGGGTGGGTGGTGGTGGTGAGACAGCGGAGTCGGCAGGGAGGGTGAAGTGGAGGAGGATGCAAAAGAGGGGGAAGCAGTGAGGGTTGGTGCGGTGGTGTAGGTAGTAATATCATAGGGAGCGGTGGAGGTGGTGATGGTATCAAGGGCGACGCTGAGGCAGTAGCAGTGACAATGGCAATAAGGGCGTCGGAGGTGGCGGTGAAGGTGGAGGTGGAGTTCAACGTGGAGTCGGAAGTGGACGTAGTGGAAGCGGTGGTAAAGAGGGATGAGGTTAAGGCGGAGGATAGCAATGGAGGCGGTGGTGGTGATGATAGAGGCGATGGGGTGGTGACGGCAACGACGACGCTGATGGTGATGGTGAAGGCGACGAAGCTGTGACTGTGATGGTGATGGCGGCGGTGACGGTGTTGATGATGGTGGCGGATGAGGTGTTTGTGATACCGAAAACAATAGTGGTGGTTGTGGTGGTGAAGGCGGCGGTAGTAGTGGTAGGGTGGTATGGGCGGCGGCGGAGACCGGGCGGTGGTATGTCTTTCGTGGCGGTGCTGACGGCAACTGCAACGGTGGTGGCGGTGGCAGTGGCCAAAAGTGCTTGCAGCGAGGGGGGGGGGGACGGAAGGGCCCCAGGGCGTCAAGAGCAGCTGAGCGAGCAGGCGGAGGCTGCGGAGGGCGCAGAGTACACGGGGAGCTGAGCACGGGATTGTGTAGAACGGCCAAGAGCAGAGGGGTCACCGCACACGAGGGACTTGCAAGCGCAAAGAGGAGGTGCGATGCACGGACACGGTGGACGTCGAAGAGATTAGAGAAGAGAATTGAGACTCATTATGAAAATGATGAAACTTAAATGAACAAGTTATCCGAACGTCAATAGTTAACGGAGACATAAACACTCTCATAACAAGATAATTCGCTAAACAGCAATAGAGCAACAACCACTAATTATTTGTATAAATAATATTCCCTACAAATTAAACATTCTATTGAATACATTTGATTACTAGAACCGTGAAAGACTTTTTTTGAAGAACTTATTACCTGTATAACAATGAGTATAATAAATACTGTAAGTGTGTTTATAATTTCTTCCCTTCATAGATGCTCTTTATGTTATATCGAATACTATGAAAATCATATTCAAATTATTATTAATCTACAATGAATACAAACAGCTATTTATATAATTACACAATTTCTGTCACCTTTTTTTTAACTTACGCACTGAAATAACTGTGATTAGCACATACATACATTGACATATTAATATTTAATTTATTATTAGTATTCGGGAATACGAGACTAAAAGAAAAACTTTGAAACTTGAAAATGCAATTGGAGCATCATGTAAAGCATCCAAAACAAAAGATACTTTTCTAACTTTCGGGGACTCGAGTTGACGCGGATTGATCGGGGAATACGTTTTGGGAAAAACGAAACCGGTTTTCGCGGTATCGGAACCGGAAGTCAATCGATGTGTGATATCAAGGGCTCCCCAAAGATGGGTTCGGACTACGAGTTAGAGGAAGTAATTAACTGCGTGTAGAAACAGGATTTATCCACATTTCAAGACCTGCTAATAAGAGGGTTTGTCTCCAAAAATCGCATTTTTCTGGCGCACTATTTCAATTCTTTATCTTCTTACGACGTAGGGTGAGAAAGTAAAAACCAACACCCGGGATCCACATTAAACATTTTAACCATAAAGTATTCAAAGTCATTCGATAATATTTCATGTTTTCCTCATGTGGAATGTAGCGACTTATGGAGAGACAATAGCGTCGACTCGTGCATTTAAACAGCTCATGTTATATAAAAAAATGTTTTCCCAAATAATGATGAATATTGTCACGAGGCAAAGAGTTAAAATTTCTCTCTGCGGTTCGACGGAAAAGATAAAAAGCAATAGCTGCATTTCGTCAGCGGACAACCCGTCGTCAGCAAATGAACAATGCGTAGAATCAATAGCACTAGAAATTAAATAATCATGCACAATATATTACATACAATTATTAGACTAGATTATAATAAAAATAAAAGTTGTAGGAAAACTATACAACATAACAAAAACAACAAAAAACACAAAATGATACTAAAATTACAGCAAAAAGAGCATTTATTTGAAAATCTCCCAAGAACAGTAGTATTAAAACTCTGTAAATCAAAGGTTCACACCATGAGTATTCACAACATTTACAACTTAAAAAATAATAGCATCCCAAACTAAACATTGACGGCTATGTAACACCTAGGTCAAAACAAAGAACACAGCGACAATTCGGGTTTTTGTTCTATGAAAGTCCAAAACCACTAACGCGTCTCAGATGAGGCCTAGCCAGAAGACTTCCGTCAGTAATAAAAAAAGCAAAAAATAAATTAAAAAAAAAATATAAGGGTTTATGTCATTCATGGTTTGCCCGCTAACATATTAAAACGTACTGTGCCAATCTAAATTAGAACTATTTATTGTTTGTTTATTTTCTGTTGTTTAATAATTACTAGAGTTATGTAAGGAACATCATTTGCTTAGCATTTCCTACCACCTACGGGGTTTTCCTGCCGTTTCCTTCCCCCAGCAATAGTAGGGGCAAAATGCTAGGGAGTATTGAGGCAGGTTCTAATTGATTTGGCCCTAATAGCCCAGCCGACTATATTAGGATACATGGAAGAAAATAAAAACAAAACATACCTTTACAACTTTACAATAAATAAATAGTCAATACTTTTCTCGATTATGTCCCCTAGTTTGCAATATAAACTTTGAAACACTTTAACTAAAATGTGACTGTATAAATAAATAAAAAAGTTTTGGCGAAACTTTGTTTTAAACATTCAATCAAGAACGATTTTTTAAGTAGAAAATAAAGGTTTCAAGTTTATCTTTCCTCCTCTGCGCGTTCTTGACTTTTCCGTAGAATAAATTGTGCTGTGTTCCGGAGTGTACTCTACTCTGCTTGGCGTGTTGAGACGCGGCGTCTGCCGGGTGTGTAAGCGGCGCCGGGGGCTGCCGCGCCAAGCAGCACTTCGCTGCGTTTCGGCGCATAAGGCAGTGCGGGGCAGCGGCTACCGCCCGGGTTCTGGACGGGCGGGGCGGGGAGG
This sequence comes from Gryllus longicercus, assembly GCA_038098605.1. Taxonomy (NCBI): domain Eukaryota; kingdom Metazoa; phylum Arthropoda; class Insecta; order Orthoptera; family Gryllidae; genus Gryllus; species Gryllus longicercus. The sequence continues at coordinate 10,082,088 of JAZDUA010000009.1, read as the reverse complement.
GGTGGGGAGGGCAGAGGAGGGGAGGGGAGGGCAGTGGAGGGGCAGGGCGGGGAAGGCAGTGCCGGGAGAGGGGGCGACGGGGCGGGTCGGGGCGACGGAGCGGGGCGACAGGGAGGGTGACGGCGCGGGGCGGGCTTAGGGGCGGGGCGGGGAAGGCAGAACAGGGAAAGGCGGGGCGGGGAAGGCAGAGCAGGGAGGGGAGGGGTGGGCGACGGGGCGGGGCGGGGCGGGGCGGGGCGGGGCTGGGCTGGGAAGGCAGAGCAGGGAGGGGCAGGGCGGGGAAGGCAGAGCGGGCCGGGGCGGGGTGGGGAAGGCAGAACAGGGAGAGGCGAGGCGGGGCGGGCGTCGGGGCAGGGCGCACACCTGTGCCAGGGTGCGATAGAGTTAAGCGCACACTTTACGACGTGCGCTCCTGCAGGCGCCCCCCTTCCCCGCTCCCCGCCCCCTTGCGGTCCTTTTGGCGCGCCCTTCCCTCGCGCGTTTAATGCCTCGATTGCAGACTTCCTCGGAGCACATTGGTAATCCGGGATCATATCAACAATTAGAATACGAAACTCTGTTAAAGGTACCTGCGCGTTCCCGAGTCATGTTCTTTGTACGGAAGGGGATACTTCGACAGGCGTTAAAATGGTAGTTCACGTCTTCCAGAGTTCATATTTTTCTTCATCGTTGGTATATTATTAAAACACTACGAGACTGTATGTGCACTTTCATATCAATTTTTAATTTCCTTTTACATGCTCTTATGTGTCCGGAATATATTTCATTTGCTACACTTGTACATTTAAACATATTTTGGAAAGGTATTTTAAGAAGAAAATGATCCTGAAACGAAAGCCAAGCATGCACATATTTCTCCTTAAACGACTAAATTTTCTCAAAAAATCAAAATTAAATACTTAATCGATTTCATGAATGGGTTAAACTATTATCTTTATTTTATTGTATATATTTAATAAGATATATTTTACAAAAATAAAATGTGCTAACGGTATAATCAACGGACAAACTAGTAGCATCCTAAATTTGTATACATACACAAGCAAATTTGTCATTTTCATGTTTTAGTTCTCTAGTCTTCATACGGGTTTCTTTAATAAATTAGAATATGTGCGGCCCACATGTTACTTACGACAATATCATAGAAGAATCTTCAACTTTTCCAGCAACCTCCCATCCCCCAACAAGCAAAGTAAAATTTTTGCTCGACTTCCCAGTACATAATCGTAAATTCCGAACGACCGAAGCTCACTTTTGCGACATCGCACTTCCTACAGGGAACAAACATCTCTAGCTTTTCCTTTCTCCGACAGACGTCGTGTTGGCAACAGTGAACCCTCGTCGGGGCGCCCTGCTCTGGGGGCGGCGAGAGCGCGGGGGTTGGAGTCTCGTTAAGACCCGCGCGCGCCGATTCTCGCGTCCGCCATTCCCCGCCCTTCCCGTCCCTCCGCGCCCGCCCGCGGCGAGCAAGACAAGCAAGGGTGTAAAAGGGCGTAAGTCAGGCTCCGCGCGGCGCCGCGCAGCGCAGCGAGAATCGGGGCGGGGCCAGACGCGTGGTGGGTCGGCGGGCGGGGTGGCTGGGGCAGGGCGGTCCGCCGGGGGCCACACGGACCGTGTATGATCCGCGGGCGACGGGAGCAAGGCGGTGCCGTCCCGCCCCCCCTCCGGCGCGCTCGGTTTTTATTTGGAGACAAAAGTTTGTAGTGGTGTAGTACAGGCGCGGCGGGGCGTCCAAGGGTCGGGCGGGGAGCGGCGGGGGCGGCGAGCGCGAGAGGGCGAGCGCGCGGGGAGCGGTGGCTTTCCAACGCAATTAGAGTGACGGAGCCCGGGGGCCCGCACCCCTCGGCCCCCGCCCCGCCGCCCCGCGCCGCCGCCCCCGCCTCGCCGCCGGCCCTCGCCCGCGCTAAGTAGAAAACCGTGTAGCGGCTTGTGATGGCTGCGTCGGCGGCGGCGGTGGCGGCGGCGGCGAAGCGGGCAGGGGGGCGCGGGGGCCGAGAGGCGGCCGCGGGGGCCGAAGGGGGACGAGGGGGGTGAGTGATGGCCGCGCGGGTCCCGCCTGACGGCTGACCGCTGCAAGGAGAGGCCACCGCATCAAAAAATAAACCCTCTTTCAATTAAAAAACTCGGAGGCGGGACCGCACCGCTGCCGAGGCGGCGGGCGCGGGCGCAGGGGGCGGGGCGGCTGTCATCGGCGTGATCAACACCATCATTAGCGCCTCGACGCCAGCGCGCCTGCCGCCGGCAGCGTGAATTATAAAAACAGCGCAAAAACGGCGGCGGAGGCGCGACGCGCGCATTCAGCGCGTGCGGGAGGAATTTTCGACGCTTTTCGCTGCTTTTCGAGAGCTCCAACGAAACGCGACGCCGCCCCGCAGCGTCCGCGCGCGCGGGGCGGGGGAGGGGAGGGGAGGGGTGGGGAGGGGAAGCGGGGAGGGGGGCGAGGCGCCGTCTGAGCGTCGAGGGCCGCGCGAAGCAAAATTGCGGCCGCTCAGCGAAATGAGCATCATAGTGGCGGCTATCCGACGATGTGTAATGAATTGCCCATAGAAGAGGCAAATGCCGCCAGCTGGATAAAAGTTCCAGCGGCGAGGAATATCTGTTCATAAAACGCGGAGCGGGAGACCCGACGAGTGGCTGTTAAATGAAGGAGATGAAATGGGAGTATAGCGGACAAGGAGAAGGGTACGTAAGAGAGCGTTGTAGTCTTAGATTTAGATGAGAAGCAAATAATAAACGAAGTTGAAGATTCCCGTAAATACAAAGAAAATGTGATGCAGAGAAAAAAAGCATGCAGTTACAAGACGCACTCAAAAGGGGAGTTTAATGAATACCAATCTTTTGGAAAGAGGTCATTGAAATAATGAGAGTTTATTCAACATGTTCGGGAATTCATGTCATTATTTTTTATAACTACTGCTATTTAGGTCTTCAAAGCTGTTATTCGATTGAAGTAAATTTCTGAAATTATCGAACGAATTGTCGCTAAGGATATTTTTTATTCTCCTTCAGTCATGATATGAGAGATGAAACGAACGACACCTATGTATGTAAAATTCACACATTGACTACAAAACTTCATGTTGTACAACGAGTCCAATTAATGTTGGTGATGTCTAAACTTTGTTAGTTGGTGTCTGCACAATTATGCAAAAATTATGACAATTCATTTACCCACCAAAAGGTTTGCCGTAACATATATTTATTAATTACTTCTTCCCGTTTATTCGTCCTCTTAAATTCATTACCAATATAAGTAATTATATCGGCTATTTGTCGTTATCAATATCCAACTTCTCCGCTACTCCTCTCACAACGCAAATTTCAAAATAGTTCTTAGATCCAGAACTTGGACATTTCAAATATTTACTTTCGTTCCTGAGATGCAAGGTAAATGGTGTTTCTTGCATGAGTATTGAGGCTTGAAATGTACACGCACTCATCTAAAAAATTACACTTTTTTTTTAAATTCCCCAACCCGCTGAGAATTTTTCAGCGTATTCCAAAGTATTGAGAGACCACTGCTGGGAACCTTTGACGTGTATGAACCAGAACATTTGTGAGTGTAACTGTCTGCAGCTGCTAGTGCGTCTACGAAAGAGATTGTTTCTATTCTGCCTTCATTTTTCACTGGAGGGCGCAAAGCGGGAGTAGAGAAGCTTGCGGCATTAAACTTAACCACAGTGCTATTGGATGCTCTGTAGGACGCAAAAATATCACGGGCGCAGGAGGAGATGGTATCGGAATTTATGGTCCGGTGAGATGGAAACCAGAACATAGAGAATGGACGATGGGATGGTATAAATGTAATACGGAAGAGTTGGAATGAACCTGATAAGATGACTAGAAACATCACCGTAGAGAAATTAGAAGAGTAGCTAAAGAAAACGGTTTGATGGAACACGAAGGAAGAATGGAAGAGCAGGCAGCTAACGAGACAGCGAATATGAAAAAAGATGCAAGTAGCTAGGTAATTCTTCTGTCAAAATATCTTTTTTCGTCTGAGAAGTCGACCAGCCAGTGGGAGTTGCCTTTTGGAGAGTCTGAGAGGGAAAGAGTCATAGTAATTCAGTGATAACTGCTATGTGATCAAGAATATATAGACTATTTGTATCCCTGTATATATCGGTGAAATAATGTAGGGCATCCCCATCATTAGAGTTTCTACAGTTGCGTAACCTAACGTAACAAAATATACATTGAAAAGATACTGACGGTTGTGGAGTCAGGAATAAAGCAGGTCGAGAAGAATATGATTCAACAAGCAAAGCTGAATGAGTATTAGTTGTATGTGCGGGCTGCACTTACAGTGTATTACATTGGTCGATCCCGGGAGCGTGTCTGATATTAGCAAACGAAATAAATGCAGATTTTTCCCAACCTTGATGTTCACTATATAATCACTTACGGCTACAGCGACAAAGGGCAATCACCCAGTTGTTTGAAGTGAATAATTTGATCCGGTAAATTGTCTATATTTACCTGGCGATTTCCAATGCTTTTCCGCGAATCCAGGCCAGGGGGCGTCTTCGGCCCTCGCGGCGCGGGCTCCGGTTGCAGAGAGCCTTGGAGTCCGCAGCTCCGCTGGGCTCCGCCCTCGGCCGCGGGGGCAGGTGGACGCGGCGCCTGAAGGGCGTGCGGCGCGGCGGGGAGGGGCGGGGGCGGGGGCGGGGCGCGGCGGCGGACGTGCCCGAGGGGCTAATCCTGACGGTCGTCTGCCGCCGCCGCCGCCGCAGTCGAAGCTTCTATTTGCGCGGGAATTAAAGCGACGGGAATCGCCCGCGCGCCCCGCTAGGCACGTCCGCGCGGATCGCTTTCATTAGGCCTCTCTCGCCCCGCCCCGCCCCGCCCCTCACCGCTCCGCTCCACCCCACTCCGCCCCGCCACGCCACGCAGAGCGCGCCCCGGCGACACGTGCTGCCGCGGCCCCGCTGTCGCTCACCGGCAACAATGCCTCTGCAGCATCGTTGACCGCGAGTGCCACAGTTCGAGTTCCGATGGCGGCAGGGTTTTTACTTAGCTTGATTGGGTACTGCCACTGCCTGGAGGACTTTGGAATTCTAGAGACTGGCTGATCTGATCCGTAGTTTTCCGCATCTTTGCATAGTTGCCGGAGCATCGTTGGTTAGCGGGTGGTCCTAGGTTTAGAGACCTGATGGTGGTAGGCTTTTGTTATTAGCTATGTAGCGGAGTTGAATTCTACTTCTGCCAGTGGAGTTTGGAACCCCAGGGGCAGATCTCATCAGCAGGTTTCTTTATTGTTGCTACGAGTCCTAAGGTTTGAGTTCTGATGGTGGCAGGTTTTTGATATTAGCCAAATAGCTGGATGGAATTCTGACACCGTTTGCAGAAATCTGGAATTCCAGAGGGTGGCTGTTATGATCCGTAAGTTTCCGTGATATCTCTGATCAAACCAAGCGAATACTAGAACAATTCCCTAACAAACGGACCATGGTGTACTTTCAATGTTACCTGTCCCACCTTTGTTCCTTTCGCTCTCTTGCGAAGCTGCCGGTTAATTCACAAGTAGACTTTTTGAATAAATCTGTACGAAAGATCATGGAATCACTTCTAACATCATCTAGCTAATATATGCATTAGCCAAGGACGGTCGTTAAAGTAGGGTGATCGTCAGGTTATGTGACGTCTCGTGTGTTTGTGAGAAACAAAATTGGCTTTAAAATGACATGAAAATCAAGCGTTGCAAAATCTCTTGCTTTATGTAATTTGCAAAGATCGAAGGTCGGAGCATTGTCGGTCCAACTCGCAAATGGGCAGTCATGCGTCACTGAGGTTTGTAGTGAGATTATGATAGATTAAGTGGTATTGAGTTATTATGAATTTACAATCGACACTGTAGGCAAGTTGTTTTCTGTTTATCACACATCTGCCCTTCCTTGCCTCTGTAATATTCTTCTACCCTAGTCACCATAATTTGGATAAAGTATATCCGACTTATGTTCGAAATATGTTTTAAAACTGTACATACTTTCGACTTAATCCACTCATTTTTGATGTGAAAGTTATCCGAATAATTCGCGTCTGGATAATTTTCCGTTGTATACACTACACACTATACAACTCCAATTCCGGAGACCAGACTGGGGCTTAGAGCTTGTCGCGGCGGAGGCGGTGTCCTGCTACGCGAGACATCTAATAGGGGGAGAACACCCCTTACGCCGATGTGTACGGTAGGTGCAGGTGCTTCGCCTCACGTTCCAGTGGAGAAATAATACCGCCATTTCCAGTTTTAGAACATGCACTATACTTATGGGTGATGAGGTAGACGCGTCCGGAATCAGTAAATACTGCATCAATGGCAGTCACGCGTGCACTGTTTGGCTCTGCGTGACCCTCCCTCGTCGCCATGGGGAGCCCTGTCAGGCCCTGTACTTGAAATTTAGGATAAGCGTAAGCGTAAACTGTAGCTGTGAGTAGGTAGTAGTCCACTCTTAGTGGAAAGAAGCGACGTCACTTCTAGATAGCGCTGACGCTTTATTTCGTACAACGTTCACACAACGTCTGGCAAGGTAAAGGTATTAGGCGGAGAATTAAGGTTCAAAGGCGATACACGATTTCTTAATAATCGTTCGGATGGTCGCGTGTTCAGTGCAGAAATCTCAATACCTCGCGACACTCTGATTGCTTAGTAATTACGGGCGCGACAACTGCTATGGTTATTAATGCCGAAAGTGTAGTGCATATTTTATCGGTGGTGGTGGTGGTGGTGGTGGTGGTGGTTGTGATGGTGGTGATCTTCCGCTGGATGGCGAGATCCTACGTCGACCAACCGTCGGCTTTTCCCCAACCAGGTTTCTCCCTCCAGCGGGGCACGTCCCCAGCAGAAACACGCTCTAAGCGTCCGACTGAACTCCTTTGTGATAGTGTAGTGCATGTTAGAGCAAGTGTGTGTGTGTAAGGGGTGAAGGTAAGACAAGTAAGGGGAAGAATCTATTGCGGTTCATGGCCTGTTTGTTAGTGTACTGCTCTTGCATTTGACTGTGGGTAAACGGAGAAACCACGGAAAACTACCTGTCAGAGCAGCCGATGCTGGAATTCTCCTCAAGACAGCAGCTGAATTCAACCCTTCTATGTAGCTAGTGTCGAAAATCCTACTGTCGGGACTCGAACCCAAGACCCTCCCGATCAGAGGCACAGCAGTGACATCAATTCATGCCCTGAGCCACATAAGCCGATGCACATGCACCACACAGGCCGAACTGGCTGTACTCTGTATCCCTCTTCCTTCTCAGCTTTTTCGCTAGCTGTAATCTTTCTTGCCGCATTCGGTCTATCCTATCAGATCCACCCCCGACGACGCCTTATGCGTGCAACGACCCATATTGTGCCGCCCTATCTCACCGAGCCGTTTCTGCACCTGGGCTATCACTGGCCTGCCCGACACTGCGTTAGCACGTGACCGCACCGTAACTCCCACGTACCTAAGGTAATCGCACGTCTCACCTCTGCTTCACACACTCCCTTTCTTCTAATTTTTCTTGCCAACTGTGTGCGTATACTGCGCTGTTCCGTGCCGCCCTATCTCCTTCAACATTCCCTCTGCCTGAGATATCATTGGACAGTCTGACACTGCACCACCTGGCTGTGATGTATCTCACAGATCAGGACTCACTCTTGCGTCACATATTTTATTTTTCTCATTTTCTTCGCTCCAGTCACAATTATTGTGTCGTTTAAGCTTTCAAAAATATTTTAATTTTAGTTTTGTACTGTTACATTTTTATCTTTCAGCTCTTTCTCTCATCCACAGTTTTCTCGCTTTCCTTTGATTGGTTTATTACGTATCTTACTAGTTCTATACGGATTTCATTCTTATCACCATGTTCTTAATAATACGTTTTCATTTTATTCCCGCATGATATTTTTGTATTTGTATTAGCCATTATATGTCCCGTAAAAGGCGATTCGCCTCCGCCCCATTAGATCCCGGAGTTTCTAGTCAGTCACCCAACCAGGTACGTCCGATGTCTCGAATTCGTTTAACCTTCGTGACTTCACCCAGTTAACGAATTAGGCTAGTGACACCGGTTTCGCGGTCACGGTCTTTCAGTAGAATCATCCCAGCTTTCATCTGGACGACCGAGTGAAACTAAGAAAACTCCGGTCAGGATGTCCGACATAGAGATTGAACCCGGGCCTCCTATATGCGAAGTCAGTGCGCTACGCCCTTGCTCGGTCTCGTATGATACACTACTCTTGAACATCGCAGTACTATTTTTTGAAATATAAAATATAAGTATTTACTCCTCCCTCACTCATCGTAGTCATTTCAGTACACAATACTTACACCGCTACTTCCGTAGTTTCGAGAAAAATGTACTCACGAACCAAAACGTGATTGAAGGCCCAAGTAACTCAGCAGCCAGGGAACATTGAGGTCCGTCAGTCAGAGACTCGGCTCCCTGTTCAGGGCGTCGCGAAAAGCTGCGCCTCGCCCTTCGCCCTTCGTCCTCTGTGCTCCGCCGGCGCCCCGCGGGCGATTAAAAGCAGGCGTCGCGTCGCAGCCACCGGGGGGGGGAGGGGGGCGTGGGAGCGCGGGCGCGCGCGGGGCGGGGGAGGGGGCAGCCGCGGCGAATTCGCCAAGAGGCCGCGACGCCCCGCGCCGTGCAGATGTCTCCCGCACGCGCTGGCCGTGACGCTGTTTATTTTGCCGCATTGTCCCTCGCAGCCCGCGCCCTCGACCCCGCCCAGCCCCCGCCGCACCAGCGCATCGCCGTTCTTAACTTCCCTTGGAGTGGTGTACGTAATATTTCTAGTGCCAGCTGCCATTATCATTCTCACACAGTAAACACTAAATCAATTGCACGTCTGCGTCTTTACGAATATCCTTCATTACACGGGTCCTTCCCTCTGTGGAAACGCCCCACTGCTGAACATGCAAAGCCACTCATTTCCAGTGTAAGAGCTAGAGTCATCGTCTTTTCTTTCTCTCTTATTTCGAATCCCATTTTTTTTCTTTCGTCCCTAACAAGTGCCTTGCCATTTGATTCATCCGTCCCTTGTAAGTTCTTCCTCCTATTAGAAGTTTAATTTCATTTCAAAGCAATATTGTTTTGTTACTGAATAAACGTGCTGTTTCATTACCAATCTCAATTTATTTTCGACATTATTATCTCAGTCAGCATTGCCAGTGTCGCTGCAGCGTCTCATACTGAGATTATACTATGGTGCCAGTGTCGCTGCAGCGACTCATACTATGATTCGAGGCCCGACTGTTGTTGACTTTCAATATTCGCTCGTTTGTTAGGTCTAATTCAGTCTTTGTCTGGTGGAAAGGTCTAATGGCCGACTTCTCCGATCGGTAGTATTCCGTTGTTTCCAAGCGAAAGCCGGAGCAGTACCCTAGAATAAGGACCAAGCACCGCAAGCGATCTGTGCTTCCTCTTGCTTGGTATGACACTTCAATTCACTACATTCCACACATGACGGGAGCTCACAGATTATCCCGGTTAGTATGAGAACCAGATATTAGAGGTATCTGGACGGGGAACTCCCGCAAGACGGCGTGTATGTCGGCGCCGGATCTCATTAAATGGGGAGGAACACCGCCCTCTCCAGGCATATAAACATTCACAATGCTTACGAGAATAATAACCATAGATTACGGGCACGGAAAAATCAATCGATCAATCATTCTTCGTCTCATAATTTTTTACATCTTGATTCTTCGACACCTGATCCAGCAGTTAACCTGCCACCTTCCAGTTTCCGCATTAAAATTTTGGGTTAATGTCACTATTTCTCATCATTTTTATTTCATGGTGTAATCCATGTACGACTCCTGGTAGTCGTTAGCGACTACCACTCTTAATGTTTTTCCGAAGGCCCCTCCTCGTCCTTCCATCATGTAACGTGTCCCAGCTTCCCGGCCACGTCCTTCCACGGCCTTCCGCCTGCGGCCGCGCCATTTCCATCTCTTCAACTCCTGCTCCTCGTCCGCCGCCGTCTCCGCCTCCACCGCCCGCGCAGCGCGTGTTTCTTCCGCGCCACCTCCCTTGCACTTCCGGCGCCTCGCTTCCGCCTCACCCCGCTCCTCCCCGCCCTTCCCCCCCGCCCCACAACCCTGTCCCTCGCGCGGCTCTCGCGACAGCAATCACAAACTGAATCAATACGACGCTTCCTCCCTTCAGATATGCCCCTCCCGCCCCGCCCCGCCCCGCCCTCCGCTCCACGCCGCTCCGCGCCACCCCGCTCCGCCCTCCCCGCCCTCGCGCCCCTCGCGCAACACGCGTCCATGTAGCCATTCAATCTGCGCTCGGTCCCCGCCGCTCGTTTCCGTTCACTTATATTATATCTTGGGCGTCATCCCCCAGGGCTGTTTCCCGTTCTTCGCCGCGTTCACCCCCCCCCCCCCCTCGCGCATCTCCAGCCCTTTTCCCCTTCCGCCGCGCTCTCTCCGCCCGCCGAGCTTTCTCAGTTTCACTTGCGGCGGGGCGGGGGTGGGGTGGGGGGCTGTTTTCGCGTTGTCGTTGGTTGAATGCCTTTTTTTTAATCTCCTTTCTTTAAATTCCCATCGCGCAGTACGCTTCTTGTCAGTGTTGCAAGCTGTGCAGAAGCGGTGGCAAGAGGGATTATATTATAAAACTGCTAAAACTAAGCACGCATCGCAAATCTTGAGTATGTGGATAAGAGAGTTGCTAGCTGAATTGTCTAAACACATTGTTCCGAAATACAAATATAATATGATATACAACGTATAGAAAAACATATCAGAAAGGCTAAGTTCTGTAAAACATGAAGACAATGCAAACATGTAATCTTTGCAAACACACATTATGTTGCTAATTTCATGTAAGTATTATTACAGATATTCATAGTTCAATGGTAGTTTTATTGTAATAATCTGAAACAATAATTACAGAATTAATTTTTTATCGTCTTTTAGGTCGCTGTTTGACAACTCATAGCAACCACTGTGATTGTTGTAAGTGGAAGAGGAACTTTGGAGAGAACACATGAGGACGACACGAACACACACACAAACATCCATGATCGAGGCGTGATTCAAACCTGCAACCCTTCTAGTGAAGACAGCTGCGGCCCTTACAGCCCGAGCAGCAGTGGTTTTCCAGGCCAGCAATTATTTACCGTTATTTGTAATTTAAACACTGAAAAAACCGTGCAACGTCAATCGGATCATAATTTTCCTCTCCGTTGCGGTTGCTGTGTGGCGGCGCGGCGCGTTCGCAGCTGGCCACAAGTGAGGGTGCGCCATTAGCCCCAGCAATGCGTTTCCTGGCGGTCGCTGCGGGCGACATCCGCGCGCCAGCTTCTTTCGCGGCGAGCGGAGGGTGGCGGGGGGGGGGGGGGGCGGCGCCGCAGATTGCGCGTTGACCGCCGCTGCCGCCCCCGCCCGACTGCAGAACGCTCGAGGACCGCAACGCCCGATCGCTGACCCCCCTGCATAAGCGCTGGCGGCCCTTTCCGCTCGGATTCGTCGCTTTTGGTGGCCATCGCCGCAGCATCCGCCACAGCCTTTCGCGGTTGCTGTGGTCGACATCATGGTAGTGGACACTGCTGCCCCCCTCCCCATACCAGATTATCAATATTATTCCGTCCTCACAGCACGTACATGTGATGGTACAATTTAATCATTTCGGGAAATGTATTAAGGCAATGAATTACATGACTTCAGCGCACCAGAATATATTGCTTACAGCCGAATCATGCGAGCTGTTTTTATTTCCAGAACCGATTGATAGGTGATTATTGGAAGTTGGCGACATGTTTTTATCTTAATCTTTCATTTTTAAATGCCGCCGAAACAGGGATTTTTTCATTCTCTTAACTCATAAATCGTACGGTTTTTTTCTAGAATTGAGTAGGATATGGTAGAAATTCTATTCTTCGAGCACATCACATGTAGCATATCTTTCAATCGTCACGCTGTATGGTTGACATGCGTGTCCAATGTTATTAATTTATGGGTAACAGATGTTTCTAAAATCAAAGCGAGAAGTTACTTGACAAAGCCAGTGCATGCGAGGGGACGGCGAGACAATGGAGCGGCCGTGGACGGGAGGGGCAACAAAAGACGCGGAGGGAGGGGTTCGCCTGCGGGGGCGCTGCATGTGACGGAGAAGGCCGGGAATTCGAAACAGCAGAGGGCACAGAACAGAGAAAATTAATTCGAGAAAGGAAGAAAGATTGCCAAGAGGTGAGTAAAGGGGAAGTGGTAAGATTATGTGAAATAAATACGAAATGAATGAATGAGTATTGATTTAGGAGATGCCAACGACTGCGGTCAGTAGTCCAGTAAATGTAGTGCATATTACATCCCGGGAGACAGCGGAGTAAAAAGAAGGAATGAAAAAAGTTTAAAAATAGTCAATAAAATAGATTGTTCCTAGGAGAAGATGGAACACACAATTTTGCATCAAACATTTACTCAATTTTATTCAGTAACGAGTTTTAATTAGTAATGGGTTTTACAAAAAACTTGGTGTACTTAGTATGACGGTTAGCGTATCGGACCCAAGTTTGCAGGTTCACAGCCGATGGAAGTCGTGGATTTTTAAGGGAGAAAAAATACTTCGTACGCTTTCCTTCGGGCAAGGAAGTGAAACCTGCTGTCCGACGTAATATATTTACTTCATGTAAAATATTCTTAAGCCTAAAGAAGCCTCTGAGCTAAATTCAGATCACCCTATTCAGAGATACCCCTTGTTATCAAAAGTATCCGGACACGTGGCTGAAAATGACTTACCAGTTCGTGGCGAGCTCCATCGCTAATGCTGGAATTCAATAGGGTGTTGGCCCACCCTTAGGCTTGATGACACCTTCCACTCTCGCAGGCATACTTTCAATCAGATGCTGGAAGGTTTCTTGGGGAATGGCAGCCCATTCTTCACGGAGTGCTGCACTGAGGAGAGGTATTGATGTAGGTCGGTGAAGCATGGCACGAAGTCGGCGTTCAAAAACATCCCAAAGTGTATTCGATAGGATTCAAGTCAGGGCTCTGTGCAGTCCATTTCAGGGAAGTTCTTGCCGTGTAACCACTCCGCCACAGGCCGTTCTCGATCGTGTTTAAAGATGCAATCAACATCCCCAAATGTCTCTTCAACAATAGAGTGCAAGAAGGTATTTAGAACATCAACCTAGGCCTGTGCTGTGATAGTCACACAAAAAACAAGGGGTGCAAGACTCCTCCATGAAAAACACTACCGCACCATAGCACCATTTTGGACGTGTTCGGATATTTTGATCACATAGAGTACCTTCTTTCCGTAGTTCGTCTTCTGCAGTCCGACGGAAGAACGGGCCTGATGGCCCGGGTGCCGCTACGAAAAATACGGCATGAATTGAACATGTTTAATTTTATTTGTAGATTTTGGACATTTAGAAAAAGTCTACAAATAAAATAAAACCTGTTTACTTTGTGCCTTATTGTTCGTGGCGAGAACTGTTAAGTCATACGAAAACTCAGTATAGTGCTCTTCAACCAACGTGTATATCTTTTCTTCCAAAGGTGGCAATCAATACGTCTTCTGCAAGTATCGTGTATTACTGCTGTTGGGAGACACGTCGAAGGGAAGGACAGCGGAGACATCAGGCCTCTGCATGCAACTGTTGCGTTGACGCGCGTTAATAACGCGCGTCGTTAACTAACTCCGTGTCTTACCTGAAACAGCACAGGAGGGCTTTGGTCGTTTCGCATAGGATACAGTAATAGATCGCGCTTCTTACGGTACGTCAAACGCGCGTCAAAACGTCGCGCGTGCTACTCAGCGTCGAAGTGGAGTTGCAAGAATACAGATTGCATTGTGTTGGCAAAACTTCCTAAGCATCTTGCCTCAGTGTATAAGAAGGTACATCCCCATTGCATTCTACATATTTTGGCGCTTTCGTGAGGGAATCACTCGATTGCATCCCATTTGGTTTTCATTGTCAGTGAGCACAAGAAGAAGTTCGCTAGTACATCGGTTCATGAAAAATCGAATTATCACATTAGAGCATCACCAACGTTGAAAAACAGCAGTTAGAAGTTTATAGAAATATAAGAGAATAGAATATATTAAACTTATAGAAACTTCATAGAAACTATTAAACTTCTGTCACAGGTACCTTTTCACATCTCACTAAACGTAGTTCTGAAGATTCCTATGTGTTAACCCGAGTTTATAAGTTCTCCCTCGACTGGATTAACTACATTCGCTTTACTCATGAATACATACGTCGTTTTCTCCCCCCCCAAAAAAAACAATGCTCGGGATGCAATCGAGATATGCGTTCTCGCGACGGCAAGGGGGAAAGGAAGCGAAAATGGAAAAGCTGACCGCGACCTGCAATTCGGCGATTGCCCTCAGTCACCGAGCGCCGTGACGGAGGCGTCGCCCGCCGCCACCCCTCTGCCACCCGTGAGATTTATCTGCGCGCGCGGTGAAAAAGGCACGGTGAGGGCGTCGCCAGGACGCGCCGTGCGTCACCGCGACTCTGCCTCCGACGTAAAGAGGCGCCCCGCTTCCCACGGCCCCGCGCCTCCCGGCCTCCGCCCGCCTCCCCGCCCGCCTTCCCGCCCGCCTCCCCGTCCGCCTCCCCGCGCTCCTCCCGCCCGCCCTCCTCTTGGATGTATGGCCGTCAACAAAGGAAATGAGACGGATACTTATTTGGATATTTATTTGTTGACCGACTGATGCAGACTTTTGGCAAAAAGTTTATTGGATCAAGGCGGCCATTCATCCACGTCACTTGAATTTTGTAGGGAGACTTCACAGGAAGTGATTTAAATGCTATTACCTCCGCGAAATCTTAGTTGGTGATACGGCATTTACATCGTACATTCGATTACATAGTACATTGTTTGAATTGTTGAAGTTAACATGGAGCACGTAGTGGGTTAGAAAAAGAAGTGATTTAGTACATATTCAATAATATATTCTTAATGGAACAATAACAAGCTTTTGCATAACTTTTTTGGTTAATAAACATTTTATGTTTATAGAATAACTACTTATTGTAAAAAAGCTCTTTTGCAATGCCTATAACTCATAGCAAAATGAGGTGGAATATTTGGTTTATTGTAAAATCATCTCTACTTCCGTAATAGTGATTTTTTCACCAAATGGTCAGAAAAATGCCTAGTAATGTACCAAATGATATACAAAAATGGCTTTCGGGGTCGAATGAGTTCCACACATTTGTACGTTTTCAAATGTTTTGGTTGAAAATTTCTTGGTCGCCCATTTTTTCTCAAAATCGAAGTATTTATACTTGCTGGCAAACATTTCATAATAGATATGACACTAGAATAAGAGTTGCATTGTTCTCTTTCCCGTTAGAGGATTCCAAGATTTTTCTTGGAATGTCCCTTGTATGTTATTATGTCTTTGTTACTTTGTATATGAATATATAATTTAATTGCGTCAGAATAATGAAAGAATATGGGATTTCACACAAGCAAACATCAAAGTTAGTAAAACTTTTTTCACAAAACTTTATTTGTATAATTTATTTTGAATAGTCCATACACACTATTAAATTTAAGAAGTTAATTTCTTACAGAAAAAGTTGATTTCTTACAGTTGTAAATTGATTGGTTAATTGATGATTCCGGGCAAGTCAACGGATAAGGTCATTATTCCCGTATGTGTAGTGCATGTTTGCCCTAGAGGATGGGGGGTGGTGATCTTCCCCGCTGGATGGTGAGATCCGGCGCCGACCTCCCGTCGCCTGATGAGGTTTTCCCCAAATCACCCCAGCTGGAACACGCTCTAAGTTCGCGACCGGTCTCACGGCATGTGTGGGGGTGTAGTGCATGTAAATAAGTGTGTGAGTGGTAGGATAGGATTAGGAAGAAGGAAAGTTCGCGCGCTGCCTGAGGCCCAATATTAGGATTCCGCTCCGGAATTCACATGGTACTGATCGGAGAACTACCGATTAGAGCAGCCGGCCACTACAATTATCTTCCAGGCAGCGGCTGGACTTGACCTCGCTATCTAGTTAGTGTCGAAAATCTTGCCACCGTCGGGACTCGAATCTAGGATCCCCCGTTCAGAGGCACTACAATGCCATGAGTTAATGTTCTGAGCCACTTCTGTCGGTAATGGTGTTAAGATTAAAGACTGTATGTAAGGAATTAAATCATAATATCGGTGACATGCCTGAATCTGAGGTCGATTTAATATTATATATATATATATATATATATATATATATATATATATATATATATATATAATACTATTAAGTTTATGTGATTTAGAAGTCTCGTTAGTGGAATGTAGAAGGTAAAACAGGGGCAAACGAGCAAAATGTAATAGTCACTGTAAGAGTTTCATCATTACAATAGACACATTCCATTACTGTTAGACAATTTTACTATCGCAGCAACTCATAAAATTATACGATCATAGATTATGTAAGGAGGCGTTATGTTACTATTATCCCAGTATCATGTTGTACAAGTTGTTAACATCAACATTACGTTTATTCCGCTGATCTCACCTGCATTTGTAACTTGAAGTACAAGGTGTCTTGTTACATTTACTTCACGTGAATATTGAAAAAACCAACACGAATATATGTTCAACAGAAGCCACAACATGACAAACTAACATAGCAAACGGAAGTCGCGAGTTTAAATACTAGAAACTTCTCAAGATGTTGACCACAGCGCGGTTCAATTTGCGTCACTTCTTTTGAGTCATCGTCTTAAAAAGAATGGACGCTCGCCGAGGTTTAAAGAAGCTCGTTCGTTTCTAAGAAGCATCGTGTGCGACATTGACAACGACTCCTCCTCCCACGTCCCATGGAACTTCGGAGAAGCAGGATGTTGCAGAAAGGCAGACGCCGGAGCAGCGGTTACGAAGCTCGCCGCCTCCAGTGCGTAACCTACAGCGGCGCCAGTCGATCGACGATTTAGAAAGAAAACGATGAAAAAGAAGATGAATTAGGGATGGTTTAGCTCAAATATAGCATTGTGGCTGTTTCTACAGCGATTCGGGCCGGGAGATCTAAGGGTTAGGGTTCCGACAGCAGCGAATTTTCGACAGTACCTCTATGGCTAGTTCGTGATTCAGCCAATGCAGCGGAGGAGAATTCCAACGACCATCTGCTTGGATGGGTATTTTCAGTTAAATATACTTGCTCATATTGCTTCTATACTTATACCGAGAGAACCTGGTCCTACTTGGCTTAATGACAAACGAATGCTGGAGCAGGACACTAACAAACGAGTCATGGGCCGCATGCAATGTTTTCTTCCTCTTCTTTATCTTATCCCATCCTCTCACACACTTACATACACCACACAGGTCAGGAAATCAATCAAGAGTTTAGAGCTTGCTCCGCTGGGGTAGATTCTTGGAGGGGGACATCCAGCTATCTAGCTATCCAGCTATCTATCAAAGGAAGAAAACCGCCACATCTCGGGGTAAAAAAGAACCTGCAATAACAGAAATAACGGCTTTAGTAGTTGACATGCCCGAGAACATCAATCAATGAATCAATGAATCAATGAATCAATGAATCAATGAATCGATGAATCGATGAATCAATGAATCAATGAATCAATGAATCAATGAATCAATGAATCAATGAATCAATGAATCAATGAATCAATGAATCAATGAATCAACCAACCAATCGAGGAGAGCGTCTGTGCTTGTACCGCGAGAACCTGGTTCTACTTGGCTTAACGGAAGAGTTCTCCAAGTGTAGGGCATTAAGGGGTCCAAAAACAGTTTGTTAGAGAGTAAAAACCTGTATGGTATACACTGGTGAGGCAAGATAGAGCAGGTGTGGACACTTCCACTTTTGCAAAAAATAGTTAAGTGCAAACGTGTATCTGTGAAAGAAAATTTTGACAAAATATCATCAAAATATCAGGTTTTTATTGAATATAAATTCAATACAAAAAGGAACAAATTTTAATTACGATTAAACATGTTAAAAAATGTAATTTCGAAGATATTCATCATCATTTGAATTGGGTGAGATATTAGGCAGAATTGTTTTCTTACAATAAATTCATTGTCAAATCGAACGACTAAATGCATATAATTTTTCATGAACGTTCAATCTTCATCAGCATTTCCTCTTCTTCGTAAGCTTTGTCACGTATGGTCGAGCTCCTAAAAAGAAACGTATTTTTTGAGAAGAGAGAATCGAACATGCCATTACGTGATCTAAACTTCCAAACGTAAGGTAAATGGAGGAAGGTAACTAAGAAAGATGATGGCAAAGCTCTAACACTGAATGGAAAATTATTTTGGAAAATTATTGGAAAATTATTCTCACAGATTTGGGGAATGTTGATCACACGATATGTATATCTTCTAGCCTCAAATTGGTTTCAGAAAATCTGCCCAAAAAATGGGAAGTTGCAACGTGAAAATTATTTTGGAACTGGAAAATTATTTTGGGAAGAGAGAAATTCTTATTTGCATATTAGTTGTAGTAGTAAATTGCTTTGAACTTTTAGCCAAAAATATTTGTTATATAGGAGATAAAAGGCTTTTGAATGTTGCATTTAGATAAGCTTTCATTATTGTCGCTTCCAAAATCAACTATTGACAATGACAGTCTTGGGAAGCAATTCTGTCTGCAACAGCTATTCATCTTATTATAACATCCTTTGGAAACTTAAAATACCTGAACATTCTCTCCAGAGACATAGTTTTAATTGATGGCTCATTTCTCAGACTCCCAACGGCGAGTGGCCGACTGGCGGCCTTCCCACACACGCCAGTTTCTCCCTTCCATGCTCTCTGTTCCCGCGAAAATATACGGTTGGCAATTCTTACCTAGGGAGTATGTAGTCTTACAACACAATTTAGGTCTCATACACAAGTGCCCTATGCGCTTTATTATCAACCCTTAGAAAGTAATATTAATTAGTTATATGTACGTACTTTCCAAACACCGTGGATTGTTTAGCGTTGACAATCAACCATATGTACTTCATCTGTATTAAATATTGTCACAAAATTGACACTTACCCAGGCTTATGATTGAGAGTGAGATGGTCATTTTTACTACAGCAGCGGTGCAGCAGCACCACGATGCAACTTCCCATTTTTTGGGCAGATTTTCTGAAACAAATTTGAGGCTAGAAGATATACATATCGTGTGATCAACATTCCCCAAATCTGTGAGAATACGCCTCGGAGACTTCTGTTGCAAGCGATTTACTTCCATCCGTCATTTCATAACCACATCGGTGGCGTCTCGCTTCCACGAGCGACAGCAGCGCAGCGCGGGGCGCGGGGTGCCGGGCGGCGCGCGGGGTCGGTCGGTGGCGGCGCGTGTTTCACGGTTGGACAGGCGCGTCTCGGCGCCCGCGGCGGCGGCGTCGCGGCGCCGCGCCCGTAACTCACGCCGGCCGTATATCGCTCGCCGCAGCGACCGCAGCCGCCGCCGCAGCCGCGGCGCCGCGCCAGCGCGACCTCCGGCCCGGGCGCCGCCCTCCGCGTGCCCACGCGCGCGTGCTGGGAGGAGCGCGGAGGGAGAGCGAGGGAAAACAGAAAGAGGGAAGGAAGGAAAAACAAGGACGAGATTGGGGAATTAGTAAATAAACATCAAGTTTAGAAAGAAGGAAAGAATGAATGAACGGAGGAAGCAAGGGAGGAAGTAAGGGAGGAAGTAAGGGAGGAAGTAAGGGAGGAAGTAAGGGAGGAAGCAAGCGAGGAAGCAAGCGAGGAAGCAAGGGAGGAAGCAAGGGAGGAAGCAAGGGAGGAAGCAAGGGAGGAAGCAAGGGAGGAAGCAAGGGAGGAAGCAAGGGAGGAAGCAAGGGAGGAAGCAAGGGAGGAAGCAAGGGAGGAAGCAAGGGAGGAAGCAAGGGAGGAAGCAAGGGAGGAAGCAAGGGAGGAAGCAAGGGAGGAAGCAAGGGAGGAAGCAAGGGAGGAAGCAAGGGAGGAAGCAAGGGAGGAAGCAAGGGAGGAAGCAAGGGAGGAAGCAAGGGAGGAAGCAAGGGAGGAAGCAAGGGAGGAAGCAAGGGAGGAAGCAAGGGAGGAAGCAAGGGAGGAAGCAAGGGAGGAAGCAAGGGAGGAAGCAAGGGAGGAAGCAAGGGAGGAAGCAAGGGAGGAAGCAAGGGAGGAAGCAAGGGAGGAAGCAAGGGAGGAAGCAAGGGAGGAAGCAAGGGAGGAAGCAAGGGAGGAAGCAAGGGAGGAAGCAAGGGAGGAAGCAAGGGAGGAAGCAAGGGAGGAAGCAAGGGAGGAAGCAAGGGAGGAAGCAAGGGAGGAAGCAAGGGAGGAAGCAAGGGAGGAAGCAAGGGAGGAAGCAAGGGAGGAAGCAAGGGAGGAAGCAAGGGAGGAAGCAAGGGAGGAAGCAAGGGAGGAAGCAAGGGAGGAAGCAAGGGAGGAAGCAAGGGAGGAAGCAAGGGAGGAAGCAAGGGAGGAAGCAAGGGAGGAAGCAAGGGAGGAAGCAAGGGAGGAAGCAAGGGAGGAAGCAAGGGAGGAAGCAAGGGAGGAAGCAAGGGAGGAAGCAAGGGAGGAAGCAAGGGAGGAAGCAAGGGAGGAAGCAAGGGAGGAAGCAAGGGAGGAAGCAAGGGAGGAAGCAAGGGAGGAAGCAAGGGAGGAAGCAAGGGAGGAAGCAAGGGAGGAAGCAAGGGAGGAAGCAAGGGAGGAAGCAAGGGAGGAAGCAAGGGAGGAAGCAAGGGAGGAAGCAAGGGAGGAAGCAAGGGAGGAAGCAAGGGAGGAAGCAAGGGAGGAAGCAAGGGAGGAAGCAAGGGAGGAAGCAAGGGAGGAAGCAAGGGAGGAAGCAAGGGAGGAAGCAAGGGAGGAAGCAAGGGAGGAAGCAAGGGAGGAAGCAAGGGAGGAAGCAAGGGAGGAAGCAAGGGAGGAAGCAAGGGAGGAAGCAAGGGAGGAAGCAAGGGAGGAAGCAAGGGAGGAAGCAAGGGAGGAAGCAAGGGAGGAAGCAAGGGAGGAAGCAAGGGAGGAAGCAAGGGAGGAAGCAAGGGAGGAAGCAAGGGAGGAAGCAAGGGAGGAAGCAAGGGAGGAAGCAAGGGAGGAAGCAAGGGAGGAAGCAAGGGAGGAAGCAAGGGAGGAAGCAAGGGAGGAAGCAAGGGAGGAAGCAAGGGAGGAAGCAAGGGAGGAAGCAAGGGAGGAAGCAAGGGAGGAAGCAAGGGAGGAAGCAAGGGAGGAAGCAAGGGAGGAAGCAAGGGAGGAAGCAAGGGAGGAAGCAAGGGAGGAAGCAAGGGAGGAAGCAAGGGAGGAAGCAAGGGAGGAAGCAAGGGAGGAAGCAAGCGAATGGTAAGACGGTGCAGTGAAAAATAGAAATAAAGATTGAAGAAATAAAGAAAAGAATACAAAGAACAATTCAAGAACGAACGTGGAAAATTAGTAAATAAAAAATTAAGTTTAAAAATAAGGAAGGAAATAAGTAATTAAAGAAAGCAGAAAGCAAGAAAAAATGTAAATACCAAAGCAAAAAGAAAGATAGTACAAATAAAAAGGTTTTCTGATTAGCAAAATGTGATTTAAATGTTTAATAAAGCAAAAAAACTATATTTTTAGCATTATGCTATCTTGAGTGTTACAAATAATTCAAAGAAAGGATATTACAAATTGACCGTTGAAAACGTATACATTCTTATTCTTATTAATTAATAATACAGTTCTTTCTATCTTAGAGCTCAAGCCATTTCACTTTCGCAATTGATAATGAAACCTGAAGCCAGAACTAAGAATTAAGAGAAACGAATAACCAATGAAGCTAATACACAATGAACCGCAAACATGTTTTGTGTATAATCATGATAAAACCCACGAAGAGCAGAGGTTCAATTCGTACTTCGCGACGTGTTATTATTAACGGTTGACGCGCGCGCGTATATCTCCCACGTGGTCGCTATTAGCGCGTACTGCCACCTCGCGGTGCTCGACTCGTCCGCGCGAAAGTAGCTGAAGCGACAGTGCGCTCGAACAAATGTCGCACCTCGTCCGCGTCGTCGCCGCCGCCCCCGCCGTTCCTACGAAGTAGTGAGGGGCGCCGCGAGAGGAGGAGGGGCGGGGAGACCGGGTGGTGCCGAACGGGGGAGTGCGGGTGGAGAAGGAGTAGCGGAGTTGTCGAGACGAGGGGAAGGGGGTGATGGGGTGTGGAAGACAGTGGGGTGGGGGCGAGCCATGGAGGGAACGTGCGGGAAATGAAGAGGTGTAGGCGGGGCAGAGAGGATTGGAGAAGGGAAGAGCGGGTTCAGACGAGAAAATGCGGGACTGGAAATATGAGCAGAACTGGGCAGGGCGGGTTGCAGCCGAGCGGGCCGCAGCGGAGCGGGCCGGAGCGGAGCGGGCCGGAGCGGAGCGGGCCGGAGCGGAGCGGGCCGGAGCGGAGCGGGCCGGAGCGGAGCGGGCCGGAGCGGAGCGGGCCGGAGCGGAGCGGGCCGGAGCGGAGCGGGCCGGAGCGGAGCGGGCCGGAGCGGAGCGGGCCGGAGCGGAGCGGGCCGGAGCGGAGAGGGCCGGAGCGGAGCGGGCCGGAGCGGAGCGGGCCGGAGCGGAGCGGGCCGGAGCGGAGCGGGCCGGAGCGGAGCGGGCCGGAGCGGAGCGGGCCGGAGCGGAGCGGGCCGGAGCGGAGCGGGCCGGAGCGGAGCGGGCCGGAGCGGAGCGGGCCGGAGCGGAGCGGGCCGGAGCGGAGCGGGCCGGAGCGGAGCGGGCCGGAGCGGAGCGGGCCGGAGCGGAGCGGGCCGGAGCGGAGCGGGCCGGAGCGGAGCGGGCCGGAGCGGAGCGGGCCGGAGCGGAGCGGGCCGGAGCGGAGCGGGCCGGAGCGGAGCGGGCCGGAGCGGAGCGGGCCGGAGCGGAGCGGGCCGGAGCGGAGCGGGCCGGAGCGGAGCGGGCCGGAGCGGAGCGGGCCGGAGCGGAGCGGGCCGGAGCGGAGCGGGCCGGAGCGGAGCGGGCCGGGCCGGAGCGGAGCGGGCCGGGCCGGAGCGGAGCGGGCCGGAGCGGAGCGGGCCGGAGCGGAGCGGGCCGGGCCGGAACGGAGCGGGCCGGAGCGGAGCGGGCCGGAGCGGAGCGGGCCGGAGCGGAGCGGGCCGGAGCGGAGCGGGCCGGAGCGGAGCGGGCCGGAGCGGAGCGGGCCGGAGCGGAGCGGGCCGGAGCGGAGCGGAGCGGGCTGGAGCGGAGCGGAGGTCTAACTGGGCAGGACGGGAGAGAGCGGAGTGGAGTGGGGCGGAGTTAAGCGGAGAGGATCGGGACGGGATCGGACGGGACGAGACGTAATGGAACTGGACGTAACGAGGCGGGACGGGAGGGAACGGGACGGCATAGGACGAGGCGGAAACGGGTTGAGCGGAGCGAGGCGGGTGAGGTGGGGCGAAATGCAGGGAGAAGGAGACGAGTGGCGTCGTGCCTCACGCTCCGCTCATTAGCGGGTGATGGAGAGCGCCGCTAGCTCTGCCAGCGGCTAAAATCGGCGCTCGCTGCGCCCCTCACCCCCACCCCCACCCCCGGCCTCCAGGCCCGCACTGCCTCGGCGCGTCCTCACATGTGAGGTGCGCTTGGTTGCAGGGCTGTCCCCAGACGCCTTATTACGTTGGATCACTGGCCTTGAAATATTTTAGCCGAGACCTTACGTCAAGTTATGAGAAAAAGCAGTTTTATAGACGAGTTTGACTTTCTTTTATGTTGCTGCCAATTCCGCCTCGGCTTAAAGCTCCACGACGTTCAATGTTACAGTTTATAATGATTATTCATGACAATGCAAGTTTATAATTATATTGCAGAAATAATGCTACGAAAATGACACAGGAAAGTTTTAAAATGGCAAGTTCATTTTCAACTGACAATACTCGTAATATAAATCTTATGTAGTGTGTATATGAACGCGTATATTTCCCTCTTTCAAAAACCTATCAACTCCATATCTTTGAGCATTTTGTTTCGTAATTTGATGGATCTTTAGTTCCCGTGTAGACAAAATATAACAAATACTGAGAATAGTAGTAAGTTATTGGGAGATTTTTTCATGTGCAAATTATTTTAGGGCATGTGATGAAAAATATTTCACATCGAATAGTCTGTATCCTTAATACTACACGTGAGGAATATATGATTGTATATCAGGATTAATTTGTGAAGATTTTTCGAAGCTTCTCGACAGAAAAAACTGAAAATATTACTTCAATGAAAAAGTAGTAATATTTCACGTCTAACTTGATTTTTGTTTCCACAACAAAGGTCTCGCAAGGACTCTAAAGATCGTATTTTACTTCAAATTTATACTATGGTTTACCGGGCTACGAGCTTTCCGTCTTGGCAGAAAGCAAGCAGCGTTTAAGTCTGCCGTATTCCCTGCCGTATTCCATTTTGCCTTTGGACAGCCCTGCTCGTTTGCCTCTCGTGCCAATACTAATCTGTGCTCGTTCGAACAGCTGTTCCGTAAATTAGGTCACTAGACTTTCGTTTTGTTGTGTCGGTGGAGGAACGCAGCTACACGGCGTGTGATCGTTCGCCCTGCTTCAGATCTCCGCTGCAACACTTTGTCGCCCTTGCCAATACTAATCAGTGCATGTTCAACCAATTGCTGCAGATTTGACTAGCTTTCAAAATTTGCCGTTTCTCTAGAAATTACAGACCGATTCTCGAACTGGTATGATCATGTGAATCGACATTCCTCATATTTACATTTAAAACTATGAAAATATTAAAGATAATATTTTGAAAATCAATATCGCACTTCTTTATGAAAAATATAATTTCTTTCCCATCTACTTCATAATTTTCTTAATAAATTTTTATTGTTTATGGAAATATAATCAAAAGAATAATAAGAGCTCATTTTTTTAGTTGTTTGCCTTTTATTTTGTTTTGGTATAATATTCTTGAAGCTTTAGACTAAGAACGAAGAAGAAATTTCAATTCTGATCGTTGTTCATGTGATATTTACAGAACGTGTACTTGTACTAAGCTTTCATGGCGATATCATCTAACAATCGTCGCAATACAGTCCACTGATGTCTCTCAAAAATTGACGTTTAAAAGAAGTCGAACAATTGCAAGAGTTTCATTATTGTGCAATTAAATTACGATGCTTAACCTTAAGCTTACGATGTCTAGGAAAGAATCACTTCATACCATAACATCAGTTGCTTACACTGATGTACTAGTACTTCTTGGAAACCTTGGCCCAATAATGGTGAGTGATAGGGCAATAAAGTCGTAGGGCTTCAACAAACAAGGTGTCTGCAGCCAACGGTGACGCAGTAGCAGGGGACGAGGTGCAGAGACGACATAAAGGACGGAGTGCGGAGGACGTCACGAGGACGGCCAAGGAGACGAGGGTGGCAGTGCAGAGCTGTTGAAAATGAGGGATGTTGCTTAGTTCATTTCGAAGTAAGGAGAGGCAATTCTAAAGAAAGTACAGATGGCAACGGAGGGAAGATCTACTGAAACAATGAATGTATTGAAGGTTGTGAAAGTTGATACGTGGAGAGATCTGAGAATATGAAACAATTTTTTTAAAAAAATAGAAAATTGGGAAGAGATATCAGTACAAACTATAGCACATATATGGATATTGCAACAACAGTGTAATTAATGGAGAGATGGAAAGAGTAACTACGGGTAGAGGTTGTGGCACTGGATATTATAGAATATCCATAGATATTGAGGAGGTAGTAAAATTAAGGAACACAAATAAGAAGTGAAAGAAAGAATCGAGGTGTTATTAGTGGGAAGAATATGTAACCACTCAATAAAAATTAGAACAATGGTAAATAAAAGGAAGATAACTCTCATTATAACGCTCAAGATATCATCTCAGAGAAATTCTCATAATAACTCAAAGAATTGACAGCGCAAGAAGTGGGGATCAGAAGCCAAGAGGGCAATGGCAGACAGGAACAAAAAATCAAGAACAAGAGATCCAGGATGGACGAGAGAGACGGCGACTGCAATGAATGAGGCCCATGTCGGAAGCTACGATGACTGCAGAGGCGCTGGCTGCGGGGACAGAGGATACTGAAGTGCAGCCGGGAAGTGACGAATGGAAAATATCAAATTGACAGAGCAAGATGTGGGTGGGGGTAAGTAGACAAGGGGGCATGCTATTTAGCTACCAGAAATCACTGGAAAGAGGAGAGTAAAGGAAGATTGTGAGAGGTAGCAACTGCGATGAGAAGAACTTAACTGACAACGCAAGTGTGTGGGGGTCAGTAGACATATTGCCAAGCATCATGAACCAAGAAGCCAGGTTGCAGGAGGGAGGTAGCAACTGCGCTGTGCCCCAAGAACGAAACCCGTGTCGGAAGCTACGATGACTGCGGCGGCGCCGCGTGCGGGTACATAGGCGACTGAAGTGTAGCCGGGAAGCGACGAAGGGAAAATATCGAATTGACAGAGCAAGATGTGGGTGGGGGTCAGTAGACATAAGAGTATTGCCAAGCACCTACCAGACATCATGAACCAAGAAGCCAGGTTCCAGGAGGGAGGTAGCAACTGCACTGTTCCTCAAGAATGAAGCCCGTGTCGGAAGCTACGATGACTGCGAAGGCGCTGGCTGCGGGGGCGGAGGCGATTGAAGTGCAGCTGGGAAGCGACGAAGGGAAAATATCGAATTGACAGACCAAGATGTGGGTGGGGTAGACAAGACGGCATGCTATTTACCTACGAGAAATCATTGGGAAGAGGGGAGTAAAGAAAGATTGTGAGAGGTAGCAACTGCGATGAAAAGAACTTAACTGACAACGCAAGTGTGTGGGGGTCAGTAGACATATTGCCAAGTACCTACCAGACATCATGAACCAAGAAGCCAGGTTGCACGAGGGAGGTAGCAACTGCGCTGTGCCCCAAGAACGAAGCCCGTGTCGGAAGCTACGATGACTGCGGCGGCGCAGCGTGCGGGTACATAGGCGACTGAAGTGTAGCCGGGAAGCGACGAAGGGAAAATATCGAATTGACAGAGCACGATGTGGGTGGGGGTCAGAAGACATAAGAGTGTTGCCATGCACCTACCAGACATCATGAACCAAGAAGCCAGGTTGCAGGAGGGAGGTAGCAACTGCACTGTTCCCCAAGAATGAAGCCCGTGTCGGAAACTACGATGACTGCGAAGGCGCCGGGTGCGGAGGCGGAGGCGATTGAAATGCAGCTGGGAAGCGGCAAAGGGAAAATATCGAATTGACGATGTGGGTGGGGTAGACAAGAGGGCATGCTATTTACCTACGAGAAATCATTGGGAAGAGGGGAGTAAAGAAAGATTGTGAGAGATAGCAACCGCGATGAGAAGAACGTAAAGATCTGACAACGCAAGAAGTGTGTGGGGGTCAGTAGACATAAGTGTTGCCAAGCACCTACCAGACATTATGAACCAGGAAGCCAGGTTGCAGGCGGGAGGTAGCAACTGCACTGTGCCCCAAGAACGAAGCCCGTGTCGGAAACTACGATGACTGCGAAGGCGCCGGGTGCGGGTACATAGGCGACTGAAGTGTAGCCGGGAAGCGACGAAGGGGAAATATCGAATTGACAGAGCAAGATGTGGGTGGGGGTCAGCAGACATACGAGTATTGCCAAGCACCTACCAGACATCATGAACCGGGAAGCCAGGTTGCACGAGGGAGGTAGCAACTGCGCTGTGCCCCAAGAACGAAGCCCGTGTCGGAAGCTACGATGACTGCGAAGGCGCTGGCTGCGGGGGCGGAGGCGATTGAAGTGCAGCTGGGAAGCGACGAAGGGAAAATATCGAATTGACAGACCAAGATGTGGGTGGGGTAGACAAGAGGGCATGCTATTTCCCTACGAGAAATCATTGGGAAGAGGGGAGTAAAGAAAGATTGTGAGAGATAGCAACTGCGATGAGAAGAACGTAAAGATCTGACAACGCAAGAAGTGTGTGGGGGTCAGTAGACATAAGTGTTGCCAAGCACCTACCAGACATTATGAACCAGGAAGCCAGGTTGAACGAGGGAGGTAGCAACTGCACTGTGCCCCAAGAACGAAGCCCGTGTCGGAAACTACGATGACTGCGGAGGCGCCGGGTGCGGGCACGGAGGCGGCTGAAGTGCAGCCGGGGGAGCAGCGGGGGCGGGGCGGGGGCGGCGACGCAGCCTCCGACGAGGAGCTTCATTTGCATGCGCTCACTTCCAAAGATTAACACCGTCGGCGGAGAGGCGCTGCCGCGGAATTGCCAGCCGGGATATGAAAATAAGCCCCAAGTTTTTTATACAAGTTGAGCCACCCGCGCTCCTCCGCGCGCGTGGTGACGACGAGAGCGGGGGCGGGGAGCGGACGAGACGACGAGCGCCGCCGTAATGAAGACTGCGGCTTCCCTCCTCCCCGCGACAGGGCTGTCCAAGGCGACGGTGGCGGGGGAAAAAATTCGCTTGCATGGAGACATCGTGTTTCGGAGGCGGTGCCTGCGGGCCAGAACCAGGAATTTGCGGCAGGGCTCTTAAGGCCACAGTCAAGCCAAAAAGAGTGTGTTTTAAAATGCCTTCGGAGTTCTGGATGTTGTAAACAGAAACCCAAAATCAGAGCAGATATTTTTATATTGATCTATCAATGATTTACTTTCTGGTAATTGTGACAGTTTTTCGTCAAATTGTGGAGCTTTTAACTACCGAACAGATGGAGTGAAATTTAAAATTGGAATGATATTAGATTAACACATTTTGGTATTATGTTTATAAAGTAAATATTATATCTATTGGGTAAATATAATTAATTTTACTTGTGCGAAATGGTCTTTTAATCTAATCTACAAATCAGACGTATCCAAATGATGCTGTCTGCCAGTGAGGCGCTTTCGTCCTTCAGACTCGTATTCTAAAACAATTCTGAGATAAATACTCTCTAAAACTGTTAAAATATTTACCAGATAAATAATTCTTTCGTAGATTTTTTAATTACAGGTTTAACATTGTCTCAAATTGTCCTATTACACCTTTTAGCTTACAGCTTTTTCTCAAGAAAAAACGAAGCTCTTTTCAGCTTAAATTGATTTTCAAATTGTTCAAGTACGAATGTGGTTTAATCAGAATGCACAACACTTCCAATTTTCTGCTACTGAAATCTTCTGGTGGTTTACTGGTCTGAGTCACACTCCTTCAGTGCTTAGAAGTATGAGAAACCGTATGCATTTCCAAATAAGACATTTTCGCATTAATAAAAAAATATCTAAGTCCAATTGATTCCATTATTAGCTTTAAATTCTCATTCCGACATGAAAAAAATGATAAAACAATAATAACTTGAAATAATATTTAAATCCTTTAATGATTTATTTCTTAAATATTTTCATCTCCTAATGTTGTAACGTATTATCATGACACTGATGAGAATCAAAGAAAATAAGAAAACCATGTTAAGTTGAAAGATAGTTTGCAAGTAATACACTTCATTTGATGTCAACATACGACTTTCATCTAGACGACAGCGTAAAGTAGTTAACACAATCCCGTCGTTACTGAACAAGCGCCTCCCTTTAGGTACTTGTGTCTCGCATGTTTATGATTTCAAACACATTTTTTGTTACGCCACTTGCGAGGCCCTGCGCGAAAAGTTCCCTTAGAGGACAGCCTTCCAGCTGCTCATCGCGAGCGCCGGAGCTGGGCCAAGTGCCGGCTCGCTTTGTGTACAGCGCGACGCGGTCGTCTACGCGAGGCGCGTTGCGGGTTGCGTCCCGCAGGCGCCACTTCGAGCGATGCACAGTCAGCCGATGTTCTGACGCGGCAACACACCCTCTCGTCAGCGCCACAGCCCGCTCTTAGCTGCAGTGGCGGATGGAGTTCCTTCTTCTCACGAATATGTACGCCGCGTTTTGCCTCCTCACTACTCGCTCCTTAGGATATTTATTTCGCCTAGTCCTTTTCCGAACATCTTGTAGAGGGCAGACTGCTCATCTTCTACCTCTAAGTACCGGGGTTCAAATCCAGATCAATCGATGTGCAATTTGTGATGACCAAAGGGGTTGGAAGGAGATTTTCTTGAGATTTTCCAGTTTTCTCTGCTTCTAATTTCATTTACAATGTTTCAATTCATTCAAATGATATCATTACCTCAGCCTATCCATCAAAATTATTTATCTGAGATACCATCGAAAATGAATAAACTGACAATAATATCAAAGAACATGTTCCTTCGCAGCTATCACAAAGCATAAATTGTATTGCAAAAGTGTTGTTCTATTTTAGTAGTTACTCAATTCAATTCCGTTAATATTAAGTTTAAAGAGAAAGAAGTTACGAATAAGAAATTACCTTTTGTTCTGCAAGGAATAACCCAGGTATTTCTTTGGTGCAAACACAGCAACGATTTTCTTTGCAGTAAGATTAGAGAAAAGTAATAATAAAAAGTAATAAAAGTCTTCCTATGGTTTTTGGCAGTGTTTTCTCTAGCATGACTCTAGTATGTTGAAAGTCATGCACTTTCCTACATAGTCTGATTTTATCTCATTTGATACCAAAGTACATGTCTTTGTTTCATCTTCTGGTCACACCAATATCCTTTGTTTTTCATATAATTTCTCAGTTCTACACATCTTTTCCAAAAAACCATTATCTCCTGTTCACTCTTTTCATTTACACGATTCCTCCTTTATCGTCACGTATTCGTTTACTCTCCGTCTGTTTTTCACTTCCTTCGAATGTGGCGTCCACCTTCCACTTCCTTTTGCTCTTTAACTTCGCCCTCGTGTCTTCTCGCCCTGTGCCCTCACTGTGCCCTAGCTGAGCATCGCGCTGTGCTTGCAGTCTTCCTGAACCGTCCCTGCCACCGCCGTTCCTCCTAAATTCGTTTACATATTGTCTCGCTGAATGAAGCGCCCGCTTACCCAACAGCGCCATAATAATTTACACAATATAAAAGAGACAATTTTCTTAAGTCATGCAAAAGAAAATCACCGAGGAGGCAAGAACAAAAAAGGCGAGCGACGACGGGCTAAGGGAGGAAAGAAACACAGGGGTAATGCAAATATATTTTGTCGCGATCTTGTTTATATGCTAATACAGATTAGCAATGCAATTTCCAAAGATAGGCGGCTTTATATAATGAAACATGGCAAGCGACATTTGTTGGGGTTGATCCGCCCCCCGCCGAGGGCCGACCGCAACCGATCGGAAAGGGGTGAGGGAGGGGGAGGGGGAGGGGGTGGCTGTGGGCGACGGGCCAGATCGTGGCCACCGGCCGAGAGGGGGTGGGGAGTTGATGCAGCGGCAATTTTCAAAAGAGCATTAGCAGCCCAATGGGGACAGGGGCAAATTCGCGATCCCTAAAGGGCATGGAAGCGCAACTTATTTCTTTCATGATTCTGATGTCGAATTAAGTAATGAGCATTATATTGAGTAATTTGTTATTATATTTACTCTATGTAATGATTCCAATGAAAGGCGTGTTGATTTTGTTCAGACGACCTCTCACTTAAATAAATGCTATTGTAGTAGCGCTCTGTTTTCTCAACTAGTTCTGCAAACCTATGTAACAGGTAATAAGTAAACATTTGTATAAGCAATTTACACTATATTTTAGGATTTAACGTGGGGTTAAAACGCGGGATGGGGTTATGTGTTTCACCTATTTATCTATATTCTTGATCATGTAAGGATATTACAAAAAAAATATTCAGATTTAAGCCACAGAAGATACGTGTTTACTAAGAAAAGATTTATAAAAGGATCTTTATAATAAAAAATGCTGCTGAAAAAACTAAATATAAAATATTTTTACAAAAATTAGTACGCACACTTCTCAAGAACAACAAATAACGCATTCGCTTATAACATTGCAATAAATTCCATTGGTAACAAAATCAGTCTTTACAAATAGTGCAATATCGTTGTATGGTATACAGAGCAACCGTTCTTTATATACCAAGAAGTTCAAAAAAGTTGCTGCCCCATAACGCGTCACGTGAATATTTAATGACCCGCGGCCTCTTCCTTATAGCCTTGCTGGCGCATAACTTTATCTTCCTAGTAAGCAGTGATGAACGGAATATGAGAAGTCTGTCGCCACGAGTAGAATAAGAAGAGGCGGAATAACATAATCAAATATTTGCACATTTTCAGTCAAAATCTCAACTGTCATTGTTCGACCATAGTCACCTCTCACATGGACAGATGTTGCATTGTTTACTTTCAATTTTTGTGCACATTAGATATTGCTTAACGATTTCAATATTGAAACGAATTGCTTAACTACACGTCGTGAGTCAAGGAAGTTTCAACCACGATTCCTGGACGTGAACGTCTGGGAACTCAGGTTACTATTGGCACCGAGCCTCTCGCCGAAGGGATAAAAGACAGTGACTGACTGCGACCTGACCAGACAAACGACAAAATCTTAATGAAGAATTACTCCAAATATGCCCATGAAGGGCTACAAGGGCTAAATATTACCCTCTCAATGCCCAAGAAGGCCTACAAGACGTGCGAAAAAGGCTCAACAATTTTTAAAAAAATATAAAAACTAGGTGTTTGGAAACAGCTATGAAAATATAATCATTTTTTGCAAAACTCCACCATTTGGTTGCAAGACTAATGAAATGGTTGGCCAAACTATACCAGACTACGCAATCACTACGCTGAAGTCAATTTTTTCATAGAGGTCGTACATTGCTTTTCTAATATCACACATATTCAGAGAAATCTAAATAGTACATTCAGTTCCAAGCACAGTGATTTACAAAATATAATCCGTTAAATAGTTATTATTATTATTATTATTATTATTATTATTATTATTATTTGCCCGTTTAATCCCCGTAGGGCTATTAGGGCAAGGGCGTCTTGCACATGGCAAGGAGACATATTACGAAGTTGATCCTCGAGCAGCCACCTCGGACACTTTACATGGATAAACTAATGAATTTCTACTATATATTACCTAACATTACCAACCGTTAATTCCTCCTAAACAGTTTTTTCCTCACATATACGGATACATACTATCAAAAACATGTATCACTAACCGAAACTTTCTTTTTTGATAGATCTTGTGTAGAAACGTTGGCTGCAGTTCCTAAACGTTCGTTGCAGAAGATTTTGATTATATACACTTCAGAGCTTGATTATAAACACTGCTGTAATTAGTTTCACTCTAATTACATCAACTTGTAAATGCGTTGTTTGTCTACGCTGATATCTGAACAAAGTAGGTTTTCTCTGAAGTGATAAGTGCACAGATTACTGTTTTAATTCGCTATAAAACTTTTTTGGACGTTAAGAAAGAGCAGAAATCTTTAACAAACATCTGTGCAGTGTCTAAGCGTTTTTCATATAATTAGATTAAAACATTTGCACATCTCATTGAGCAAAACACGCTGACATGCTTTTCACTTCCGAAGTGTCTCACTGTATATTTCCGAACGCTTCCGGGGTAAGCAATCAGCACATTTCCCAGTCACACGATACATCACCAGGTGAAGTTCTTCTTTACCTACCAGGGGAAGATCACCGCCACCTCCCGCGATAAAATCACGCACTAAACTTACGGGACAAATGACCTTACCAGTTGTCGCATCCGGAATCACTAATCAATCTTCTTTACGAGTAAGCTCCCTGCATTTAAAAATGAAATCACTGCAGTAGCTCTGACCGGGAGGTCCATGCATCAGAGTATCGATGTTGTCAGGTTCTTTTCACTAGTTAGATCACTAGATTGT
This sequence comes from Gryllus longicercus, assembly GCA_038098605.1. Taxonomy (NCBI): domain Eukaryota; kingdom Metazoa; phylum Arthropoda; class Insecta; order Orthoptera; family Gryllidae; genus Gryllus; species Gryllus longicercus. The sequence continues at coordinate 10,048,545 of JAZDUA010000009.1, read as the reverse complement.
GTTCACTCGCTGTGTGGAGGAGAATTCTAGAGGGCCAGCTGCTCTAATCTGTATTTTTCGGTGATTTCTCCGATTAACACCAGGCGAATGCCGGAGCAGTACCCTAACGAACGGGCTACGGACAGCGGGGACATGATTTTTCCTACCTCTTCCTAGTTTTATCCTCACACACTTCCACTAACATGCACTACACTATCTTACACACCGGAAGATCGGTTGGGAGCTTAGAGCTTGTCCCGGTTGGGGCGCTACCCCGTCGTAGGAAGATACCTGATTGAGGAAAACCCCGCTAGCCGCCAGTAGGTCGGCGCCGGATCTCGCCATGTATCGGAGTGAGAGATCACCGCCATCTCACGAGGGGAAATCATGCACTACACTTACGGGAATAGTGATATTAGCATCTGACACGCTCGGAATCGTCAGTCAGTCAGCAAAACGAGATTCTTTCCGGGGCGGATTCTTTCCGCGACCAGCGTCCCGGAGGCCCGCGCCACCGGCGGGCGACGCGCGAACTAGTGGTCGGCGTCTGCGGCGTCCTCGCCGTCGTCGGGGGGAGCCGTGCCGCGCCGGGCCGGGCCGGGGGTCGCCGGGTAAATTTAACCGGGCGGCGGCGGGCGATCTGTCAGGAGGCCTGCGCCACAATTAGACGCCGACAGCCGCCTGGCAGCCGCCGCCGGAGCACCTGCCCTCGCCTCGCCTCGCACCGCCGCGTCGCACGCGCCATTTGCGCCGCGACGCCGTCGCTTGTTAGCGGCGCCGCGAGCGCGCGCGGTGGCCCGCGCCTCAATTAACCCCGTCGCGAGGGCCGCCTCCGCCCCGCCCCCGGCCGCGGGGCCGCGCAAGGTGCGAATGATGTCGCCGCTAAACGGTCTCCGCCTCCGTTGCCGCCTTCGTCGCCGCCTGGGTTGTCGTCGTCGTCGTCGTCGTCGTCGTCGTCGTCGTCGCCAGCGCCGCCTTCGTTGTCGTCGTCGCCACCTACGCCTGTTGGGGAGGGGGCGGTTGGCACACGGTGTAATCACAGCGTGGCCGAACGCATCTTTCAAGAACGCCTAATTACCTACGTTTTTGCTGGGTAAATTTTTGAATGACCGACGTACGTTTATTATTTTGGCACTTCACATTAAGGGTCATTCCCGAAACTGAAGATTTTGTTAATTGGTTGATTTGACGCGCAAAAAAACGGTGGGCATTAAAGGGGGGAGGTTTATGGGGCTTCAGCTTCTTCACAAAAGCTATTGATATATAATCAAAAAAATACTATTAACGATATTTATACTGTATATTATTTGTTTTCGTAATAAATATTAACTATAAATCAACAAATAATATATATTTTACATTCTATATAAATTTAAAAAAATGTATAGGGAAATATCAAGTCACCTGGTCACCTGTTTCCTCCCTCCTCCCCGCGAAAAAAATCCTGGGAGTCCCTTTGACAGAAAATATAGGTTTTCTTCGATAAGCTCAATTTTAGATCTAACCATTATTTTAAATTAATACAGAGTGTGTAATTCATTATATTTATCTCAGAGGCATAAGAAGATAATTGCTCAGTGATATCTTTGAAGCATTGGAAGCTTAGAGAGAACCACCTTGACGAATTGGAAAGACACATTAAGAAAATTAAAAAAAAAATAGTTGGGATTTCTCATACTGCTATATACTGTATGAGAAGAGAATGAATCATTCAAACAGAGACAATTTATAATACATGTGATTTCGTAAATGACTTAGATTAATATTCAATAATTTCTTGACATGAAATTTAAAATGATGCATGTGATTTAGTCATGATACTGACTTAATGTTAGATGAAAACCCAATCGTTTGATGTTGATGTAACTCGAAACTCTCGCATCAGAGAACGTCAGAATGATTCAACTTACTCTGCGAAAGTACTGTAATAAAGACGAAGTAAAGTTCACGGAATTATTTCCTAAAAATGACGTCTATCACAAAAATGATCGCAAGTGAACACTGCCTGTCAGCTGCTCCGCTGCCACTTATGTTTAACGTGCATGTTAATGAAACTGGCAAGGAACTGTGACCAAACGACTGTCACTAATAAACCGAATCTAACTGTCGTGAAGTGATGACAGGACTAACGGAAGCCATCCGTGAATCCGAAACCAGATTTTTCTCTTCTATTTTCCAGTAAGCGTAGATCACTACTAACTCTTTCTCTTGTCGCGGAAACGATGCGGACGCCCCACTTTGTCTGTCGCCTGTCAGTGAACGCCAAAGCGTGGCGCTGACTGTACAGGGTGACTCAAAATTGCCTTTGGCCATCTGTAGGAAGGCTGCATCAGGTACGATGTATACGAAAAGCATTCCCCAGCGAAAATGACGCACCCCTTAGTGATAAAATTTTGGCCACACACAACTGTACTACACTCACTGTTTCATAATTGTCGCGCGCTTGATATCTAAAGAGAACTGTATCATTTTCATAAAAACATTATGATATGTCTGTATCAATGATTCCCAACCTTTTTATTACATTTACCCATTTTCAAAGAATTGTTTGCTTTCTCACCCCTCTCCCCATTTTTTACTTTTTTTAAAACATTTTTTACATCATTACCTAGGGAGTAGAGAGAAACTATGTAATGATGCGCGAAAAAATGGAACGGCGCATTTTCAACAGAAAAACTCTTATTACAGGGCCCTGGAAACGAAAAAGTAGATAAATCTAGCTGCTAAATTTAAAAAAATCCTGTCTCACATAACGTGGCCACAATATGTTTTGTGGGTCCTTCATATGGAAAAATCGAATGAAGGAAAAACGTCTGTCTGTCAGTCTGTGAACATCTCTCGCAGCTAAACCTATTTTCCAATCGTTCTGACTGATGTTGCGGCCTGCTTGAATATGAAACCAGTATTTTAATTTTGGGAGGTACTTTATATGAAGCCCTAGGAACGTTTTCCAAATTTTCAAAAAGTGGTCCCATAATTTTTGATTAAATATTGTTGTTGTTGGATAGTTTAAAGAACGTTTAAAACAATGGTGCACGTCTCATGCTCGTTAAAAACCCTAATTTTTCGAAAATTTCAAAAGTTTAAAATTTTTTCGAAGTCTTCCCACAACTAAAATATTAAAGATAGAGATTTTTCCCTTAATGGAATCTGTTATTTAAATATAGATTTTGAAATAAGATCACGTGCAATTTTTCGAAAATTTGAGTACTGTTGTCGTAATTTTCAATGAAAATACGACGAGAAAGTACGTGTTGTTTTAGTACCACTAGTAATTACAATTAGGTAATATTACAATTAGGTACAATTAGGTAATATTTAGTTCTATATAATATACAGCATAGTGTATAATCATAACACACAGCACTGCACACAAATTACAAAGATAATACCAACATTTTTGTAAATATCTGGATTTCAAATAATAGGAGAGTAATAGGAGGATTCTAGTTCTAAGTGTTAGTTTCTAATCTTCAGTTTCGTGCAATGGTTATATCGCTGTAATCATTGCACAAAAATTTGTTGAGCGTTTTTAAGATGTGGCCATTCAATTTCTACACTGCGAACTGCAGATTGATTTTTTGTGCAATGATGTTGTGAATGTACAGTTATAATTTCTTGAAGTTTAAAAGTATCTTAAAGACGAATACGAAAGAAAGGGAACGAGTTTGAAATGTATTATGAGACTTTTGCATCTTTATATTTGAAAACAATTAATGATCAACGGGGTCTTCATTAAATCGAACACTCGTCGGTTCATATTCGGCTATAGCTCCTATGTCGACTTCTTAATCTTCATTGAACCGCTTTCAAATTTCAACGCCCGCGGTCCCCATTGGGATCCTCTGGTCTATATTGAGGTACAATTAGGTAATATTTAGAACAAGGCACATTTTCAATTAACGAATCGCATTATAAAAAAAATCATACGGAATATCGTCACGTACTAGCGGTATTTATTACATACTAGAGGTAGGAACACGACTTTTTCCGGAGAATTACTTATCACTTTCATTTATGAGAGAGGAAATTATGTACTACTGTGGTAAATAATGAAAATAATCAGTTCATGATATAGATTTTGAAGTATGAAAGAACTAGATCAGTAAGAATGGATAACGTAGATGTAAGAATTTACATAAACTTCAATAAAAACTTAATTTAGATATTTTCTTGCAGTTATGGGGCGTTATGTAGAGTGCGTCCTAGTGCGCTGAAGAATAGTTCTTTGCAGTGCAGAGGAATTTAGTCTGGGTGGTGCCGTGAGGCGTAGTTCAGTCGTTAATGTTACTACTACAACTAATATTACAACAGTAATAATAATAATAATAATAATAATAATAATAATAATAATAATTAATAATAATAAATATTATTATTACTATTATTATTGTTAAAATTGTTACTACATTGATATCCTTAGTTTATTTTGAAAATATCTGCGACCGAGCTGTGCCCAATCCCAATTAAATAAAGTTCATCTTAAAAGCAACAGCCTCTTCTTCCGCAATTCACATCCCCTGTGCAGCTCGCCCTCGTCGCAAAGCCAGTTGCAGCGGAGGAGAGGTAAGTAGCCGGCCTCGCCCTCCGCCACGCCGGCCCCCCTTCTCCTCCTCCTCCTCCTCATCCTCCTCCTCCTCCTCCTCCTCGTCCTCCTCGTGCTCCTTGCCCTCCTCCTGCTCATCCTCCTCGCGGGCCCAGTGCCAGCGGCAGTTAACTTATTTCGAGTGCGGCGCCCTCGGCGACGACTCACTTTGTCGCTGCGGACAAGCGCTGGCGGCGCCCCGCGGCGCGCTCTCAGCCCGTCTTCGCACCCGGTCCACGCGCGACAGGATACCCGGAGAGGTGGCTCAGGGCACCATCTGCAGTGCCTCTGACCTGGCGATCTGAAGTTCGAGTCCCGACGATGGCAGGATTTTCGAGTAGGTCGAGTGCACTCGCTGTCTGGAGAAAAATTCTAGTGGCCGTCTGCCCTTATCGGTAGTTGTCCGTAGTTTCTCCAATCAACACCAGGCGAATGCTGGAGCAGTGCCCTAAGAAACGGGCCACGGGCCGCGCGCGCTCTTTCCTTCCTTTTACTTGTCATATCTTCACCCCTTACTTACCCAGTTATATGCACTACACTAACATATATGCCTGGAGTCCGGTCAGAATCGTCGAACTTCTTCCGGCTGGGACAGTGCCCCTCTGGTGGGAGATAGCTGTTTGAGGAAAACCCCGCTAGCCGACGGTAGGTCGGCGCCGGATCTCACTATCCAAAGGGGGAAGATCACTACCACTTTCCGAGAAAAAACATGCACTACATATAAGGGAGTAATGACTTAAGCAGTTGACGCGCCAGTAATTACCAATCAATCAAGCAAACCGATCAACTCCAGCTGAATGCCGGAGCAGTGGCAAACAAACGGACAACGGACTGCGCGCGATCCCTCCTTCCTCTTTCTTGTCCTATCCTTACCCTTACTTACACACTCATACACTCATACACACATGCCCTACACTAGCACAGTTGTCGGGAGACCAGTCGGGAGCTCAGAGCTCGGCGGGAGCGGTGCTGGGAGTTGGGAGATACCTCGAAGAGTAAAATCCTGACGAAGGTCGGCGCTGGATTTCGCATCCAATGGGGAGAGATCGACGTCACCCTCCGCGATTAAAACATGCACTATAGTTACGGGACTATTGACCTTAGCATTTGACGTACCAGGAATCACTAATCAATCAAGTAGTCAACGTCATCACAGTATCAACATTCCACGACATTGGCTCGAATCTGGCGAATTCACGAATTCTCCTGTTAATGTTCACATTACTGAAAATGCGTTGGCGAAGTCAAACATGATCAGCTTCGAAGTCTTTCTGGGAATTTAACAAATAGAAGTTGACTCTAGTCAACACATGGTAGGTAGGTAATGTGCGTTCCGGATAGAAGAATAGCAGAATGTTATAATCAGGAATTCGACCTCTGGTTTTAAGGCTATTGAGGCTACAAGCTGTGTAGTTTCGAGTAAATTTCTATTCACATGATAGCACTTAAACTGTTATTACTGCTTAAATTACTATATACCTCAGTCGACTCATTTCTCATATCGCGTAGAGATTTCGGTCTATGGCTTTAGCGGATGACATAAAACTACTTTTTATCCATGGAACGGTTAATTTCGAGCTAATTTTGAAATTCCAAAATACTTCTACTATACACATTAGATGTCTCACATTTTTACGATCTCCTTACTTTCGTCAGCGCAATGTGGCTAACATCAATACTCGTAGAAGGTTCGAAATGACTCCTCCCTTTCATTCTACAGGTATATCCACATTCTATGGCTAATCAGCAATGCAACTGACTATTAACATTAGCCACATTACGGACTTAAGCTTTAAAAAATGCATCCTTTCTGTTTCTTTACCATTCTACCTGAAGCTGGTATAAAAAAATCATCTGTCAGTGCTCTAAAATTTTAATTAACGATTGGGCCCCTCCATAACCATTGCGTGATACAAATGGGCCAACAGAAATGTCCCTTCCATCATTAAAAGCGCTGTTGCCATGCCGATGCATATATATTCTTCAAGCATTTTACACCACATTCATAAGGTGACACTCGCATGACATCAGTTTGTCTTTTTTGTGTAGGTATCTTTGTAAAACTGTATCTCTAAAATAGTTTTTTATTTACATTTTAAAATAGTTTATTTACGTTCAATTACCTGATATTTACTTTTCTGCATTTACGTCAATATTTGCATACAAACGTATCCTCATCAAATTTCTAAAGTGGGTGTTTTCACTGCCCTGGTAAAATTGAAAATTAAAAGAGAGAGTTAATCTGTTCATGCTCCCAATCTCTCTCGTTACCTCCCACCAGCTCGCCAGTCTTGGATGGGCGGTCGGACGGAGAGAGGCCGGAATGTTGATAGGGGCGCTTCCTCTACACATCGCGAGAGAAGCCGTGCCTTCGATGTTGTTTACTATGCGGTAGATCTACGAATATAATACAATACTGATCGTTAATTGATTGATATTTACGGTCATCTGAACTGCCAAGGACTTTATTTCCGTTAGTGCTGCGAATGTTTTATCATGGCCGTAGCGGTATATCTATTGGATGGTGAGATCCGGCGGTGACCTACATGTGTGTTTCTGGTGTTTCTCTTTCGAGGTATCTCCCCGGCAGGGCACCGTCTCAGTTGGAGAAAGCTCTATGCTCCATAGATATGTGCGGAATAAGTCGTTTAATTTTAGTATATCCGTTTACAGATGTTTTTAAGACTTATGATAGTTAAAATATCTAGGATAACTTAATTTATACATTGAAGAGGATACTCTAGCGGAGATCCTCGGCGTTATGTATCATGGTTGGCTAAGATTTTGAGGAAGACCTCCAATGGGAATCAATTTTTTAATCGGATGTGAGTTGGTTTTTCGCTAGTTTGAAATGGGATGCTGCTGGTATGCCTGTTAGGTTTTGGTAGAAATTGCGTGCTAAATGAGCTATTTGGTTTATTATTGTATTGATCTTTAATTCGGATTGGAGTTGTTTATTAATTATGAACCAGGGGCCATTTATGACTGATCTGATAAATTTGTTTTGAATTGCTAGGATTTTATTGGCGTTTGTGAGGGGTGCGTTTGCCCATATTGGGCTTGCCTAGAGAATTCTTGGCATTGTTATAGCTTTATATATTGTTGTAGAGTTTGTGAATGACATGGACTTGTATTTGCTAATTATATCACATATTGTACACAGACTGTAAGGATTTAAAAGTAGGTACCCAGCTAGGCAAGTTGTACACTGGCCGCAGGGTCATTAAACGCCCTCGTGTGCATTCCTTTCCGAGGCACCAAATACGGGAACTTAAACGCCTCCTAGCACTTGCCAGCACGCGTTCCTTCTACTTCGCTTACCCCACCGCTCACATTGCGAGTAACGCAGTCGATTTATTTGCGGCTGCGAGGATATAAAAAGCCCGAGGAAAAACGCCGCCACAGCCGCCGCCCCTCGCCGGTAAGCCCTCAAACTCTCCGAGTTAATACCGAGCTCTGAAGATGGGTTTTCTGGTGTGAAACGTGGGCGTAAAGCTTGTGCTCTGAGTAAAAATGTCAGTACTCTTTGGGAACGGTATAAAAGATACAAGGAATTGCGTACTGTCCTGGCCTAAAACGACGCATTCGGTCATTCAGTTCGAAAGAAAATGATTTCGCTCTACGGTTTTTTATTTGTAAGTACTTTTGTTTTCAATGGAATGTTTTGGTATTATGCTTTGCTATTCCGCTACTAAATTCTAGTGTCGCACTCTTTTTGTATGGTAATCCCAACGCATGTTCTTCCGATTTGTCAATGCTGTTTTTTTTTCACAGCTTTAACGAAATATTTTCCAAGCTTTGAAGTTCAGAGCCTTATACGTTTTCTCCTCATAATGTTGAAATTATAAACAGACATAAAGAATGAGCAATTTTGTTCATTCATATCCATTAGATATATTTGATTCTCTTGGTCTTTGCTGAAAGTTTGGATCCGGGAAACGCTTGGCATAGCCAGCAAAGGTACGGGCCATCCATTGTGACAATTTTTTTTTTTTTTTTTTTATTTTATTTTCTGCATAATTTACAATCTGTTCCTATCGGAACAATAAGTAAATGGTGGCAATAGATACATTTCTGACGTGAACGTTTTATGACATTGAAAAATTTCATTTACAAAATCGGTATGGCAGATCTAAAATATTCTCTCTCCTCAGTCTATACACATGCTCACTGTTATCTAGAAGGTTTGTTGAGAGGTGATTTGGGTGGTTGTTCAATCTTCTTTGGTATGCTAGGCTCTTCGTGGCGATTACTTCCTCCAGCGGGACGATGTTGAGGTCTCTGTATATCGTCTTGTTTGTCACGTACCATGGTGCGTTGCATAGTGTTCTTAGCGTTTTAGCTTCGAATCTTTTTAGAATTTCTAGATTCGATTTACTGGAAGAGCCCCACAATTCAATACCATAGGTCCATGTTGGTTTGATTATAGTTTTATAAATCTGTATTTTGTTATGCAAGGACAGCTTTGATTGTCTGTTTATTAGCCATGACAATTTGAGGACTTTAAGTTGCGCTTCTTTTCTCTTAGTTTTGATGTGGGTTTTCCAAGTCAGGCGTCTATCTAAATGCAGTCCAAGATATTTGATTGTATCAGCTTCGTGGAGTTCTGTATTGTTTAGTTTTACTTTTGGGCAGTTTTCTTTTCTCAGTGAAAATGTTATATGTTGTGATTTTGTTTCATTTATGGTGACTCGCCAACGATGACTCCAATCTTCGATTTTGTTTAGATGTTCTTGAAGATGTTGTGATGCGCAGGAGGGGTCTTCATTTGTAGAAAGAATAGCTGTGTCGTCTGCAAAGGTGGCTATTGTAGTTCTTTCGGTAGTTGGTAAGTCTGAAGTTGATATTGTGACAATTAACACGGTATTTCAGTGAAGAGGCGTGCTCTGACCAATCAAAAATGTAGTGGACGCGCACGAAAATCTGTCAAGCTGGGCTCACTAAATTTGCATTCCGCCGTTAGAAGGCAGCCATTGTTGATGCAAGCAGCATGATGCAATCGACACGACAACTGAGTGATACACAGGGATCATTATTTCATTCGTCGAAATGGTGCGAACAACCGGCAGAGAAATTCCTTCGTAATGAAGCAGTTCGACAGTTGGATGTTGAAATCCAGTTGTATCCCATGTGTCACGATGAGCAGTAGCGAGTGCACAATTTGTGTAGAATCTCTCAAACGAAAGATCAAGCGACTGTAATTGTAGCGATCGTGAAATTAAAAATTGATAAATATGCTCAAATATTGGTAAGACATGAAGAGAATAATTTCGTCAACATATTTGGCAATGTGCATATTTTTTGTAATATTTGGTAGTATTTCATCACAATTCCATTATGCAACACATGTATTATCTCTCTATTTTGAAATCAATAAAATGTAATATTTCGTGTTTTGAACTGTAAAACTCTCTCTGAGAATATTTATCAACTCCTCCTTCCCATCTTTGCTCTGTTTTCTTTTCTAAATTGTAAGGCGTTCCTAAAGTCAATGTAAAAGAACGCTTCTGTTAAGTCTCTTTTAATTTTATTTCAATGAAAATTCGTGTTAGTTACATTTATTAATACTCGTTATAAATTTGTCTTGTGGTTAGATCCATCCCATATTACTATATTTCTTCTTTGGCTCCAAGCTATCAAATTTCACGACTATCATCTCACTATCCTAAGAACGCGCTGAGCATATGTACCAAGTCAAGAACGTTACATTCTTTTAGTGTCTTTAAAAGATTCAGGAATTAATGGTCATTCTCTAATGAGATGCGCGGAATTAAATTGGGGTGATCGAACACCGAGGCAAACGTACAGAAGAAACCACTAGCCATTCGAGAAGTCTTCAATGCAAATTCGAGTCATTGGCTTCATGAGGCGAGTTCTGCTCCGGCCCCACTCTCATAATGGGACCACTCTCGTCGGCACAAACCCGTTCTGATCAAATTCGATCGATGTTAACGTGTGCTTTGCATGCTTCCTGAAATGTGCTTTGACAGTATCTTCCCAGATTAGTGCCATATCTTACTAAAATGGAAACAGCATAAAACGTTTGTCCCCATTCCCAGTCAAAACTAGTGGTACTACAACAACACATACTTTCTCGCTCCATTTGTACATTTTTATCATTTTTTTAAACATTTTTGACAATTCACAAGTATTAAAGAAATGGCAATTTGTCACTAATCCAGTGTATTTTTCTCTTTTCAAACAAAAAGTTTAAATAAGATAATTATATGCCTGAGATGGGATTTGATTGACTGTTTCCTGTTTCCGGGCGCGTCAATTGATTTGGTCATTAGTACCGCAAGTGTAGTATGTGTTCTAATCGATGGAAGTGTCGGTGTTATTTTCCTGCTGGAGGGTGAATTTCGGCGCTGACCTAAACGTCGTCTTTAGAGGAATCTCCCACCAGCGGGACACCGTCCCAGCTACGCAAGCTGACACGTGTGGTACAGTAGTGCGTGTAAGTAAAGTAAGTAATTTTTTAAGTAAAATTAGTAATTTGATCATGGAGCTCTTACATGTTCCTAATTGAAACTCCGTGTTGATTCATTTTGCCTGAGTATGTGCACCAGGTTGCAAATTTATCAAGGAAGGCAGTTGCGCAGCATGACAATTACGACGTAAAAAAGTCCTAGTCAGCAGTAGGCACACACAATGGTGTTTCATCAAACCAACACACGTCCATGAGTCCGCTTTAACTTGTCGCCACTTTCAGCGACAGAGCGTCGGTAAATTTAGACCTGCAGCAGTGCCGGTGGCATGCGGCATCTGAAGGTTAAAAATGTTGGCTAAAAAGCAGACTCTTTGTAAAGTATTTATAAGCGTCTTTTCCTGTCCGAAGAAGAAAATCTGAATTAATGCTTTCATCACTTGCTTCCTAGATACTTTTCAGTTAGTATTGCATGGACGTGTGTTCTTGTACACTTCTTAAAATGCATGTAAAGAAAACATTTTGCGATGTCTTTGTATTTTATACCAACAAGAGTTTGTATGTGATACAGTTTCTTGTAATGTTTCTTGCCAAGGCACTATTAAAATCTGTTACTCTGTGCCTCATGCGTGTGAAAAAGTTTTGTCTGTCGCATTCGTTTCTCATATTGTACTGTGAGTACCTATTTCAGTATAAACTGTAAATAAAGTTCAATTGATCCATTTACAAATATATGATTTAATTAAACCAATATAAGGAAAATGTTGATATAACTTGCCATAGTTCGACATCAGGTCCGTAACAGGTAGCTCAGAGTATCAATTGATTTCATTGCAGTGTTTCAGACCAGAAGGTTCACGGGTCGAGTCCGAACGGTGGCAGGGTTTCTGACACTAGCCAGATAATTGCATCCGATTCATCAGTTGTGTTGAGGGCAATTCTAGTGGCCGGCTGCTCTGATTGGTAGTTTTCTAGTTTCTCCGATCACTACCAAGCGTATGCCGGAGCAGTTCCATAACAAACGGGCCACGATCTGCGGTCGATCTTTCCTCTCTCTTCCTTGTTCTGTCACCTTCCCTTACGCACGCACTTACTCTTATATGCACTACACTTCCACACAAGCACGACGGGAGCTTAAAATCTGTCTTGGCTGAGGCATTGCCCCGATGCGAGAGGTACCTGAAGGAGGAAATTCCCCCGCAAGCTGACGCATGGATCGGCGCCGGATATCATCCAGTTTGAGTGGAACACCGCCACTTCCACCTCTGCTGATGAAACATTCAGTCCACAAACGGAAGTAATGTTCTTACCAGTTGCTGTGCCCGGCAACAATGAAAACGGTGATAATTTCCGCACATATGCGGCCAAATTAATTTAAATTTGGCGCCACGATTGGAACTCATTCAGTTTGGCAACTCTTTAGTGTATTTAAGAAGAGAGAATGAAACATTTCAAACTTTCCGCGTTCCAGATTAATTTGGCCCCAAAACCCGAGAACTTTCTCACAAGAGGCAATAAGTCGAAACTTTTTGAAATAAACCTTCAACTGCTTCCAAAAGTGACCGGTAGATCACATCACCTCGTGGCCTGTCGGCAACGAAGCTCTGCACATTTTGTAACTTCCCGGAATCCAATTTTTTCCAAAGACGCGACGAGATCGCATTGTTTGAGAATCTCGAGCCTCGAGCAGTTTCGTAGCAATCGTGTAGAGAAGCTTAGTAATACGCGTATTGGGCGCATTGGAGTTAGTTGGTATGTTGGCAGCAAGCTTGCAGTCTCCGTGAATCAGCGCTTCGAAACGCGGCAAAAACAGCACAAAGCGTGAATAACGTAAGGGGAAAGTTTGTTTTTGTCCAAAGGTAACTATGGCAACCTATTCAATACTCAATTATTATTACGGAAAGGTGTTAATATTGTCAATTGTGTGTAGCCTTTTAAGAACTTTCTCGTGTGACGAGAACACAGAAAGGTTATACACATTATTTCTCGTTGCAGATTCTGCAAATGCTCTCTCCATCATCTAAGGAACATTTCGAAGCCTCAACAATTTTTTTTTCCGGAAAGCACTTCATAAATTATAATCAAAACCCATCTCGCGAGTCCTACTTTTGAATCATACTGTACTGCTTTAATAGCGCTAGCCATAGCGAACTGTCCAATGCGCTGCTGTCCAGTGCGCAAGCTTTTCACCTGTGTTATAAATCCGAATATTCTGTATGGAATGAGATAGACTTTTCAACGGGTTTTCTAGGGATATTCTTGTTTTCTTTGCATATCTTTCTATCATTAAGGCTGCATCATTGTCAACAAATCAAAACAAATAATTTATGTCCACTAGCTTCCGAAGTATAATTTTATAAGTGAAGTCAGAATTAAATGCAGCAGAAATGTAAATAAAAATACGATTCTCAAAAATGCCATTTCCGTCAACTCCACTTATCGTTTTAATAATCGCAGCATTTTCATTATCATCACCAACTCACATCAGTTCCACGTTCGTTACAGTCACTTTTCCTTCTTGTAGTATTTCTGCCTCCGCCTCTGCCTCAACCACTTCTACCTCTTACCTCTACAACGTCCTCTACCATACTCTAACTCTACCATATCTTCCACTACCTCTATCACATCTATACTTATACCTCTATCGTATCTATATATAGCTCGACAATATCTATGTCTACTTCTACCCCGACATCTATCTGAACTCTACATCTTCAATCTCTTCTTCCCCTCTACTTCCACCACATCTTACCTCAAACTCCCGTACCTCTAACTCCGCAATCACTTCCGTCGCCACCAATGATAAGGCAGGGCATTTTTAAATAGGCATAATAAGATTTGTCGAATATCCGAGCCTGAGGCGAATGGGAGATGGTATATTCAAAATATTTTTCATGGGGTGTTCTATCTGTTAAAGACTCTTGCAACTTTCGCTCATTCTGCTGATATACTTTCTCCACATCTTTTCTTCCTCTTCTTTGCCCTATCCTCAGAGGTTACATACACACACGTATATTTACATGCACCACACATCTCGGAGAGACTAGTCTGAAGCTTAGAGCTCATCCCGGCTGGGGCGGTGCCTCTTTGGTGGGAGATACCTGGTTTGGGAAAAACCCGCAAGCCTGCGTTTCTTGTCATCTAGCGGGGGAAGATCATCGCCACCTCGCGTAACTAAAAACCTTCACTACACTTGTGGGACTAATGACCTTAGCAGTTGAGGCGCCTGTATTCGCTAATTCCACCATGGCGGCGCGCGATGGTGTAATGGTTAGCGTATCGGACTGTTATACCCAAGTTGGTGAGTTCAAACTCGATCGACGCCGTGGATTTTTAATAGCGAAAAAACGTACGCCTTCCTTCGGAGGGGAAGTAAAGCCGGCTGTCCCATGTTAGAAGATTTACTTGCATGTAAAAGGTCCTCAAGCCTAAATGACGCCTCTGAGCTGAATTCAAATCGCCTGTTCGTCTCCCAAGAAATGCTTTCTCCGCTAGTTGGTGAGAGGAGCGTAGCGAAATTTTCGTGGTCAGACGGAAGAGCGGGCCTGATGGCCCGAGACTCGCCACGTAAAATAAGGGATTAATTTAATTCAATTCAATCAATCAACCACCACCATCACTACATCAAACGCCATCACCTTTGTTAATTCATTTATCGTCGACCGAGGGCGGAAACGGCTGGCGGGGCCTCCTTCGCGAGTCGCCGCCCGACACGTGCGCTATTCCGGGGCGTGAGCGATGGGCGCACTCGCCGCGCGTCGCCCGTGGAGAAGCCGCCCGTGAACCGCCTCGAAGACGGCAGAGCGATGCGACTGTCCTCGCCACTAAGAGGAAAGTGGGACACGCGGCGCCACCGGCAACCGCCAATTTGATTCTGGGAGGGCAGATGCACTAATCGTGTCAGGGTGTCGTGGCCACTTCGGATTTGGAAGTAGTACTTCATTTCAATTTCGGTAAAAATAGCTCGAAAACAATGTAAAATCCGTGTTTAATCATTCTTGTTTTGCGCCAGAGCAAATAGAGAACTGGGAAAAACCAATCTATCAGTATTCCGTAAGGTAAAGAAGGCTCTGTGCCAACAGCAGGTCTAGAAACAGTTAATTTTAAGCACACCTGTAAACTCTCAGCGTCGCACATGTGTTCGCTATCATGGCTGTGCTTCCGAATCAGGTCCCCCGATTTGTTTCGCTTTGAGTGCAGATCCTGTTCTTTGTGTCCTTGCTTGGAAATGAAGGGCATAAAATTTTTGCTTTTCCAACTGCTCGCTGATCCAGGTTTTGTAACAGGCATTCATCTTTCCAAAAGTGACATTAATTTAAAAACAGCGTAGGAAGACCAATGTAGGTCAATATTTCCCTCAGTGCACGATAGCTCAACAAATTTGCTAAGTATGCGTTGCTCAAAGAGGCTACCTCCCAAAATCCGAACATCGCTTACAGCCTGTCAGTAACGTTATTATGAGGCCACGCAGGAGATAGGGATCTATCCCCCGAATAATAGGAAAGAAGTCGGAAAGTTTAGATCGTCAACATATCACGAAACAATTCTGAGATCTCGAAGAGTCTAAATTCGGATGAATCGGAGACTGTAAACGCAAGCAAGTTTTAGAAACCCCAAACAGCGGAAATGTGTTGTAGGGATCTCTCAGTGAGCCAGGGTAAAAAGATCGGAAGCTGAGAATGAGGGAAGCGATGTTGGTGCCTTACTAGAACGTTACAATAGACAACATCATTGTGCTAGATAAGACTTAGTGATAGTTGTTCAACATTATCTGAGCGCAGTTATGATTCAGTCTCCAAGTCATGACTGAAATCCATAAACTATTATCAGACGACTTGTATCTCGAATTGGTCGTTGCAATAAACAACTTAACGAACCAAGCTACGGTGAGGTATGATGGCTGAGCTTGCGCGTGAAATACGTGTTTCGCCAGCTACACGTCGAGAGCAGTACCGGGAGAGATGGCTCAGGACATCAACTAATGGCACAGCTGTCCCTCTGTCCGAGAGGCCCTTGGTTCGTGTCTTGTCGGTGGCAGGATTTGTCAGTTAGGTCGAATTCAGTCGCAGTCAGGAGGAGAATTCTAGAGGCCGGCTGCTCTGATATGTAGTTTTTCATGGTTTCTTCGATCAATACCACACAAATGTCGAAGCAGTACCTTAACAAAAGGACCGGACGCTATATTTCCTTCCTCTTCCTTGTCCTATCCTCACCCCTTACACACACTTACACTTACAAGCACTTCACTGCCACACATGCCGGAGACCAGTCGAGAGCTTAGAGCTTACCGTTAGTGCTGGGGCGGTGCCCCACTGGCGGGAGATACCTGGTTGGCGAAAACCCAGCTAGCCGACGGTAGGTCGGCGCCGGATCTGGCCATACAGTATGCGAAAGATCACCGTGATGTCCCGAGCCAAACATGCACTTAATTTACGAGATTAATGACTTCAGTAGTTATCGTGCCCGAAATCACTAACAATCAATCAATCGAGTGCGGTTTTCGCTCCGTCTACCGGAATGCGCGGACGTGCGGACGCCTAATACAGTGCGACCTCGTCCAGGCGGTGGACAGACGCACGGGGTGATTTCCACCGCCGATCAGACTAGCGAACGCGTGGGTGCTCGTCCGCATTACCTACAATCGTCAGACCCGTCTCAAAACCAATGGTGACGGTACTGGGCTTTCAAATCGGCCGCATTGTCACTGCCGTTGAAGTAAAATATCTTGCTTCTTTGTAAAACAGGAACAGCATTCTAAAATAGAAAAAAAATCGCAAATGTTAATGATCTTTAGAGATGATGATGATGAAGAAAAAGAAGAAGAAGAAGAAGAAGAAGAAGAAGAAGAAGAAGAAGAAGAAGAAGAAGAAGAAGAAGAGACCCAGGGTCTCCACGTCAATTCGACTCTCTCCATCCGGTCCTAGTCTGGATTCATCGCAAAATTAATTACATGTTCGCAAAGAACTCTCCTGAATCTTGATTCTTTTTCACAACTTCTGATTTTTTTTAATTTCTTTCATTTTATTATCCCAGAACACAGTTTAAATTTTTAAAGATATCATAACTCTTAACTTCACTTCTTCACGTACTAAAATAATGATTAATAAAAACGCTCAACACTAAACAGCAATAATTTCCTATATCCGAGGTTTTCTATCCGTCAAAGTTAAACCAACAGAAATAAATAATTTAACAATATCTCTAAAGGCACAAGCAGGGCCTCAATGATCGGTGACCTGCATTTATATTATTGTGAAATGCTATTTTTTTACTTAACACTCACTTGTACACCCTTTGAGCAGAACAGTTTGAATATTTATTTTTAAATGTTTATATTTCGACGGCACACTTTTCCATTTTCTTCTCCTTTGAGTAAAGAGGTTTATCTTCCGTTTTTCTCAAGACCACGCGGATCGAAGACAGAATGATAAAATGGGCGGCCTGGTTTAGAAGACGTATCAAAGGAGCAGTGGCGCAGCTCCGCAACTTTCACGTGATGGCCTTGCACCGGAAGCGCCGTCCTCTGTCATCGCGCGGTCATTACTGGAGCTTCCGCCCCCTCCCACCGTCGAGCGTGCCAAGGCGGCTGGCGTACCACAAAGCCACGACGAGAGCGAGGGCGAGGCGGAGGCGGACGAACGAGGGGGAGAGACGGGGAAGATGACGGCTGGTGGAGGAGCAAATACGGAGGAAAAAAAGCAAATCGAGAAAGGTTCTGCAACAGTGGGAAGAATATGTCATGACGAAGGCAGAGTTTAACAGTGCGATAATTAGAATTAACGTTCTGGTTTCTGTGTGTTAAACAAGGCAGAAACAACGCGCGTTTGCACGGTTTGCGACTGAGTCACTTTAATTTATTGTAGGAGGTTCAAAAGCGTTCTGCTCGTTCGTTAAAAACTAAAGCAAGCGGAAGAAGGTCTCCATAATTAGTTAGCAGTCTGACAAGACTAGAGCAGTGATTAGATTTTGAGATGGAGCAGAACGTTGCGCTTGGGGACGGAACCTACATGGTACTTCTGATTATATCATTGCTGGTAATATACATTTAACATTGAGTGTCTCTTTACAGTGGCAAACCAAGCATTAGCAGTTCTCCTTCTGCACAGCGCTGAACTTGAAAACTGAGTACACGTGTGGTCTCTGACGCTTTTAGTGCAGTCCGTAAAATATGATTCACATAGAACATTCTCTCAACATTCTCTTAACATTCTCTCAATGTAAGTTCGAGGACTTTCTGCTCAAAGTGCTGTACTCGCAGGCGGGACCCTTGCAAATGTAATACAGTAAAATATCGAAGATGTAGAACTCTTCTTGATTACAATTACCATTTGAAAATATTGGTGTGTACCTGATTATTGTAAGATTAGATTTTTCTACGTACATCACTGGATTAAAAGATAGAGGTCAAGGTATTTTTAAACCGTTCAAAAATATCGTTAATACAGATCTCCCTTCAACTCACCTTGATGGATAGAGTAATTGGTGAAATTTTCTACTTAGAAGAGGACCATAGCAAACTCCATCACCACCCGAAACCGCATTAAATAAAGCACGCGCTTCTCTGGTCCCCATTGCGCAGGCGGTTGCAGAAGCCGTCTGCTCCGAGGAGGCTGCAGGTTCGAATTCTGCGTAGACATCGACGTATTTCTGCTTGTCCGTTCACCCCTCATTATCATCCTATCACATCATTGTTCATAATTCAAGGTTAACCACCTTCTCTGAAACAATGGGTACTGATGAAAAAGTTCCTCATAGAGTGTAAAGACACGTTAATCCCTTCGGGATAAATATGACTGGGCCTCGGAGAATAACGTGTAGCGTGCTCAGAGTTGGCCGCTATTGGTGTTAAAAAAAGCCCGCTATTCACCTCTCCATGACGGCAAGAGTGACCGCCTAGAAATATTACTGAACCTCACGTCAGAACCCAACGTGGCGCCCAACATGGCACCCATCGTGCCGCCCAACGTAGCGCCCAACGTGGTACCCAACGTGGTACCCAACGTGGTACCCAACGTGGTACCCAACGTGGTACCCAACGTGGTACCCGTGGCGCCCAACGTGGCGCCCAACGTGGCGCATAACGTGGCGCATAACGTGGCGCATAACGTGGCGCATAACGTGGCGCATAACGTGGTACCCAACGTGGTACCCAACGTGGTACCCGTGGCGCCCAACGTGGCGCCCAACGTGGCGCATAACGTGGCGCATAACGTGGCGCATAACGTGGCGCATAACGTGGCGCATAACGTGGCGCATAACGTGGCGCATAACGTGGCGCCCAACGTGGCGCCCAACGTGGCACCCAACGTGGCGCCCAACGTGGCGCCCAACGTGGCGCCCAACGTGGCGCCCAACGTGGCGCCCAACGTGGTGCCCAAAGTGGCGCCCAACGTGGCGCCCATCGTGGCGCATCGTGCGTGAAACGTGATTCACACGGGAGGGCCAGACGAGCGGCGGCGCACATGACGCGTAGCGCGGCCGTTTCTCAAGCGACGGCGCGTTTATTTACACTTTAATTCGTTTCAAGGATATATGGAGTAATTGGCGGCGGCTCGCGCCCTTTGCGCGCGCGGAGAAAGAAATTTATCGACGTGTTTGTTTACGCGCGTTGTCGCGCGCGAGTCTGTCGCGCCGCTTGTCGTACACCGCGCCGCCGCCCCCGCCTCCGCCCCCGCCCCGCCGCGAGATATATCCGCCTTTCGGGCGCGTTCATCACGGGAAAATACGGCGCCGCGCGCTTATTTTAATTTTGTTTTGGATTCCGCCGCCAGGGGCACGCCCGTGGCAGCTGCCGCAGATGCTCTCGGCGTCGTGGGAAATTTTGTTTTAGTTTTTTTATGCTATATTTTTTGTTGGATGAACGGCAGGGGGATTGGTTTAAGGGAGCAATTAAGGTTCCTAGATTTGTTATCAGGCTGAAAACGCAATGAAATGTTTTGAGTCATAATGTAATAATTTCTAATAACGAATTCTATTATTAAAGAGAATACGATGATGAATTTTGATATTCTATTGTTATGGCAATGCATTTAAAAGGTATCCCCCCCAAAAAAGAATATATCATCTTCCTGGAAATATGGTGAGTGGTTTTGGGATACCCCAAATAATATCTGTTTTGGTGTCTTTTGGCACTATTTACTATTGTAAAATATTATTTAAATACCACAGTCGTAAAAATTGAATGTAGCATATTTAAATTTTTCTGCATTAAGAATTGACATATTACAATACATAGAAATAAAAAGTAAAATATAATTTTTATTCTTAATACAATAGTCAAACAATGATACTACGTATTGTGTTCAATAGGTCTGTCCCTGTACTACAAATTAAATATCTAATCCACTTTAAAACTAATATCAAAACTTATGGAGGTTTCCTGAATCATATACAATATTTTAATAATTTATTATAACTAATATTTTTTATTAGTTTATACAGTAATTACTTTCCCTATTTTTTTAGAATATCTGAACTGCAAACGGCTACGTTCTCCCTTTTTCGTTACTAGTGTGTTTTTTTATCTGCCTTGATCGGGGTCTAGAGCACTTCCAACGATTGCCGAAGACAAGCTTCCTGAGAGCGTTTCCCAAATCAACATGAATCTCTCGTAAATTTCATTTCATATTATATTCGCTTTTCATGCTTGCCTTTTCCCGATTCTTGGGGTTGGCAATAATGGTTGTGAGCTCATTTTTATTAATTTTCCGCACACTGCATTTTTATACAGATTTGGCTGTTTTATGATTGGATGCCCTTCCCGACGTCAACTAGAAGGGGCACACAAGCCCTTTACTCATGGACATCACACACACACGATCACGAAACACACACAATCAAGCTCGAGGAGGGATTCGAACCCGATTTCCATCAGTCCGCGATCGCCACGGCACTACTGCCAGAACGATTTCGGCTACCCACACGGAAGCATTTCAGTTTAGATGTGAAAACAAAGTACTCAGGAAAGTATATTATTAAAGGAACTTAAATATAGAACAGAAAAAGAACTGGGATAACTACAATGATTCATGTCTGAAACATTTACATGAAATAAAAAATATACATACATACTGGAGATTATTCCAAATTTTCGGCACTTAATATGCTTTCATAGTCACTAAAGTTGTATTTAAATTGATCTTATTGCCTATTATTAGCGTGAAGTTTAAATTACACCAATAAACTGTTGTAAAATATGCCTGAGGAATCCTTAGATTATTTTGAAACACAACATAATTGTATTTAAGCGTAATACATCACATATTCGTGTTTTAGTAAGTATGGCATCAGATATTTTGTCACAAATAAAAATAACGTCAAACACGTGTCGTGTGTAGCCTGATGTTCTTCTTTACAGAAAAAATCGTCACTTGTTTATGGAAAGAGCCAGGCAAGGGAAACATATTAATGGCTCCTCTTCTACGTCTAAATGATGTTTTCGGTTTCGTGACTGTTGGTCACATGCTCTTAATGGAACATCCAAAGGGCTGGTTTTGAAAGAGGTTCCGGGACCTTGAGGGAGACACGGTTACTTAACACAACGAAACAGAAAACGAAGGAAAGTTTATTGCGGATGTTGTTAAATATTTTTGGAAGATTAAAAGAAAACCAGACAGAACCTAGTCCATATTTTTGTATAATTTTACTTCTTTTGTACTCAAAAGATCCATATCACTCTTATTGGTCCTACTTGTCTAAAAAGGTGGAGAATGGAAATTTATTCCTTTGCTTTCTTAGAAAATTCAATTCCGGCTTTGGTAGAGAAAGCAGTTAAGCAGTAACTGAAGAAATTTTTCTAAGAAGGAGTATACTAAAATTGAAATTTTACACTAATAATATAGGTACTTAAAAGTTACCGCTAGAGCCTCACGGTACCTTTGAAATAAAATGTTTGAATGCTTGTTTGCAAAGGACAAATTTTCTCCCAAGTACTGTGTTCAAAAAGTAACTTTTGTATACTCGTGAATGAGAAAACGGAATCTCTAATACTTTCAGAATAAATATCAAGATCTATTGGACACAAAACATCAAGATAGTTATGGCAGCATATATAAGAACATAAGAATTTTATTAATTTTCAATAGTCATATCATGACTGCCTGGAAAATTTAGTATTACTTTTTAACAAATAAAGTTGTTCATTATATCATACGAAAAATCTAAAATAGAACTATTTAATAAACAATAAGGATATAAGATAAATATTTTAATTTTTGACCAGTTTATGATTAACTGTCTTAATATCACTGCTAGTATATTTTTTTTAGAAAGTACTCGATAATAGATTCATATTTCCAAAATTTATATTGTACTCGTAAGAATTCTTTTCGTAACATAAATCTATAGGTTTTCAGACTCGACCAGACAGATTCGTGTAATAAGTATGCATACTCGAAGTGTAGAAAGGTATCTTAGATACTTATTGTATCTAACTAAAAAAAATAATATTTCTTTGCCATATTGAATTTTTAGCTGTCTGAATGCAGTCTTAACTGCTGGAGCTGTAGGTTTATGACTGTGGTTCTCAGAAGCAGTCCTGATTTTCCTCCAAGTCTATTACCCGCTAAGATGGCTCAGTGCAATAACTGTTGCTCCTGAAGCGTCTCTGCCAGCGAGGTCTTATGACAAGGTCCCGATCGAATTTAATCCCTGGAAGGAGAAGAATTGTGTTGGCTGCTGCTCGAAAAGTATTTTCCAAAGTTTCTTCCATCAATACTAGGCGAATATCGAAGGAGTATCCTAAAAAGGGGTCACAGATTGTACGAAATCTTTCCTCGATTTTCGTCTTCTACTCTCTCATCACACACAT
Source organism: Gryllus longicercus (assembly GCA_038098605.1). Taxonomy (NCBI): domain Eukaryota; kingdom Metazoa; phylum Arthropoda; class Insecta; order Orthoptera; family Gryllidae; genus Gryllus; species Gryllus longicercus. The sequence continues at coordinate 10,025,745 of JAZDUA010000009.1, read as the reverse complement.
AGATACACTTGCTTGCGTTACACTACCATCCATATCGGAAGACTAGTCCACAGCTTGTCCGGGCAGGGTTGTGCTTCGCTGGGGGAGAGGAATGGTCGGTCAAAACCTGCAAGTCGACGTGTAGGTCGGCAACGAATCTCGCGCTCCAGTGGCGAAGGATCGCCGTCACCTCCCGAGATACATCACGCACTAAACTCTCGGGGCTAATGAGCAAGCTATTGACGCGGCCGGAAACACGCAGTAGACACTCTCCCCGAGGTGTACCTCAGGGGACGGTTCGTGGACGTGCGCTGAGGCGGGGTGCGGGGCGCGGCGCTGAATATGGCGAAACGGTGCCGGTGGTGGTAGCGGTGGCGGTGACGGAGGTGGAGGCGATGGCGATGGCGGAGGCTGTGGTGGTGGCGAGGGTAGGGCGGGGGCAGAGCGGCGCGGCGGTGGCGGTGACGGTGACGGAGGCGATGGCGGTGGTGGCGGGGGCGGGGGGCAGGGCGAGGGCCGTGGCGGCGGGGCGGGGGCGGGCGTAGGCGGCGGAGGTGGCGGGCGCGTTGGTGGAGGCGAAAGGAGCGGCGGTGGCAGCAGTGGTGGTGATGGCGGCGGTGGCGGCGCCGTGGCGGCGGTGGTGGCTGTGGCGGTGGAGGCGACGGCGGCAGGAGTGTCTGCTGTGGCGGTGGTAGCGGCTGTGGCGGCGGCGGCGGCGGCGGAGGCGGCGGCGGCGGCGAGAGGTGAGGGTGCGGGCAGAGGAGTTGACACACGGCGCACGCGGCCCGCTTCGTCACGCGTGTCAAAACACGCGCCACTGCCGCCACCGCTGATGCCGCCCGCGCCGCCCCGCGGGACGCCGCTTTCCCAGAATAAACTGCGGCGCGCGCCTCTCGCCGGCGGGCAGAGGAGGACGTGAGCTCAGGGGTGGGAGCGGAATCTGCGGGTGTGTGAACTTTCGATTCAACTGAAGATGCGTTTGCGCTTATGTAACGGTATGCGTAGCAAGAGATGGAAATCGGCGCGGCACCGTATACAAGTATGAATGATTTTACACGAAGCGTACATACAGGCAACTTCCCGGATAGCGATATAAGTGATACTTGTGCCAATTTTTGTAAGAAAGTGAAACGTTCTTTAGGGAATAACTAGGTCTAGAAGTACGAGCTTTCTTACTAAAACTCAGTATCTCCAAAAACATTTTTAAAGAGAAAATGCCTATTTCTCCTGCCACCGTTCAATCAAAAAATAAATAAATAAAATAAAAATAAAATAAATAAATAAAAAATTATATAAATAAATAAAATAAAAAATAATACGTACATTACTTTGTATGTTGTTGTTCTTATCTTACAAAATTTTCTAACTCCCCCTCTCATTCTTTCTCCATCCACCTCCCTCTCATAAAATGAACTTTTGCTGGCTTGCGTCAACAAACAGATCCAACTCTCCTCTCTTCCTAGACGCGTCATAACCTAACTGCCGTGTTTTATGAGAACAATTTTTGGAAACATTGGTCAGGCGAAATCGGGGCAAAATCGCGTCCCCTGTCGGCGAGCGGCCCGGAGGGCAAGCCCGGGACCTCGCAGCTGTCGCAATATCCGGCTGCCCCGCCCCCCCCCTCCCCCACCCGCCCCCAACCACCTCGCCAGCGCGGCCGGCGGCGCCCCGCGCAGAAATAATGAAAATCCTGTCAGCCCCCGTCGCCCTGCAGCCCAGGGGTGTCACGCGCCCTATCACCTCGCTTGCAAAACAGTTGCAGGGGCCTCGACGCAGGAGCAGGAGCGGCCAAGTGGATTTTTATTCATAGACCAGCTGATTACCAGGCGCTGCACGAGTATTCACCAGATGAATCTAATGAAGAGCTCCGCCCAACCAGACCGCTCAGTGCGTTGAATTACCGATTGATTAGTGATTCCGGCCACGACAACTGCTCAGGCCGTGAGTCCCGGACGTGTAGTGCATGTGTTTTTCTCGAGGTGACTTTCCTTCGCTGAATGGTGGGATCCGGCACCGACCCGCCGTCGGCTGACTAGTTTTTTTTTTTTCCAACCAGGTATCTCCCACCTGCGGGGCACTGTCCCAGCCAAGCCAAGATCCAAGTTTACGACTGACATGTGTGGTAGTGTAGCGCATATAATTGTGTGTGAAAGTAGGAGTTGAGAATAGGACAAGGAAGAGGAAAGATAAAACGTACGCAGTCCATGGCTCGATGATGGGTTCTGATCCATCATTGACCTGCTATTGATCGCAGAAACCACGGAAAACTACCGAGCAGACGGCCGCTAGAATTCTCCTCTTAGCTATTTAGCTAGTGTCGGTCACAGTCGCTACTCGAACCTAGAGTCTCCCGGTCACAAGCACTGCAGTTGATGCCTTGAGCCACCTTTTCCTGTCGCTCAGCTCGTCACACACGCCTCGTCCCGCCCATACCTCTCCTGCCCGACCAGTCCAGTCTCACCGTCATACCCAATTCGACCGGGTTCTGACCGATCCTAAGCTGCCTCGCCCGAGAACAATATCATCGCCTAGATGCTAGTAGCGTCATTTACACTAACAAAATGTTGATGTGTAACTAAATTTCGACTAACATTTTGGGTCAGACAATTCCCCCTTTTTTCTCGGCTGTTCAAAAGAGTCCCAGCAAAATTTGGGAGGAATAGCTTCAATGGTTAAAATACGAGGGGTAGGGCATAAGTTAATTTGTCGCCTGAAAGTAATGCGGTACTAATGTGCGTTCATAACAGTAAATGGTTTTTTGAGTGTCTTTCTTAAAATCCCTATACAGTATTTGACTAAAACTCGGAGTGTGTGTATGTGTGCTATTCCGTCACTCGCGGCTAGGCCACTTCCCTTGCATCAATCGACACGTATGAGATGTCATTCAACCCGTCTCTATCACCTGATGGGGAACTGATGATTTTTTTTTTGAATCCGGCTAGAAGATTCCAAAAAATATCCAGAAACGTGTTTTGACGCTGCGATCTTTGTGATAATGCCTGAAATTAAACCCACGCCTACTGAATTAATATATGTAGGTGGCATTGATTAATAACCAGTACCCAAACATATTATTAGCAAAATACGCCTTAAGTTTCTTTCTCGAAGTTGGTAACTCTAATGTTGACATCTTTAAATGTGCTATTGAATTACCAAGGAAATCTTGCTGCAGATTGATTTCAATTTAGTTTCGAGTTAACGTATTTTTAATAAGTTTGCGAAAACCTGCGAATAGCATTGCCTTGGAACTTGTTAGACTTGAAGAATTTCAAGTGAATACGGAGGAAACAAAACTGTGAGTAATGTTAGATAATGAATGAAAGTTATGTTCGACTTCTCACTTTTTCGTTTTCACGTAAGTGTGAAAATACCGATTTTCAAATGAATGTGACTCACAACTTATGTTTATTAAACTTAACTAACACCTCATTCATAATAACATACAGAACAGACGCCTTTTAGAATTAGATTTTCATGCAACGCTAGATTCGCATACAAAAAAATTAACAGAAATTGCAGAAGTACAAGTGAACACAATTTAGACTGAGATTGGGAAGTTTCTATCTCTTCAAAAATTAGGGGAGAAAAGTATGGAAATGGTAAGGAAATCAGGGGAATCAGGGGAATGTAGTTGTAAATGTTATTGCGACAGAATTTTCGGAGCTAATTGGATGTGATCTGCATTTTTCAATTTAGAATTTGTGATAATGCAAATGTGCTATGTGCATTTTGTGGATATTCGTAAAATAGCGAAAAAATGCAGCTGTACTAATATTTAAGTATTAGCATCATCAAAACCTACAAGTATTTGTTACGGCGATTATAATTTTGTAATTTCAATTTTCAACCTGATTTTGTCTGCTTATTGAACTGCGTAATATGTACTATGAATTTTCTGACACAATTCCTGACTTTCTTCAAAGTGCCAGAATTCTGTTAGAAGACAAAACACCCATGTGATCTCGTACTGTATTTCTCCTTCTAGTACAATCACTATGGTATGTCAACATTATCCCAAGTTTTTTGTACAACTAATTTATCAACATCAGCCATCTCTTCAATTTAAATTTTTTTTCAACCAAACTCTTTTCGAATTTTGATTATCTTGTCCAAAAAGGTAACTTAGTTTTGAAGAAGTGTGCCTATTTTCTACTCTCTCCTCTTTTTGAATACTATCACGTCGGTTTCACTCCTGAAGAACAAGATACGCTGCTGTAAAGGGTACAGCATGACTGTACAAAATAAACGGTACAGCAGGACAGTGCTGAGTAAACGGTACAGCAGGACATTGTAGAATAAGCGGCACGGAAGGACAGCGTAGATTAAACGGCAACGGTACAGCAGGACAGTGTAGAGTAAGCGGCACGGAAGGACAGTGTAGAGTAAACGGCAACGGTACAGCAGGACAGTGTAGAGTAAGCGGCACGGAAGGACAGTGTAGAGTAAACGGCAACGGTACAGCAGGACAGTGTAGAGTAAGCGGCACGGAAGGACAGTGTAAGGTAAACGGGCAGCAGAACGGCATAGAGTAAACGCTACAGGCAGGCGCGTAGTATAATTGGTATAGCAGGATTGTGTGTAGTGTGGAAAGGCTTGCAGGATGCGCTCCTCGCGTCAGTGCCGGGGCGACATCTCGCGTTCGTGTCTCTCCGCCTTTTCATCCCCTCCGACCCTCATCTCACCCCCACATTTTTACCCCGAAGTGGCGCTCGTCGGCCATCTTGATTCCCTCCTCCCCACCCCCCACCCCCACCCCCGGTCCGGCGCCGACGCCGCGTCGCCTCGCGTCGCGTCGCGTCGCAGGCGTCGAGAATTAATTAGCCCGACCCGATGATAATTGATATAAATTGTCTTCCTTACTTTCCAGCGCATTACGCCGCGCGGCCCCTCGGCGGAGAAACTTCGATGGCGCAGCAGAATTTTGGGCGTCGCCCGCTCCGCTGCCGCCGCCTCTTTGCTGCAACTAACTCGAGCGGCTTACTACAACAACAATGGCAGCGGCGGCGGCGGCGGCGGCGACGGCGGGCGGGCGAGCGAGCGAGCGGGCGGGCGGATTGGATAAAGAAGAAAATACAGATCCTTTTCAGACAAGTCAAAACAAATTCGCTTTGAAAGCAGTCGTGTATATATTAAGTAGAAAGTTTTGCTCGCGCTTGTGCTGGCAAGGCGCAGAGCGGAGAGGCCGCGGAGGAGGGGGAGGAAAATGCGGGCGAAACTTGCGCCCTCTTTGTCCTCGCCCTCCCGCGTCCTCGCGTCGCACAGAGGGCCTCAAGAGGCCGCGACAGTCAAAGGGGAGGCGGTGACGCTAGCGGAGGCGAAGGAGGAGAAAGGGAGAGGGAAAAGTGTGAGGAGGAAGGGAAGGAGGGATGGAGAGGGGTATGGAGGGATGGAGAGGGGTATGGAGGGATGGAGAGGGGTATGGAGGGATGGAGAGGGGTATGGAGGGATGGAGAGGGGTATGGAGGGATGGAGAGGGGTATGGAGGGATGGAGAGGGGTATGGAGGGATGGAGAGGGGTATGGAGGGATGGAGAGGAAGAAGGAGGGATAGGGGAATGGAGATAGCTGGAAATGGATGGAGGGAAGGAAAGGACCGCAGGGATGGAAAGATGAAGAGATGGAGAGGGATGGAGGGGGAGGGGAATGGCGGGGGGAAGAGGAGGGGAGGAGATTTAGGGAAAGGGAGGAGGAGGAGGAGGAGGGGGAGAAGGATAAAGAGGGTAGGAGAGGCGGAACCGGAAGTGGAGGCGGAGGGGAGACAGTGGCGGGGTCGGGGGCAGGCGGGGTGGTGCGGAGGCGGGGAAGTGGTTGAGGCGATGGATGGTGTTCAGGTGGAGGATGATGTTACGCTCACGTAAAAGCGGTAGCGACAAAGGCAGAACGAAGGGGTTGTAAATGTTAGCGCCTGGTTGAGTTGTTGCAGTTGTTCGTGGAAGTAGTTGAATTGCCAGCAGGTTCTTTCGCAGACGTGATGATGCTAGTACAGCTAGTACAGAATTGGAAGAAATTGCTTGGTGAAGGTTCAGCTTCAATGACGGCGGATAATGGCGACGCTGGAGCAGATTCCTATTGTGCTCTATAAACAGAGATATTAAAAAAAAAAATATCATTCTTTAGAGGCGATGACAACATTTTACGCGTACGCAAAAACAATACAAATTACTTTAATAATGTGCTAAATGCGTTGATAAGGTAACCATTTATTAAAGTATTAAAACCAAAGTATCAAAACTTGTTTAACATATCTGAAACATTTACAGAAAAATGGCAAGAGAGGTGAAAAATAAATTTACTTACGTAATTTAATGAAAATAAACTTCGTGATCTTACAGCTTTCCTTAGTGGTGTCTCTCGATCCATTAAATGAACGATTTATTGGATGTTTTTGAAGAAGATGTGAAGCAGTATATAAGTAATTTGGAAAAGAAACGAACTCGTGAAAACCAAGCCAGTGTTCAGCATTCAGAATTCAAATGTGAGTTCAGAGAGAATATACTCTACCTTTTGGAGGGTATTCTGCATTATGTTTTGTACTAATCTACGAAGTTTTTACTGTTGTTTACAAGAAAACTGCCTGTCAAGACCGGAAATTCATGCGCAATAAACAAAAGACCACGCTTATACCATCATCTGCAAAAAACCCGTTTCCGTCGTTCGATCAATCAGAGATTCTAATTATTGTTGTCGAAATTCCAAGTGATATCGACTGCATGATTAAGACCCCCGCGCCCAACAAATCTTAAACTCCGACGCAGCACCTCAGGCTCCTCTGGGGCGTTGCACGCGGACCGGCAGTGTGCAGAAGCTGCTGCGGAGGCGCCGTGGCGGGGCGGAGCGGCGGTGGGGCTGCGACCCCAGATAGGCCAAAGATCAATGCGTTTACCAGAACGGTTTTGTGAAGCGGCCGCGGCGGCGGGGGAGGCGGTGTCATATTTCTGAAGGAACTGCGCTTTGAATTTCGCCAGCAACGGCGCGATGCGCGTTCTGCCCGGGGGAGGTGGGAGTGGGGGGTGTTGGTGGTGGAGAGATGCGGGGTGGAATCAGATGGGATGGGGTGGGACGGAAACGACTTGGTCGGAGAGTAGAGGCGGGGAAAGAATGGAGACGGGGCGGGAGGAGCAAAGAAGGACAGGCACGGGGCGGGCTGGGTAGAGGTGGAGAGAGATGTAAAGGGGTGAGAGGGTGATGGGTACAATGTAACGGGTAGGAGGTGCACGGGGTTGAGTGAGGCAAGGCGCGGCGGGAAGGGGTGCGGTGGACTGGGGCGGAGAGATGCGTGACTAGAGGGAATGGGATTGAGCGGGGCGGTTCGCGGCGGGGCGGGATGGGGTGGAGGAGCGAAGCGTGGCGGAGCGCTGCGTGACGGAACGTAGTTGTGTGGAACAGGACGGGACGCGACGGGACACGACGGGACGCGACGGGACGCGACGGGACGCGACGGGACGCGATGCGAGGGGACGCGATGCGAGGGGACGCGATGCGACGGGACGCAACGGGACGCGAATGGACGCGACGGGACGCGACTGGACGCGACGGGACGCGACTGGACGCGACGGGACGCGACGGGACGCGAATGGACGCGACGGGACGCGACGGGATGCGACGGGACGCGAATGAACGCGACGGGACGCGACGGGACGCGACGGGACGCGACGGGACGCGACGGGACGCGACGGGACGCGACGGGACGCGACGGGACGCGACGGGACGCGACGGGACGCGACGGGACGCGACGGGACGCGACGGGACGCGACGGGACGCGACTGGACGCGACTGGACGCGACTGGACGCGACGGGACGCGAATGGACGCGACGGGACGCGAATGGACGCGACGGGACGCGACGGGACGCGACGGGACGCGTCGGGGCGTTCGCAAGCGGGGCGATTCGTGGCGGGACATTATGCGGTGCGACAAGGCGGGGAGGGCGTGGCGGGGCCCGCGGCGGGGCCCGCGGCGAGGCGTGGAGGGGTGGGACCGGATTCGAGGGCGGAAGGGAGAGGTAGGCGGAGGTAAGCCGTCCATGGCGCATCCTTCCTCTCCGCTGCCGCAGCGCCCCCCGCCTTCCCCATGCAGGCCAAAGGCCGTTTGCGGTTCTCACTCGCAACTCACATTGCAACCGCTCGTAGAAAGGCACGACCGCCTAGTGGTTGCTCCAGTTGCCACATGAAATCCAGGTTCGGCGAACTACCGGCGTTGGCGGTATATTACATGTTACAGCTTCGACATACGTTTAGAAGTTAAAGAACAACTTGCTGGTTACCATTTGAATAGTGGTAAGGAAAATATGTATTATTTCTAATTGAGGAATCGAACTATTGAAAAGTGTTGGTTACAATGCCCGATGTTAAATACATATAGGTATCAAACTGTTGTTTGAATAGACTGCGTCCTCCTCGTGATATGCAGATGCTTCATTTCAGGCGGTTAAAAAATTCACCACCGTATTCTCCTGAGTGAGTTTAACAGTTGTTTCCTGTGTACTTTGCTGAGAAACGCTTTGTTCTTTTACTGGAATTTCTTGCCGACTTCTCTTCTTCTATAACGTCCAGAAGGTTGTGCTTATACGCGTCCGAAGAGTCGAAAATACACTATGTGATCAAAAGTATCTGGACACGTGGCTGAAAATGACTTGCCAGTTCGTAGCGCCCTCCATCGGTAATGCTGGAATTCAGTAAGGTGACGGCTCACCCTTAGCCTTCGTGATAGCTTCTCGTAGGCATACTTTCAATCAGGTGCTGGAAGGTTTCTTGTGGAATGACAGCCCATTCTTCACGGAGTTTTGCACTGAGAAGAGGTATCGACGTAGGTCGGTGAGGTCTGGCACGAAGTCGGCGTTCCAACACAACAAAGGGGTTCGATAGGATTCAAGTCAAAACTCTGTGCACGCGAGTCCATTACAGGGATATTATTGTCGTGTAACGACTCCACCACAAGCCGTGCAGTATGAGCAGGTGCTCGATCGTGTTGAAAGATGCAATCGCCATCCCCGAATTGCTCTTCAACAGTGGAAAGCAAGAAGGTGTTTAAAACATGAACGTAGGCTTGTGCCCTGATAGTGCCACACAAAACATGAAGGAGAGCAAGCCCCCTCCATGAAATCACGACTACACCATAACACCATTTTGGACGTGTGCGGATACTTTTGAACACAGTGTATTTCAAACGTATTACCGCAAGAAAATTACGTAAGAAAAATATACTGAATTGCGGTAATTGGCGGAATTGTGGTGCAGATCTCAGGATCTTAGCTTGCCAACCGGACATTAAAATTGCAGTGGACTCGCTTTTCACAAGAGCCGCAAATGACTTCCAGAGTCTACAAAAGCAGTCTTCAAAAGTCTACAAAAATAGTCTTGAAAAGCATATAAAAATCCAATAAACTGGCTGAGACAAAATTGTAAAATTACAACAAAATGCAGTGGACATTGATGTTTCTGAAGCCAAAGGGGTAAAGGAATTATTTATTACTAAACGTATGAGCAACACGCTGGTCTGTTTTATCCACCTAGAATAAGTCATCCTGAATTTCTAATGAAAATGTTAATAACTATATCAATGAATGATTACTACAATAAGATAATGTTATCTTATAAACGCTGTAGTTCTTATCTAGTCTCTCCGTTTTAAGTACAAAATTGTTTAATGTGTACTGACACAGCGAACATTACTTTACTTACACATATTCTAAATTCTTTTAATTTCCGTTTAATGCGATGAAAATGTAATTTATTCTTCTTCGAAAATATTTATCGCAGTTTAGAAATGAAATTTGTATTTTATATTGTAAATTTTGCAATCATTTTATATTCCTACACTTCCCTGCAACTACTGCAAAATTCACCTCGTCACTACGAAATTTTGGAAAAAGACCTAGGACAGACTGGTAACACCTCCGAGAAATGCATTTTCTCCGGCAGCCTGTTGTCTGGGAGAGAGTTATGCAGGTAAAGAGGACGAAGAGAGGATCATCAAGGGAATGGAAATGTACCTCTTGTATTAATTTACTTATTTAAGGAATAAAGTGAATAACGGTAGAAGCAACATTAAACACAGTTTCACATCCAGAATCTTAAATTACACTCGGGAACGGCATTAACGGTGAATTCTGATGATAACGATTATTAAACAGGATGACCCGACTTATCCGTATCGAATTAAAAACACGAGTTGTGATGAAGCAAACAACGTCACTCAATATTTTAAACTTCGACACCCTAGATTAGTAGGCGTACAATTCTTGCAATTGCACGTGTGTAAGGCTTCTATGCAGAGTCAGATATCCGCCGCCCATTACGGCGCACTATGCTTGAAAAATTTAAAATGTTGTGGAATTAGAAGTATTTTTTCCTCCGGCTACGCGGTGAGGGACTTTTGTTTGCCGCATATCGCGAGTTCTGTCAGTTGTCGTTGTAGCAATCGGCCTCTACCTCCCGCAAGGTTGCGAAAGCGAAGCGCGGCCGGGAGTGACCCCCTAGAAATGTGTAGATAAGCATCCGATAAAAGAGGCGATAACAGAGGAAGCCGCGCTCTGGCGCGGCAGAGCAGAATATATATATATATATATATATATATATATATATATATATATATATATATATATATATATACACACATATATGTGTTCGTCATACGATGGTAGATACGACGCGGATTGTTTGCGTGTAAGCCTAGACATTGCTAGATTTTTTCCGTGTAAGCACAAAAAATGTCAGGTCCAACGATTTGACACGTTTCTCTATGTATTTCCACGCGCTGAAATCGAATCTAAAACCAGAATTGCGTCACCATGTGTTAAGTCTTCAGGTCTGAACAACCCCCGAAAACACAAATAAAATTTCACGGTGATTTTACGCGATTTAAAAAAAATGATGGGCGGTGTTGCAATTCTGGCTTCAGATTCAAATTTAGCGTGTCAACGTACGTTAGAAAGTCAAGATACATTAAACCTCTGGGTCTGAAGATAAAAATAAAAACGAAAATAAAAAATACAATGTCACGATGGTGCTTTTGCGATTTAAAACAATTAGAGGATGGTGGCGCAATTCTGGCTTCAGTTTCGAATTCAGCGTGACGAAATACATGGAGAAACATGTGTCACATCTTTGGGTCTGACAGCTTTTGTGTGTATGTGTCTCTGTGGTGAAGTGAATGAACATGAGTAGGAATTTCTATGGGAGCAAAACAAACATGTAAATCGCGAAAGTAGAGTGTATCACCGAGAAGGTGGAAGCAAAACTTCCCGGTGATATATTTTTGATTGATTAGCGATTCCGGGCGCGTCAACGGGAAAGGTTATTAGTCCCGTAAGTAAAGTGCATGCGCTTCTTCGAGAGATGGCGGTGATGGATGATGAGATCCGGTTCCGGTCTATCGTCGGCTAACGGGGTATTTCTCCAACCAGGTATCTCCCATCAGCAGAGCACCGTCAGGGTCGGGACGAGCTCTAAGCTCCCCAGCAGTCTCCCGGAATGTGCGGTGGTGTAGTGTACGCCAGTTATCCGCGCATGTGTGTGTATGTAAGGGATGACCAAAGCACAAGGAAGAGGAAGAAAAAATCGCGCGTGGTCCGTAACCTGTTTGTTATGGTTCTGCTCCGGCATTCACCTGGTACATGTTTTAGAAACCACAGAAAACCGATTAGAGCAGTCGGCCAGTAGACTTCCTCCTTAGAATTCGACCTTGTAGCTACCTATTAGCTAGTGTCGAAAATCCTGCCACCGATGGGGTCAAATCTAGAACCTCCCGGTCAGAGGCATTGCAGAGACATCAGTTGATGCCCTGAGTCCCGGCGCTACGGTGATGATCGCGGTTGGCGGGACGAAGCCCACGGGTTCACGAGGATTCGCTTTCCCCCGCGACGGCGGTGGCGGTGAAGACGGTGGCGGGGGGAGGGGGAGGGGGCGGAGTAGACGACGACACCGGCAGTGACGACGCAGAGATCTTGGGCGAACTTCGCGGACATGCATATTCAAATGCAGCCCGCGGCGGAGGCAGGACCTGCTCGCCACAGCTGCCGCAGCTTCTGCCCCCCCTTCGCCCCCGCCTCCGCCCCCGCCTCAGCCTCCGCCCCCGCCTCAGCCTCCGCCCCCGCCCCCGCTTCCGCCCCCGCATCCGCCCCCACCCCCGCCTCCGCCCCCGCCTCCGCCCCCGCCCCCGCCCCCGGCCCCGCCTCCGCCTCCGCCCCCGCCTCCGCCTCCGCCCCCGCCTCCGCCCCCGCCTCCGCCCCCGCAACCGCCCCCGCCCCCGCTTCCGCCTCCGCCTCCGCCCCCGCCTCCGCCCCCGCCTCCGCCCCCGCCTCCGCCCCCGCCTCCGCCCCCGCCTCCGCCCCCGCCTCCGCCCCCGCCTCCGCCCCCGCAACCGCCCCCGCCCCCGCTTCCGCCCCCGCCTCCGCCTCCGCCTCCGACCCCGCCTCCGCCCCCGCCTCCGGCCTTCACGTCCTCTCGCCTGCCATTCGGCGCCACATTTCCCAGGCCGCGTGCACTCTAGCAGACCCTCCTAATCAAGAAGCTCCCAAGTGCGCTCGCCAACTGGGCTGGCGAGGAAGGCTGGTGAGGAAGGGAGAGAGGATGGAATATTTATTTCGGATCACAATTGAAGGCAACGTGAAGTAGAAGCCTTTTTCGCACATTTGAAGTCAAGATTTTAGAATTTTCTCACCAAAATCAAATATTATTATACAAACGCGTCAATAGAAGTACAATATATAAATGGAAAACTGCAAAATGTATGATGCGAGCTGAGAAATATTTGATTTTACGCAAATTTCGTTTTCCTTTTGGCTTACAAAAAAGATCCTTATCACGATGTCACCCCAATTGGGCGTATTGCTGTTTCAATTAATCTGTGGAAGAGAAGTTTTTAAGAACTTAAATTCTTTTTGAGTTGCTTTTCTTCCCACGATATGTTGACGATATGTCAATATCACAGGTATCTTGATGTGGAAATTATATCAGAAAAGGTTAAAATATAGGCAGTAATAGATGTATTAGAATCCTTTTTTGGAATGTGTCTAGCAATTACAAACTTCATGAAATAACTCTTTTCAATTTTCAAGTATAATTAATTTGAATTTCATTTATGACATAATTTCGAACAATCAGGGAATGCGTTTTCGGTAACCTCTGACTGAAGAAGCATAAAAAAATATTTATATTAGTAATAATTTATTGATCAATGTAATTAAATTGTATTTGAGAATTTGAAAAAAGGAAAAAGATTTTTATTTTATCTGCTCTTTACAAAATGCGATAAGGGCTTGAAAATCTCCAATTGTCTTAGCGATATTACTCCAGTTTACCATTACTTTTTGTTTCTTGTGTTATATTTTGGTTTTGTTTCTTCTTAATGGTCGATGCTGCTAGATTTTCAGACGTTTCACATTGCGTGTTCCTTTGTTTACTGCAAGCAAATTTGCTTAGTTGAGAGAAACAAGTTTTGCAACGAGAATTTAAGAGCCATAAATTACTTCGAACATATTCTCAGTTAATGATCCAACATAAACATTTCATTTTCGACTTAGTTTTTTTCTCGATTCTTTCTATATAAAATCTGTTTACGTAATCGAGATTTGTAGTAACTGCGTAGGAAAGAAACTGTTTCACTCTCTAATGTGACTGTCGCGTGCTGCTATGGTTCAGAAACTTTTTTACGCGTTGTGGCGAATCTTCATGAAATCGGTTGGAATGCAATTTCCTTGGATGGAATTGGAAGCTTGGTTCAGAGAGAATATATGTTTCCCAATATTACTGTCTGCGATCTCCGATTTCAATTTCGTTTGACCATGCATCTTATAAAATCTAGGGCTGGGGCGAACGAGGTGAAACAGCCGCTGCGACGGGTGAAAATTGCTTTCGTGTTACTGGGGGATTTTTCTTCTCGTTTACTTCCCGAGACAAATTTGTACAAAAAGTATTAAAAAAGTTGCAATTCTGATGAATTGAAGAGATTCCCCCCAAAAGCGTCACCTACTTAAAATAATTTTCTAACGAAGAAATTGAATTAAATGAAAAAAGTAAAAATCCATACACTGTGTATGGAGAATGATTTGAAAATAATATGGCCCAATATTTTTATGATGGTTATATAATCAATTTTAAGAAATTTTACATTAGTGCAAATTTCGGAGAATTGATATTTTAAAATGCTAAAAACGAAGTGAAATAAAAAATATGATTGCAATATTATCAAAATTTAGTTCTGAGGCACATTATTGCAAATTTTCCATTCGAAATAATTTAAAATGGACAACTGAACCTAAGAAAAAAAATGCAAATTATGTTCAACTGTGAACAATAATTTTTAAAAAACTTCCTAGTCAACTTCCTATGATTAGGTAAAACAATAAACCAAATACTTACTGTGTCGAATAAATTCTAAGAAATAAATTAAATGAATGAACAAAAATGAAATAAGAAATTTGAAGAGAAATATACGCAAATATGAATATAAAATATGTTAGCTGCTGATTCATAGGCACAAAAAACTGTAGAAATAGGCAGGCTAAATAGGCAAATTCTAATAATGAAAAATAGGCATTTAACAGTGTAAAATAAACATTTAACTTGGTACTATATATTTTTCTTATTTTTATTTACGTTCTTGTGTAGAATGTTTCTGAAGTAAATATAAAATGGTTACCTTCATGTAATGTTTGCTTTCATTACTGTTCTGACAAATTCCCGCAGAAATTCTTTCTTTTATTGTCGCGCAATTTGGACAAAAAAGGCTGAATCGCAGTAGCTGTCTTTTTGCTTTTCATTAAATGCAGGCTGGTACTCCAATGCTGCACAGTAAGATATTTTTCTTCACATTTAATTTAAACATAAGTGAAAATATTGTACGATTTGTTCTAATCACCTTACATAACACAAATGTTGTAAATACTCGTGTTACAACATCACATATTTTCTCGCATTATATTTAAAATATGTGTCAAAATTTGCAAAGTTGCAAAATTCAGAGTTTAACGAATATGAAGCCTGCGCCATTTTTTAATTGTCCATCGTTCTAACGGTGGAAAAAAATGAAGCATATATTTGTAGTATTTTTTGATAATTTTTTTAATAATTTTGATGAAATAGAAGTAGAAATTCCGCAAAGTTACGCGTTCAAAAAATTGTGGCTTTTTGTAAGATCTGATTATTTAGAACATATTTTAAGACAAAAATCTCTATATTCAAATTTGTACTTTTGCACTTTTAATTTTTTGCAATTTTTGAAAATCCAGTGTTTACGAAAATTGGAACCGGCACCAATTTTTATACTATCCTTTGATACATACGAGAAGAATATTTATAAGAAAAAAATTGTAGCTATTTTTGAATTTAAAAAAATATTTTAAAATTCGAAGTGAAAAACATCCGTGGTGAGAGTAAAACGAAACATAGATTTATCGAGAGTTGTCCTATTTATCTTTAATATACAGGATAAAACGAAGAAACATTCAATTTTTAAAATTTATAATTAAGCATAATTGGATTTTGAACAATAATTACGAGTAGGCAACATGTAAGCATTTAAAAACAATTTAGGCATTTATTAGTGAAATAATCATTTATGGGCAATATAAAATTCGCTTATAATACTCCTAATGCCTCAAAAAGAATAAGAAACCTAAATTATTGCATTTTCCATTCAAGGAAAAAAATTGACAAATAGGCAAAAAAATGAAAAAAGAATGAAATGAATCAGAAATGCAAATACTATTAAACATGAGAAATCTGCTATGGGGTCAACGTATTTCATTCCAAGGGCGCAGCGGCGTGGTGCCCAACTCAACGGGACGAGACGTCTAGGAGAGGGGGGAGTGGGGAGCGGCGCGTTCCAAAATAAACGCTCCGGGGCGGCGGTGGCGGGGGCGACTCCACCACGCCGGCAAGCAGCGCCCGCCTCGTCGCGCGCGTGATTTACGCAAATAGGCGGTCGGTTTGTTAGTTTGTTTGTCTTGTAGCCGGGGCGCGGGGCAATACTCGCGTCCCATTCATTTCCCCTTTATTATAAACCGAGTGGGCGCGGGCGGCGGGGCTGGGCGCGGTGTGTTTGGGCGAGGCCGCAGCCACTTGCGCCCGCTCGCAATTAGGCCTCTCGGCGCCCGCGGTCGCAGCGAGCAGTTCTGAGCATGGGCACATGGCCCCGCCCCGCCCCCTCACCCAGGCAGGTGGTGAGGGGCCGTGATGTGGCAATACATGGCGGATAAGGAGCACTGTTACGTCGTTTTTAATGTCATTAGGCCGACAAAAAGCAAACACCAAACGAGGACGTTATTTATGCTAACGGCCGTGGCTCCTTCAATACTATTCGTTACTTATCGTACTTCAAAACTATACCGCCGTAAAGTGTTGTAAAAAAATATCGTTTCTTGGAATAAGTTTGGAAAATTCATGCTGCGTCTCTATTTTGTTTCCTTGTCAGTACCGAGTTTGCCGTACGCGTACCAAACCAACACATCCATACTCTATCTTTAGCGCTAACTGATTTGTTTGATTGTTCTTAACGTGCAGTGGACTGTAATATCTTAATGGGCGCCGGTTGATAGGTGTGTCTTTTCACGTTTCTGTCTCATTCAATCGAACATTACAGTATTACGAAAATATTTATGCGAAACGTACAGAAAGGGAGTCTCTGGCGTACGAATGAAATGTTGATGAAGGACGCATTTTGTTACATTATTTTTAACGCCAATTTTTGTAAACGTACAAGTATATGCTCTTGGAATCATTCTCATTCATGAAGCGGCAGCCACGTTGATTTATGATGCGCCACTACTTTGTTTCCTTTTCAGTACCGAGTTTGCCGTACGCATACCGGAAATCAACTCTTTTCAAAGAAATAAACAATAAAGGTAAGTATTACTTTTCTTACGTTCATGCACGAGTGCAGAAATATGTTAGTGTTATTCTTTCAGTGTTCTTAACGGTACAATTATACATAAGTATACGCAAATTCAGTGACTTCTTGTGTCTACAGGAGAAAGGGACTTCTTAAAATTGTTTCAATCGCTTTTGAAGATGTCTTCTATTTCTTCACTATTCTCAAGAATGATTCAAAAACTCTTATATTAATAATTAATTAATGAACTGAGTTGTTTAGGTGAAGGTGTAGCACGTTCTTAGCATGTATCTTAGCTTAGTATATAGCATGTACATCAGGTATTTTGAGTATGAAGCTTCATACCTGAAAACATCGTGTTTTCAATTAGTTTTAATCGAAATTTTTGTTTTTTTATTCTATTATTAATACGTATTTATAATTTACTATAAAATATTTTTATCCCCTTTGATTTCTTAAAGTTCGTTTCTCTGCAACAGTGTACGACACACTACATAGTAATGTAATTATGGAAATATTTTTTAGTCTCTTATTTTACTTTTCTTTTTTTTTTTGAACTCAATTACAAAAATTATTTCTCAACATTGGACAACAAAAATTTACTTTATTCTCGTCTTTCTGGATTCTACGCTCTAGTGTTCCTTAAATAGTTATTTAGCATTACTTTTATAAACAATGTGACCACTGGTCGGAGATATTCACCTTTTCAGTCGGGTCCATTTGAGCGTGTGCCTAAAAATAAATAGTTGAAGAGTGGAGCGATGCAGCATCACAGGACGTTCAGCTCATCACCGCCTGTACTAAACAGACAATAGCGCATCAGGAAAGTCTCTCCGCTGTGGCACCTTCGTGCTCGCGACAAAAAGTATATTGGTTGCAGCGTGTAACAAAAAAGAACGTAAATATCACACTCACGACAATCATAACAGATGACATAAAGCATAGGATTTTTAATAGGAGTCCGTGACTGGGCCCAGTGCTGAAAGTCTTTCCTGGCGCACTGTATTAACCGAGTGGCCAATGCGTGTTGTTCTCCTCGCCAGTAATCTTACAATTAGAACGCACAACCCAGAGAAGTCGGGCATTTCCCGAATGTTACGACTCGCCGCCAGGTGCGCCCTCGCGATGTTTTCACAGCGCGTCCTTCCCGGAACGCGAGCCAGTCAGAGATTAAGAGCGGTTTTAGGGGGTCCCGCGGGGCGCGAAGTCCCTTGAGAAATGCCTCCTCTCCCGCGGGGGCTGGATCGCGGGGGCAGCGGCGGCGGACGGCGAGCCCCCTGGCAACGTCGGCGGAAAGGGGGGCATCGGTTTTAAAGAGTGAGGATTTGACAAGGGGAAGAGCGCTTTTTTGTGACTCTAATGGGACGCCGTCGACGCAGGCGTCGCGCCGCGTCGCGCCGCTCTCGAAGCCGCTCCCGAACCGGTTCGAACGCGGCGTCGCGGGGCGGGGGCGGGGGCGGGGAGGAGGACGGGGGAAGGACGCCATCGCCCGTGCTGTCGAGCGGAAGGACGAGCGTCTGGAGACGAATCCGACGCGTCGAGCGACCCGACCCGGCCGCCTGTTAACGGGGCCGCTTGTCTCGGCGATGGGGAGAAGCAGTCGGCCGGTCGCCGTGAGCGGATTTCAACCGAACCTACGCCCGCAGTGCATCTCGACACACACCACATACACTTCACTGGCCGACCAGCAATTACATGCTCTACAAGATATTTGTAGTATAAATCTACATTACTTTGTATTGCACGTAAGAAAAAATATATATTTTAGAAATGTATGACGGTATTTACTTTTAACAGTAAACTATCTACAAATGTGTCTTGAATATTTTGTTTCTTTTGTGACACACATAGCGGAATTGGTTATTTTAAGGAGTACATAATTTAATCAATGGGATAACTGATTTATTTAAATTGCTTTAGCCAGGGAAATAGTGCGTTGAATTCTTGCTCTAAAATTATTAGAGAAGTGAACTGGGTTTTGTTAATGAAAACTTTATTCGTTATTAATACAAAGATTACATTTAACTCATTTTTAACTTTTTTATATCAAATAAACACTTCCATTTACAAAAGACTTGTCAAGTGATTTGCTTAAAAGAATTTTCTTGGAATTTATTTTCTCAAAAATGATAATAATTGGTGTTTCCTATCGGAGTAGCTGACCACTGTAGAATGCACATATTTTGTGCTACATTTTAAATATTTTGCTTCACGCGAGTCCATGCATCTTGATATAAAATTATGTAAACCCTTTGTATAAAATAATGGGGAATTAATTTGAAAAACGTTTCTACAATTAGAAAATTATTTATTAACGCCATGTCTCAGAATAATATTGAAGGATAACATTAGCCTCCATAAAACTCGTACATTATATTATAACATTTTAAATTAATTAAAAATGAAAAATTATACATTTGTGATCTAAATGTCTTGCCTCAATTTCTGAAAAAACACTATTTACAATTCACTTCGGTTAGTCTTCAGCTGAAAATTAAATATAACAAATATCGCAATTCGTTGTAACACTTATATCTTTACCCCAACTGAATTTGATATCATCTTCTCCAATCTTCAGAAAAGAAGATTTATACAAGTTGCTAGATTTCTTGTGAGTAAATCGATTTCGTTTGTGTAGGCGTAATGAATGATGTAGATGCTGTAGCTGATTGCTATCAGTGATCCACAACTGAGAGAATTTTGGTGGAAGGAAGGGAAAGTAAGTATGAAGTAATTCTGCTTTCGGACTCTCTGAAATGCGTGCAAATTATTCCTTTCATTGTAGACCTTATCTGGAGAGGTTGCTATACGAATGTTGCTGAGAGCAAATTTTGCGCACATTCATCAGTACACGATGGAATATGCTTCCTGGGCACATCAAGTCGCTGGCACGCCAAGTTGAAATTCATTCCGTACTTTAAGGTAGGGAGATTATTTCCGAGATATCATGACGTGTGACCACGTATGGAAAACAAGTGCGTAGTAATTTAGTTTTGTAGGAAAATGTTCAATTTTAAAACTTTTCCATCTGAATTGTCCTAGTATTTTCAAAGTATATATTTTCAAAAAATTCTATGAGATCTTTTGACTCGATAATTATCAAATTATGCAAGATTTCGGTGCATGACTTCTTACTAGTAAAAACCTTTGACTTTTAACTGCAAATGAATTGCATACTTCATTTTAATTTTACAATTCTTGACTTCACAATTTTATAAACCGAATCAATTATACACAAGATATTGTAATAAATTTAATTTAATTTGCTTTTGTTATATGAAATAAATTGTGAAATGTTTTTGTAGGTGAATAAAGGCGTTTTTGTCATTATAAAAGTTTGAAAATTATAATAAGACTACTCGTGTATATTATATTAAAACAGTACTAGTACACATGATGCTATATTTAGAAATAAATTTGTGTTTATGTTTGTGTTCGAGTGAGAAAATAAACATTTAAGGAAAATAATTCAATTAAGATTTTTTCACAATTTCCCAAAAATAAAATGATTTTATAACATTATAGTAGTGAACTAATTTGAATCAATTCCCGAACGAAATCACCAGATTTTCTTCTTTTCGGTATTGATGTCTCTTTGAGAAAACAATGCATTTTTATGAGAAAGCACAGAGTCTTCGACATAATTTTCTTTCTTATATTTTTCTTTCTTTAATTATATTTTTATTATAATTAACGATGATATAGTATTCTTTTTTAAAATTGCATTTAAAAACGTGTAGTTTTCAAAATTAGATTAGGTATGTCATCGTGATAGCTAGTTAATTATTTACAATGGGATGAAAAATCAGATTATAGCCTGAGTATCCGTACCTATTAAATCATAGAAATCATCCGTCTCAGATAAATACAAAAACAGTAAAACCGAACCATGGATTTGATACATTAAAATTTCTTCAATGTTTCCTCATGAGTTTAGAAATTGTAACATTAAAACAACACATTTGACAACCAATATTTTATTATAATACTCTTATGCAAGGATCCGTAAAACAATGAATAACACAATACTCTCTTTGAAATCCTAGGAGTTACAGGGAGAACAATGAGGAAGGATGGGAAAAAATTATAACCACTTTCTGTTCACGCTGACAGGTACGCGCTGAACACGTAAATAGGATAACATTTCTTCACATTTACAGATTATCTTATCGGAATATTTTAACAGATAAAATTCATTAAAATCCTTCTCGTGGATATTGTTGGATATTTTGGAAGGAGCGGTCAGGCTTAATGAAACCTTGCTGTTCGCGAAGAAACTGTGGGCACCTCAAGTAATTTTTCCACGACATGCAATTTCACATGTTTCTCCCCTCTTCCGATCGATGTCAGCTGATATCATTCAGAACTCCTACTCCTACGCCTTGCCATTCTTTCTCACCCGAAAATTACCTACCACATTTTTGAGATTTATTACGTGACCTTGCTTTAAATGAATTTAATTACCTAATAAACAGATTTGCAGGGCATGAATTTAACATTGTGACATCTGTAGGATTGTTTGGACATTTCACAAACTAATTAAATGAATGTGTGTGTGTGGCAAAATATAATTTGTTAAGCGTGTAAATATGATGTCTCACCTAACAATCTTACTAGCTGAAATGAAATGACTTTTGTTTTAAGAAAAGTGAAACCAGAAAATTACGAAATGAAGTCTACACGTGGCTGATTTAAGAACTTGAGTTTCTCATTACCTGCTTAGTTAAGTGTTATCTAGTTTGCGGCTTTACGTTTCACAATGCTCACTACACCTAACTGCAGCATTTGAAAACATCTCGTTCATTAAGGAACACCAAACATGAAAACCAGGCCAATGGGAACAGACGACAAGAAGAGAAGGAAGTTTGAAAATTATCTCAGGTTTTTCTATAACTTCGCGTGACACTAAAATAAACGATGGTCCTTCGTGGGAAACCTTTGTACCCTTCATATAATTCACATCGTAAACTTCTAATTAGTACGTGTTTTCTATTTCACTAATTCCTTTTTAAAAAGATTTCCCCTTTTTCAAAGAAGGCCTTTGTCTCTCCGGGAAACGATTGCAGTGGAAGCCCCACTTCCCTATTGAACCAACCGGCTTCCTTAAGCGTCGTTTGAAGGCCCTGGAACACTCGAGGCCGGACACAGAACCGTGCCAGTAGATCCACGCTGTCGCCGGAGCTCCCATCAACGTGATTTGCGGGCTCATTCATGACCCGCACGCAGGTTGCTCTGGGGCGTTTAAAGGGGGCGTCGTAGGAGAGTTTGGGCAAGGCCTTCGAATGCGGGTCCTGTTTTCGGCGATTAACCTCAGTTTCCGAGAGGAAAAGGGTCTTTTTATCGAGCGGCCGTCGCGCGGATGGCAGGTGGGGCGGGGCGGGGGCGGGGGAGGGACACGTCGTGGCGGTCTTTGTCGCCGGCGGCGGCGGCGGCGGCGGAGGTGGCGGCGGGGGCGGCGGCGGGTCACGTCGGGCGACAACGCCTCCTCGAAAACGCCGCCCTTGTCCGCCTTAAAGACGGTCCCTTTTAGAGGGCGACCCTGCATCGTAGCACGTCCTTTCGGTCCGAATTAATCCGGTGACAGGGCGGCGCGGCTGTTGGGCGGCGGCGCCGCGCGGCCTCAAAGAGCCGGGCTGAGCGATGGCTACGCGGGGACGCAACACCCTTTGAGGCGCGCCGCGTCCCCCCTGCCCCCCTCCCCCCCGCAGCCCCCGACCACCGCTGATTAGTGGTCGCGGGACTCCAGGCGCCGGCTCTGCCCTCTCCGCCGCCCCCCCCCCCACGCTCGCGGAGGGACCACAGCCACAAAAAACGCGCAGTTCTAAATTGGTCATTAGAGCGCCGGTGGAAAGCGGTGCGTTGCCCTGCCTTGTGACGGGGACTATTGCTTCCGTGTAGTGGATTTAATCGATAACACGCAACACTGATGATGGTATGATAATTGTTAGTTTGAATGCGATTTCAGGTGGGTCTTTAATAATAATTTCTACAAGTACCCACTTCTATTCGAATTCATCTCATAAACATCTGAACAATTATATTCTCTTCTTCCGATGTGTCCCAGCGTTTCAATCTTCGAATTGGGACAAAGCGCGTATAATCATTCTCGCATTAAATCCAGATTTCCTAAAGATTTTTTCCAGGCACAATAAATTGGAAAACCACTTTTCCCTTCAACCACAAACCTCCTCTATGCACTCCCGAGTCTAAATTATCAAATAAAATTAGCTAAATTTAGAAAAAAATTACAAAACTGCAAAAATAGTGAAAAGTATTCTCCCAGAGACCTTTATTCGCCTGAGAAAAATGAGTATCCGCTGTAAGAATATGTATCATCGAAATAAAAACAAAGACATAAGTCGAACGGGAAAACAATAAATTAAGAATAATTCTGGTTGTTGTGGGAAGTCATCTCTTTCCTCACAATTCATGATATCAGGGTTTATCTGAAGAACAAAATTATACTTTTTGGATTTTTCTTCTGAATTATTTTCATTTTACATCGTCACAAACGTATTACTTAGGAAACTTTACTTTCTTCATATATGTTGCAATTGCGAAATTTCCCAAGAATTAATTTTATTTAAGATTGCAATTGAATGAGGATAAATAAATCAGGGACATTTTCGGGGGTATATTTCATGTGAGAAGGCTTCTGATTTACCAACTGCACAGGCTAGGACATTTCATGAAAACACACTTCAGCTCTGTTGATTCTAGCTACATCTCTTATGTTTTCATATTTGAAAGTAAACGAAAACGATTGTTTAACTAGAAAACCACTGATTGCCATTCCTCCTAGTGTGACTTTCCAGAGAAAACATCAAAAAAACAACTTCTGTCAGGGAAAAACTATGAATATGGATTATTGTTGCGCGGTATAGAAATTGAAACAATACAGATGTAGCTACACGCTTTTACCGATGACTGTTTTAACAGCTTTTCCGCTTAGAAATTTCTTCGTTAACCCATTTTGCTTCAAGCATCGGTCGTGGTTGGTCATTCTATCATTTGTCCACTATTGGATCTTGTGCTTATAGAAGCTTAAAGTAAGGTTAAGTGCCTTAGTGTTCTTACTACTTGCGTTGTTATGAGACTGCAATGTAAATTTACAAGTTTAAAATTATCTAATGAAAGCAAAGCATTTTCATCCAATTTTTTCTCCGTGGTTTCAAACTAGTAAAGGGGGACATGAAATTAAAAAGAAATCGTTGCCACAATGATTGCCAAAATAAATTTCAAACGTCTACGAAAGCATACACAGTGGCGATAGATATTCATAAAAAAACAGAAGGTTTACGGATATTATGAGAATTTGATCATTGTGGCTGAGAAATAGAAAGTATCACATCATGCTCATTAATTCATAAATGCAAAGGGATTCCAAATACTTAGTAGTGCATTTCTAATATTTGCCTCCTACGTCACGTAAGTGATATAAGACCATGACAAAACATAATTCATATTAAATATTTAAACGGAAGAAGTGTCCCTAAGAGATATCGCAATAAATATTATCTTAAAAATAATAATAATCAAATAAATAATTTAAAAATTCAGTTGTAGCGACTAAAAAGTTCCATAATTATGAAGAAAATCCTACAGATTGGAAAAATTATTCGAGAAAACCTTTCATCAGCTATTGAAAGGCTATTTTTTCATATGGGCAGTACGGTTCCGAGAGAGCTCCCAAGACTCCACAGCGTTCCTCATCCTCTCGAGTCACAGGCACTGCTTCCTTCCATTCTTTTAGAAAACAAGAAATTGAAAAAAATAATTCATCTCCCATTTTATCGACGGGAGAAATCAGGACACCACAAGAACAATAATTGTGAAAAAATTGTTTACATGTGACTACACAGAATTCGGTTATACCGACAAGACCGATTGAGGGAATATCAAATTTGAGTAAAATCTTTTGCTCAACTTAAGGCTCAAAACGCGAGTGCTGTTCACTGCCAGACGGACGGGCAGACAAACTGAAAGGTGGACAGGGAGATGGAAAGACAGACGGGCAGACAAACCTACAAATACAGGCGGACGAACGGATCCACGTACAGTCAGACGGAAAGACAGACGAATAGACAGAGACGGTAGGTCAAACAGGCCGACAGATGGTCAAAGAAAGACAGATACCTACAGAGCCGGATGGGTTATAACATGATTAGTACTTAAAACGTCCCCCCTTGGGCTTCATTACTAACTAAATCCTATTAGACATTGATTCAATACACTTTTACATGTAAAAAAAATCTTCATTAGACCAAACAGAGGATTTAGCAGAATTATTTACATTAATACACACGAAGGTGTACACTAGTTAATGTGAATCATTTATTGCAACCCATGCTTCACAAAAACATTTCGCACTTACTAATGTATATTTAGAGCATTCTGTCTCTTTCTGTCGTATGATAAATGACTTCAAGGCTTTAAAACTTCCAAAAAGCAGAACTTCCGAAACACTTTCAAAAATAAGACGCCATAAAAGGCTTACTAGTCTAAACGTGCCACTCGACCCGAGAAGCACAATGCACGAGTGAGCGATCGTGACAGACGAGCAAACATATGAAGAGACACGTGCGCGAGCATGAATTTCTCCGCTCGTTCATGACTCGCCTTCTTTTCTCCCTCGAAGCTTACTCGCTTTCACCCTTCTCTCCCCCCCCCACCGCCCACGCCTCCGCACTCGTACACGACCCCCGCCTCACACACCGCCTCCGAAGATCACCGGGGAGTATTTACGAAATAACTAAATCTTCTTAGCTCAGCTTTTTCTCACAAACAAACGGGCGCAAGTCAATTCGAAGCATGCCATTGCTTTCTTCTCACTCTACCAGCTCCTAAAATGTATGCTTACCATTCTGGAGATTATTCGAAGATTTAACGAGGAAAGTGCATTAAATCATAAATTGAATAACTACTCGGTGGGAATTTGTGTTTCCTTAATGCTGAAGGAAGAAGAGAAATAAACTTCTGTAAATGTTTCTTTTTAAATGAAGCTCTTGCCGAATCCGGTGACTACGAGAGTGAAACGAGAATTCAGTTTCCACGCCGGGTCCCCCAGCTCAATACCTTTGCAGAAGGTAATAGCGGTTGATGAAGAGAGTACATATCTCAGTACAATGTAGCTGGAAGCGTGGCCGCATATACATATGTCAGAGCATGCTGTCTGGCGAAGTGACCAGTGGCTTTCTGGTTTTGCTGCATGTGGAAGGAGGCGGGGGGAGGGGAAGAATGAGAGAAAAAAAAGGGCGGGGACAGAACGTTGTCCTGCGTTCGGAGACAGGCCAGCTCCCGAGCGGTGGCGGCGGCGGCGGAGGAGGAGGAGGAGGTGGAGGAGGAGGAGGGTCGTGGGCGCGCGGACGCGGCGGCGGCGGCGGAGCTGGAGAGGTAATTAATTGTCCGGACAGGTAGCGCCAGCGGACTCCTCCCCGCGCCGCCATCCCCGCCTCCGATCCCGCCCCGCCCCGCCCCGCCCCGCCCCGCCCCCGCCGCCGTCGAGGGCAGACTCGGGCGTGGCTTCGTGGACCAGCTGTGCGCTCGAGCCACCGTCCGACTCCGCCTACTCCACAAAAGCCTCGTCCCTGCTCGAGGAGATTTATATAGTTTTGCGTTTAAAGTGATTGGAATACGTGCGGCTCACCGGCGTTGTTCCAAATAAGTGTTTAACACTGGAATGGTTCAAGCGTAGATTATTTCTCGGAGTTTGGCAAGTTTACGAAATTGGTACCTGGCAAGAACAAAACAGGATTCTCGTATAATCTTAGAATATTAACCTTTTGCTCTTATTATTTCACCTGAAAAAAATTCTTGCTAGTTTTAATGATATATGCAACAAGTTTGGAAGCATTTGGAATTTAAATTAAACACCTATTTTTAAATCTAGTGAATACGCGCTCTCGATGGGGAATGGATTTTCATGTAAATACGTATGTTTATAGGAACAAAATAGCAGCTTTCAATAATAGTTTTTAGAGTTCACATATTGTTTTAGTTTCCAATTTATACATATTTATTTATCACCACATATTTCGGTATATTTTAATGTTTGTTCATGGAAATGAAACATTTCATATGCGAGGTTGCAATATGTGTTACTGTAAATCTTTTTTTGAAGCAATGTAGTCCTTCTGCGCTTCTTTGACCACCGACCCGTCGCCATGTGTTGTCAAACGTACTCCCCGTCCTCGTCATGGAACCCGCGTACTCCAAGGATCAGCGGATGTTTGTGAGGCAGAAGCAACTACCAACAAGTACCTGTTCATGTTTCAAAGAGTCCATGCGTTACTCGATGGAAAACTAACATTTTTCTATACTCCTATTGTTTAATTCTGTCATTTGATGGCTTCAACCCGTTGCACAATGATACTCATTCATTACGATACAGATTTCATTATTATGCGAATTACAGAGAAGTTTACAAACCAAGTTTTGACACTTAATCATTGAGAAAAGTTCCAGTAAACGTTTCGTGATTTAAATTGCATTTAATATTATATTATGCTTGTCAATTTTAATTTATTTTGTTAGTAGTAATTTTTATGTGGAATATAATTTTAAATAAAATGGATCGTAAATTCGCTTTGATCCTATTTGACTAGTGCAGTGATAGGGGTAGATGGAATATTTGACTGACGTTAAGATCAGAACGCAAGTCATTTCGTGTTACATCTTGCTGCCGTGTGGTTGCCCTTAAAAACCGGCGAATCCTTAGTTTAAAATGTCTTGTAAATCAGAGGTTAAGTTGGCACCTCCTGAAATAAGAGAAAAAACAAAATTAGTGACTTTGTAATTATTGCCACAAATTTTGTACTCTCCCGCAGGACTGGTAAACTAACGCCACCTACAGCAAGGTAGTGTCCGCTAGGTGACCGTTTCTGAATCCTACAGGTCAGTTGTCAGGATACGATCCACTGTAAAAGTTTAACTTATAAAAGTTACTATAAGTCGTAGAAAAAGTACCGTAAGAAACTTGATGTAATCCATATTAATACACTCGTATGAAGATTACGATAACAGACTCGTGTATTAATACCCAACATTACATCATCGTTCCATAATGTACTATTTACAGATTATTATCATGTTGTTGGATTTGGGAGGGGGTATGTTCCCTTCTAAACCACCTCCAGGATCCAACACTGTAATGTTATTCACTTGAACCGGGTCCTCGCAAACAACATTGTATATTCTATGAAAGAATTTCATAAATCGAATAAAACTCTTATGTAGTGAAGACTAGTGTACAATTACTTCTGTAGAGGTACGAGTACAACTGTCTTCCAGCCGCTGCGAATCCACCTAAAGATTTGATCGGCGATATTCTGTGGTCGGAAAATACGTACTTGTTGAGAGCAATTTTAAATAGTAAAATGAATTTTTATCAGATATATTTTCTATGTTTTTCTTCCGTATTTTGGAAAAAAATAAATGATTATCTACGTACTACGTATTTTTCTTTTTTAGCGCTACCAGAAATTTCGTTCCCTAGTTATTAATATGTAATAAACGTCTCGATCAGCATTTTAGATTCAGAATGATATTTTCTACAAACACATCTGACTAAACATATTCCATTTAGCCCAGAGAATTCAAAATCTTCAGTCAACGACAAACAATTTCACTTCAAAACTTTCCAGTTATGCCAAATTAAACGAAATGTATTAAAGTATAATATAATAAAATAACTATTGTACTATACTATTTCTACTATACTTACATAGATGTAATGTAATATTTTTCTCCCATCAAAAGTTTCATACGTTTCTGAAATTAATAAATGGCTAAAACATTTACGGAGTAAAACGGTACAGACACATTAGTCACCTTCACGAATTGTTTCATAGCAAATAAATAAATCCAGTTAAGTTCGACATACAGAATTTGCAATTTCCACTCCAATAACGTATTACTTGCTTTATTATTTGATATCTGTTTAAACATACATTTCTCACTTCACACTACAGAAAATTCATAGAATTTACGTCTTAATGCACTGAATCCATTAGGTTTGTCTTCATAACGCAGAAATATTCAGTAGAATTATTGTAAATATATCAAGTTATATTTGATATCGTTTCAGGTGTGATGCATAAAGGCCAAGAGAATTTGAGACTAAAATAAAACAATAAGCATGGAGAACATAGAGAATGTTCTCAAAACTCTGAAACTATTAGAAATTGAGTAAAAATATTCCGGACATCTTATCACTCTAGAAATCTCAACTGCAGTATTCCGGGACCACATGAAAGAAAACGAAGGTCTTCGCAGTAAACAGAACACCAAAATTTTGCAAAGAAATTAAGGGATTTGCCGCTAACAGAATCAGGTGTAAGAAGAAAAAGAAAATGCCCCCAAAATACGGATTCGGCGTAGACCAGCAGCAAACACAGGCAACAACAAAAACCCCACACAAGGAAAACACGACAAAAAATCCGCGAGTTTCGCAATGAACCACGAGGCCCCGATGGTGCGGCGATAGGCGATGCACGTGGAGTCGGCGCGGGGCGGTGGAGCGCATTTCGCTCGCGTGTGCGCTGGCGGTGGCGGCGTAGCCTGGCACCGCGCCCGCGTGGGCGGCGGCGGCGGCGGCGCGGATCTGTGAGCCGCCGGGTCGAGATACGCGCGGTGCGCACGCGATGCGCGATAAGCCGCCCGAGGGGGCGTGGCGGGGGCGGGGGCGGGGCGGGGGCGGCGGAGGAAAAGGTGTGAGCACGTGCCGCTCTGCGCCGCATCAGCCACCGCGACGCAACCGGCGAACAGGACCGGCTTTACGCCGCTCCGGGGCACGTGGTGTGTGTGTGTGTTGTAAGAGAAATACTGAAAGTTTGTGGGGGGAGGGGGGAAATATGTACTTGGGAGAAGTGTGTGCTCGTTTAAAACATGTGGGGATATGATAGCTAGCGCGCCATAGTGATTGTAAAATGTACCAACGTAAGGAAGAGAGATTGGAAGCAAAAAACGTCATGACTGCTCCACTCCACCACAGATAAAAGTAAGAAAAAATCCTCTATGACATTGTTAGTCTTCAACTGCTCTTTGGTACCTATTTGCTCCAACAGCGAAACAACTACATCTTATAAGAATCGCAAGTATACATTTGTCTCACAGTCTGAGGTTAATGAGTACTTCAGAGGTTGTTGCAAAAAACCTTTCATAAAATCATGCAAAATTAATTTTTTTAACAAAATCAGATGACTTACAACCCAGAATAATAGTCCTAAATATTAAATTAAAAAATCTAATTTTTAGTCTATGTAGACCTACCAGAAAATGACAAAGTTCAATTTTGTTGAAACTGGTATTACCTCACTCCCCTCCAATACGTTTCTTACCTCCATTTAAACAGACACCAAAGTAATTTCCGATAATTGAGACAATATTGAAATTTTTTTTACTATCCGTTTTAATGAAGGTCTGAAAACTATCACAACTAAACGAGATAACAGACGTTAGAATATTCCTTAAAACAATACTGATAGATATTGATCCGATGGTGAATATATTTTTGTTTTCCGGGAACGTCAACTACGATAATTACCGTGCATACTCGCTGCGGCGATGGCCCTCCTCCACTAGAAGATGAAATACATCTTTCTCACTTCCGTGTTATGAGTGCTGGTAATCAAATCCTTGCTTTACAAGTAATAATTAAGGTCTGCAAATTATGTTACTGCGTTTTTTAATGAAATTCATCCTTTAGTTAATTACACATTTCATCCACATAATCATCTCTCATTTTTTGTCATTCTCTACCAATTTTTTCTTCTTCTATACATTCATTTCCATGCCCATGATGATGTAGTAATAGAATACGTAAATGAAACGGTGAAATAAACGTATCCACTAGTCGTCTTCATCTCAAATTAAAATTTTCTAACGCTCGATGTACAATTGTCTTTCGGAGGCTACCACGTCTGAACCATTTTTACTAGAATGTTAGCCCTCGCCGGTAGGGGTGTTGTGGCCATCGCTTTATGATTTTCTGCGGAGTTTGAATGTAATTTGAATGGTATAAGCAAGATTTCTTTTGTAGCGTAGAAATTGAATTTTCAAAAATGTTGATAAACCGTGAAAGTTTTCTACAGTTTTCTATACATATTTCCAAGCACGAAATATAGAACTGATTTACGTTGCATCTTCAAAGTCTCAGACAAGAAGAGAAAATGCACCCAATCACTGCAAAAATGCACCCAAACACGCAAAACGCATTCTTACTTACGCAATTGATAAACTGTTTTGACACGATAATCTCACGGAAATTACAGTTCAAGCTTTTATAACACTTCCAGATTTTGCACATTCCAACCAAGCAACTGCAGAGCCGGTGTACGTAATCAGTGTAGCTGATGGTGGATATTTCGACAGAAACCAGAGCTTGGAATCGCACGAGTCGTCCCGTTTGCTCAACACAGCGTGACAACTTCTAGCAGCTATCACGTTCCTGGGCCCAGGCCACGCATTCATTCCTTGAATACATCTATTCGCCATCTCCCGCGGGATGTTCGGAAGGGGCGGAAGGAGAGGAACGGGACGGAATGAAGAAGAGGGGAAGATCGATGTTCGTCTGCCTCGCTTCCTCAGCTAATTAGTCCCTTGGCTGCATTAGTTACGCATCTTATGTGCGTTTCTCAGCTCGTTTTTTTACGCGGATATGCTCACGAAACGGCTCCTGTGGAATTACTTAAGGAAATGCCATATTCTTCAAAGAACAACTGAACTCAGATGTTTTATCGCTGTCTGTAGGAATCCTACTTGGTAATCAAAACCCTCGGGGCGTTTTGCTTCGAAGATGTGTAAATGTAGGCTTAGCCAGGCAAAGAAGAAGGTGTGTTTCAAAGGGATGATGCATTTTCTGCAAAAAATGAGTAACTTCGTATGCATGTAAAATTGTACTTAGAACACATCAGATTATCATACAAGACGTCTGACTAACATTTTGACGATAGATTCACAAATTAACAAGTTAATTCTTTATGCTGAAAAAATCCTGTTCGTTTTATTTGCTCAGTGACAGATGTGCAAACTGTGAAGGGCATAAGATACTTGTTCCAAAGTTTGATTGAGCGGATGTTAGAGAAATAAAAAACTTACGTTTATATATGGAACAAGAACATAATGACAGTAGACATTAATATTTTCACAACCTTCCCTCCTTGGTTTCGAATTAGATTGTTTCATGCGCCAAGGAAAATTACATAAAAGTTTAAGCCCGCTTTAATTGATTTCTTTCAAATTTATAATGTTGATCAAAACAAACAAGTACCTTGAAAACTGATATAGCTACTTTTATTGAAAACGACATTGTTTTGTGACAAAGATTGCCAAACTAAACTTGTTCACTGCATTACTGAATTATAACACTGTCAGAAGCGAACACAAGCTGGAAGGATTTAGGCATTGACAACTGAAGAAGCTCCTTCTACGGACTGAAATTTATTTTTTTTCCCAATTTGTATTTCTTGATGATTTTGTTTAAATATTATTTTAATTGATTTTTCATTAATGAAACATGTATTTTCATTTTGTGTTAACTTCTATCTTGCCAACTTGGAGAACCCGAAATAAATGAAATTCTCGGACTAATGGCCCGCCATCGTGGAGTGACCCTTGAAGCAGCTCCGCTCTCTCCTCCTTCCTCGCTGACCGCTCCTCCTATGAGCCGCTCATTCGCTGAGTAATCCCATACGAAACGCCTTCAAATCCCCCCCCCCTCCCGCGCTCGTGTCCCTCGCAGGCAGTGCTGTGTGCTTAGCGCGGCGGATTCCGCGTCGTATTATTGTACTTTACGTTCGCTTCTCGCGTAATAGAGCTCAAGAAGCGCGGGGAATATGCATCTCACTCCATCGCTGAAGAGAGCCGGGGCTTTGTTGCTCTCCCGGAGGGCGCAGGGCGGGGCATGGCGGGAGAGGAGGGAGGCGGGGCGGGGACGGACGGCGGGGGCGAAAGCACAGAGGAATGCGCCAATCTGTGCTAGGCGGCGGCGGCGGCGGCGGCGGCGGTGGCGGCGGTGGGTGCGGGGACGTGGGAACTGTAAACGGAGCCGGTGAGCTTGCGAAAAACGCGCGGGCGGAGCGGGAGAGGTTGTGTCCGCCGGGCGACCGGACGCCGGCGCGAGGGTCTGCGCTAGACGGGCTTCAATGCTAGAACAGATTCGCTGCAACAAAGGCTCTTTCACCTCCTTTTTCATATTGTTCTTTTTCCTGATCCATTATCTTTACGATTTTTTTCATCATTTCCTTCCTCCGTCTCCTCCTCTTCTTCTTCTTGGTCTTTTGCTAGGAGTGGGCTTTTGGTATAAAATCCTTTTCCAGCCGGCTCTCTGGCAGTCAAACTTTGATGATCCAAGCCCGGCTGGGACGGTCGAGGGACGGGTTTGAATGGTGGAAAGTCATAAGTGTGCCATAACGTACCAGTGGCATGTAAACGAACCCTGGTTAAATGTCCGATAATATTAAATCCTCAGACAATTCCTGTCCTATATATATATATATATATATATATATATATATATATATATATATATACATATATATATATATATATATATATATATATATATATATATATTCGGTTAGCCAAGGAAACGTGCAAGTAACGGATGAATATGTCGTCCCTAGCGGCGAACATAGGAGTAAAAAAGTAGTTGGTAGCAATGTGCGGTCATGTGGCGCCCAACCCATGTCAGGAGACTATAGAGATGTTTCCTAAAAAATAAGGCAATAGTATCATGTATTCCTGTTTTAATATAAAACAAATTAATAATACTTAATAATACAGTAATAAATACTCAAAAATATAGGTTCATATAACAAACATAAAAGAACATACGGATAGACAAGTAAGTTCATCCATTTCCCACTTCTAAATATTAAAATGTACACATATGTGGTAAAATGTAATTTTCTATGCGTTATTTATATCTCAAATTGGGCATATTTTAGACTTGGAGACCCCTTCCAAATTTTTCGGGAGCCACGCCCCCCCCCCCCTTGTGCGCATCTGTGACCACCACCACGACCAACAACAACAATAAGAGCAATAACAACTTTATATACAAACGGTCTTCTTCCCCCCCCCAAGTCTCATCTTTCATTCTTTTGAAAAATTATCTTTTAATGTAGTATAAATGAACATAACTGCCAAGTTCTAGCGTAACATTCAAACTGAATTAATAAAGCGACACATGCATTCAGCCAGGAAATGAAAAGGTTAATTGAAAAAGTTAAAGTGAAAACAAAAAAAATCATTAACTTAAATGTTTACTAAATAGTTACGAAATCCGTTTTCTTAAATCTTCCTGAACAATCCCATTGTAATCGGGAAACACATTCAGAAATCTATTAAAACATATTTTATTGTACTTGCTGTTTAATACCACTATGACAAACATCGATGTTCGTTTACTTTTACGATCAATTGATGCATGTAAAAGCATGGGAATTTTTTTAAAGTCAAAAATGTAACAAAATGATGTCCTCCGAGGCAAAATTAAAAACGTATCCTTATTTATTTCTAGCTCAAAAATTTTAGTCGATTCTTGAACTTTCACCAAGTTAATTCAATGAATTAGAATTTTAAGTTAAAACATGAATTTGGCAGATTAATATGTCTACTCATTCATCGCAAAAATGTATTAATTCATCTTTATTACGAATAAATTGGTCGGTAGTTGTAAATTAGTAACATAGTTTTTATTACAATTTTTATGGCTCAGGGTAGCTTATCTGTTTATTCCTTCATGTGTTCAGTCATTGCGTGAAGTAATATTTAGAACGCCATTAACTTCTGCCGCTGTATGTATATTTTCTTAACTTTATTTAGACAAGCTTGTCGCAAACTATGTTGAGGACAATGCACAGACTGGTACATGGATGACAATACAACTCCGACAATATGTACACACAAGGGAACACGCGTACATGCGAGTGAAAACATTATACATAAGGTACGCAAGCACAACACCTGAATACAGATATACGTATGTTCGAATGTGAGAATTTCAAACAATACAGTATATTCGAATAAAATATTTTTCCAAAATCGAACCAGTTAGGCTTTTTGTAATGTTTTCTTTGTGGTGAAAATTATATTTCATCTCATAATGCTTTTCAGTAAAGAACTGTTCATAAAGTAAATCGTAGATTAAATCAAAGTAAAAACAATTTTATCATCCTCTGGACGACATGAAATAAACCAACTTATGAGTCCTCTTTGTTAGCCACTTGTAATGCGAACCATTTATCAAGAAATCTCAGGCCATGCTTTTCAAATTACACCGGCTTCGCGATACTAAACATAAACTCTATTCTTAAATATGATAATATGCTTCTTATATATCAAAATTGTTTTCAGCTACTTCTAACCTGTATATATAGTATGGGGAGGCAACTTATTTAGACGTTAGGGAGGCTTATTTAGACGTTCCAAAATTGCCTCCATATTGTAGCAAAATTACCTTGGTTAGCTACTTACAATTACGACCAGAATTTTTAGGATTTTATAAACCATATTTTAGGATTTTTGAAAAGTCAATTTAGCTCATTTCAGGTTTTTATAATTTTTATAATCATGTTAGAAACAGGTTAGACAATAATTGCTTCACTAACTTTTAAATTAGTAACTCATTTTATTCAATGTTGTTACTACGGATCTTGAACAATTCTTAAAAAGCACATCAACTTTAAGAACAATTTTTGAACTTCTTAAATATCCCTTTGAAAATTAGCATCCAAATTGATTTTAAGTGGGTTGTTGCCATGAACAACCATGTATCATATAAAATATTTAATGGGAAGGACTTACTTTTGTCTCTCAACGCACACAGTTTTTATTAATTGGTGGTAGTTCTTTTCTTACGCGAAGACATTTTTATTATTTAAATGTAATTATATAATAGCCTTGTGGCTAGCTCTTGTTCAGCGTGCTCGCTTTCGACAACGCGGCCCCGGATTCGATCCATGGTCGAGCCAAGACTGTAGTGTGCGTTTTCTTTGCTAAGTCCCAGTACATGTAGCTGTGTGACGATCAGAAAAATTCACTTCTCAGTTTGAGAAGACCGGAATACTACGTGGAGATGTCTACGTGCTAACCACACGTACCCCCTTAACCCATGGTCGCGAGGCAGGGACGTCGCCGGTAGGCCTGAGCCCGTTCACGGACTGTCGCGCCAAGTACATACATAATTATATAGGACAAAAGTTGTTTGTGTGCGTAAATCTATTAAGCAACGAAAACCATTCCATTACCAATAAAGTTACAACAGCTCATTCCTAACTCTGTGACACAAAGACAAGTTAGACCTCTAAGTTGATGCGTGCAAAAAAGATTAATGTAATAGTGGTTATTATCATAAGAGAAAGAAAAAAGATAGTGAAGAATGACCACCTATGACGATAGCATTGTTCACAATGACGACAGTTACAACGACAATGGTCACCAGATTAACGGCGACACCAACACTGATTACGACGCTCGCAACGACTACATCAACTGGACACTGGCCACAGCGCGCGTCCCCCGGGCCAATCACGACGGCGCAGGGGGTGATTGTCGCGGCGGGGACAACGACAACGGAGGCGCCCGAGACAACAAAGAGTGGTCAGCGCTCCGGCTTCTTTTTGGTGACCGGCGATCTGCACTTTTTGGGCGAGTGTGTTCGTTTGTGGGCGGGGCGGGGCGGGGTTGGACGGGGCGGGGGCGCGGCCAGCGAGGCGTGCACGAGAGGCGTGGCTGCCGCCGCCGCCGCCGCCCCGCCCCCCGCAGCTGGGCGCCGCCTCCGCTGGCCACCAAGATGGTCGCCATCGTCGCCGGACCTGGAGAACACGAGGGCGCGCAAGATGGCGCGCACACGGTGACCCGCAAGCGCGACGCGCCACACGGTGGCATCCAAGTCTTGCCTCGGAGTGGCGGACTGCTGAGTGGGGTGTGCGAGCGGTGGAAGTACGAGACTCGCCGAGACGACGAACTAGTTCAATGGTATTCTACCACGGAACCAGGGTGTGAATTAACGGGAAGTGTTGCTCTACCAGGATGAGGTACCATCCAGCAGGTGGGTGGGTGGGGGGGGGGAAGAAATCCAATTGTTCCCTCTGGAGAGTTTGATGTCCCCATAATAATTTGTCTCTACGAGGGACCCACTTAATCCATTTCATGGATCATAATTTTCATCATTACCGCACATTGAACCGCTCAAATAAAGAAATGCAAATCAAGTAATTTGGAAAAGAAAACTTGGATAGGTGGAAATGGGAATTTTTGTTGGCCAAGTAGCGTTGGCACTACTGATACGATAACAATCTACATGTTGAAACAGACGAACACCGGATTATTAAAGTAATTAATCATATCCTCGTTTATTAAAAGCATTAAAACGTTGGTTTGGTCACTTAACTTCTGATTGTTAACTATTCTTTTGGAACGAAAGAAAATTCCCTTTGTGCACTTTGCGACAAATAACTCCTGTAACTTATCAGAATTTAATTTGTTTCTCTACAATTACTAACTCGAATACCAGTATACTCTTACTTCAAATCATACTCGCATAAAATCTATCATATTTTTTTGTAATGCTCTCTCCTTGGCATCCTCTCTCATTGCCTCATCTAGTAATGTCTAATCCCTAACCCTGCTCAAAATATTCAAACAAAATTCATCGTAGTTTGTATTCAATTCATACATCGACATTAAACGTAAGTAAAAATGAATGTTGTATGTATTCACTGCGCGTCCTGTTCAGTTACAACGCAAGTTTCAAAGCAAGTAATGAGTGCGACGTATGAACATTTTGTACACATGTAAAAGATTGTTTTATTTTGAACTTCCAAAAATGAAATCGTACGGCAAATAACTTTTCGTAACTTATCTTGATTCATAGCTCAAAGATGAATGGATGGCTGATAAATATCTTTTCAAGAAAGGCGAACTTTTCCTCGTACATTAACATACAAATATCACTTAGGTTTTATCGTCAACAACTGCATATTCCATTCTGTGCAGGTAATCTATCGCATCTCATGTTTCTTACATTCTCAGATAAGTTTTTCTACTCATCACAGAAATAACTGTGACTCGTTAACATATTTCCTTGTTAGTACACTAATTAAAAAAATAAGTATAAGAGACTATTTGCAGTATTAAGTTATCACTCTCATTGCAACAACATCGCATATTCATTTTGAGGTCATGAACTTTACGTAAGTTGCACATGCAAGTGGTATAAGAAGTTGCTAGTATAAGAAGACTAGTCAGTTGCACATGCACATACTGGTTCTGGTATTATATAGTACATATGTAAAGGATGTTTTGTTTGGAGGCAGCCTCCTTTCTGAATATGACATTAACTGGACAAAAACTCTTATAATACAAATTAACACTTAAGTACAGTTGCGGCAACAAGCAAGAATTGTGTGACTTCTTTTCTTCCTGGGGATTTTTCCAGCTTCAGGGGATATCGATTTTGACTATTCACTCCGGGTATCCACATGTCACTCATGGGGACACATATTAACCCTTTACACAACACACACTTGCGGGCTCCTCGGTCTGTGGTCAGTAGACTCGCAAGGCCTTCTGCGACAACACACATAAATGAAAGGCAGGGGACAAACAAACATGACCACTGCAGTTCTCGAACCCGCGACCCTTCCGACTGAGATGCTGAGTCGGCAGACGCCCTAGCCACCTTGGCCATTCAGGTCACCTTGGCAATAGTCGTATAGCTAAAATTAATTTTAAAAAATTGCTTCATTTAAAATACCTGAAGAACCTCGCGTTGCCGACGATTAAGCAAAAGCTTACTGCCTCACCTGGCCTACTATGCCACATTTGTTAGAATCATCGGTGCTACCACCATACTGCTGTAGGCAGATGTAAACAGATGCATTGTTTTCTACTCAAAGCAATCGATACGTAACATTTTTCATCTACAATCCTTTACTCTGAACCTAGTAATTGTGTTATTAAAATGAAACAAAATGAATTTAATAGAAACTTTTAGGGCTTTCAGAAATAGATTACACATATAAACATTGGTCTAAGCGACAGGAGTAATTTTTACGAAATTGCGAATAGACCTTTTGAAGGTCACATGTACAAAGTTTTATTAAGATTGGAATAAAACTGTACCAGTTTTGTATGAAACAAGCAAACAAATTTGTACATATAAAATAAAATAATAATTTGAGAAAGAAGCCCGATTAACACGTTAACATTCAACAAAAACGACATCACAATTAGTGCAGTCGTTCCAGATATTAAGACAAACACGAAACTGACAAAAACTATTGAATTGTTTTCATACTTGTATCATCTAAATAAGTATAATGACAGTTATTATAAAATCACAGACACACTTTTTCATTATCATTACTTTAAAAATCAAAATCGCACACACACGCACACACACACGCACGCACACACACACGCACGTACACACACACGCAAGCACACACACGCAAGCACACACACGCACGCACGCACACACACGCAAGCACACACACGCACGCACACACACGCACACACACACACACGCGCACACACGCACGCACACACACGCACGCACACACACGCACACACACGCACGCGCACACACGCACGCGCACACACGCACGCACACACACGCACGCACACACACGCACGCGCACACACGCACACACGCGCACACACACGCTCACGCACACGCTCACGCACACTCACGCACACGCTCACGCTCACGCTCACGCACACGCTCACGCACACGCTCACGCACACGCACACACACAACACACACCACACAACACACAACACACAACACACACCACACACCACACGCACGCACGGACGCACGCACCCACCCACCCACATGAACGCACTGACGCACTGGCTGATGGGTTCGCCTGAGGCGATTATGTTGCAACCCCTTAATAGCCACCTATTTA
Source organism: Gryllus longicercus (assembly GCA_038098605.1). Taxonomy (NCBI): domain Eukaryota; kingdom Metazoa; phylum Arthropoda; class Insecta; order Orthoptera; family Gryllidae; genus Gryllus; species Gryllus longicercus. The sequence continues at coordinate 9,986,019 of JAZDUA010000009.1, read as the reverse complement.
GCTTTCTCTACCTTTGAGCAGCTTTCACTTGGAGTCACCTATATGAAAGGATCTGAGTGTGAAAAGCAACAGTTTTAATTTTTGTCTCATCTGGTAATCGAACCGAGGGAAAGATAATTTACTAGCCACGAGCCAACGGGTTATGAGTTTTGTAGGATAATATCTTATTCACTTATATCTCTGCACATTAACTCACCGTTGTTCCTTGTGCAGCCGAATAATTATTAGATGAGATGCAACAAATATTTAATTTAGTTTAAATTATTTAGATTGTTCCAAAAATATATATAATATTGTATACAGTAAATTTTGATAGAATTCATGTTTGAGAGTCATGCATACCGACAAATTGGTTTACGGTAAAACATTTGTTTATCCTTCTGTGTATGGTCAACACTAGAGTCTAAAACGTTCAGAAGATTTTTTCCGAAATCGACGTTCTCTGATAGATGTGTACGAACTTAAGACTGCGAGTTTGAAAAGAATGTTTCGATGAAACGATTTTTCGGAGTACTTGATATGAAACAATAACATTTTCAAACATTTCTCAAAAATGACTCAACATTTTTAAATTTGATTTTTTTTCGGAAGAAATGTAGCAATGGTTTCAGATAGTTGGAGACGCGGGGAAAGAGTCAAGGACACTTAAAGAAATGTCGCACGTCGCATTTACGTGAACCTCGCGGAAGTTTCTAAAATTGCAACATATCAAAATATTTTCAGTTACCTCCTACAACTATACTATCAAATACAGAGTTTTTCCTTAATGAAATATATTTCTACTAAAAAGATCTTTAAATGAGGTTATGAACAACTTTTCAAAATGGAATAGTTTTTGGGTAATACTGGCCATTTTTAACTATTATTTTCTCAAAAAATCCTTAATTTTTTTCTTTAATTTTATAAGTAGAAGAAAGCGAGCCTATAAAAGTAACCCAGATGCCATTCTTGGTAAATTATCTGTAATTTTGAAGTTGAAAAAAAATACATTGCACTACTACAGTCCTGAAGATAAGAAAATTTTTCCGTATAAAATCTGTTTTAAAAATGGGTCTTTAGATATGTACATATTTTTTTGTGTTTCTTGAAAATGTGATTAGAATTTGTGTACTTTCTACTTGAAATAAAGGTATACATTTTTTCCTCAAAAAACGCTAAGTTTTCTTTAATTATATAATTAAAGAGTTTTCTTTAATTATCACTCGTCGGATGGAGCAAATAGTACCTCAAAAATGGCGTAGTTCTCATTTTCGTTGTACTCTCTGAATTTTCGAATATTGCAAAGTGACAAATAATGCGAGAAAGTACGACATGTTGAGGCGCCATTAGATTACAACTCTTTCGGTGCACACTGGCACCTAAAATGCTTGTATATGCTCGTTCCGTTACAAATGCTATGATTCGGTTAAACCTTCAGGGCGTGTTTCGACGTGTCTCCGACCAGGAAAACTCCCTTGTAATATCGAGGTGTCAATTGCGTGCAGATCGCGGCAAGGCATTGCCGAGCCCCGCTCCCACCCCACCCCACCCCTCCCCACACAGTCCCCATTCCGTTTTCCTCAGGTTACGACCTCGGGGCAGAATAAAGAGACGCAAGGACGAGTATCTGCAGCACGAACGGATTTCCGTTCCTTATTACGTGAATTTCCTCCCAATGCGCAAAGTAATTACGAAAACGGCACATGAAAAATGAGGAGTTTATTTTTCTACCTCTTCTAATCTCACATGATAAACTAGGAAAGACTATCAAGGAAGAAACGTAAATATGTATTTAAAAGTTTTTAAAAAATATAGTACATACCAGTATTTACTAAATAAATGGTAAAATATTTATTTTAATCCGAGAAACTGTTTTGACTATTTCATGCGATTGCTGAGTAAGAATTCACTCAGATTTCAATGAAACCGACCTCCCTAACAGCAAAAAGTGATCCGATTTTCCCATCAGTGAAATTTATGGTGATGTGCATTTGATTTTCTTTCATTAGTCAAATCGCTTTCCTCTGAGAATATATATGTTTGTGTATTGAAATATTTTTTGAAAACAAAAGTATAAACATTAATAGTTTGTGAAATGATTTCATTTTCTGCAATGTTGATATATATTGTCTCTGATAAAATGGCAATAAACTAATTCAACTAATTAAAAATTACAAATACTGCATTGAAGCACAGGTTTTGTGAAATAGCATACGTTAATTTGAAGTTAGTAATAAGTTCGTTTATTAGGTTCGTTAAGTACCATCCCTTTTTTCTCACACACAATGAAAGTCAGTGATTCCTGCCCCAAAAACCTGTTTAAAGTGACCAAAATTACGGGTATTTTTAAGTCTCCGTTTTTCTTAGTAATATCGGTTTTGAGCACGATACACTTTTGAGGTTATACATTATCCAATTGTAAGAGAGAGTTTTAAAATTCATTAATTGATTGCTTGAATTTATATAGTTTTGTTTAACACTCTATATACAGTTTCCTGATTTGCATTTAACAAAATCTAAACTTATTTTAAATTTTACCATTCCATCATTGATGTAGTCTCTAGTGAGTAATAACAGTTAACAATAATTTCGGAATACTTTTAGAAGTTAGTCAAAAAGGATATATGTTATTAATTTTGGTTAGTGATAATTTATTGTGTCAAGGTTATATTGTTTAAATTGATCTATCGCATTTATGTTTGTCTAAAAATTATTGGAGAAATGTGTTTTTTGAATGAAAATTTTCGGAATTTTAGTTATCAATGAAGTTATTGGTTTTAAATAAATCAGGAAGCGTTTGAGATTAATCTGAGGAACATATTTTATACTATTTGGATTTTATTTATGTTGGACGGATCTGCTTTTATCCAAATGGGGCACGCTTATAAGGGGGTTTGATTGTGGTTTTTAGTGTTAATGCGTTGAATATTGAGAGCTTAGACTTTGTTTAAACACAAAATCTTAAGTTTATTTTGAATTAGTCTGGTTTTAGTCAGCTGTATTTTAATGTTTATATGATTTGTTCCAATTAATTATTGTACCTGGGCTTAATACGTAATGGAGGCCTGTGAGGACAGTTCGCGGCAGGGGTCGGTGGGCGGGGCCACGGTGGCGACCGTGGCTGCGCGCCTCCCACGTGACGAGGGGCGACGACAGCTGTTTGCGCAGGGCGACACCGCCGCGGACACTCGCGGCCTCAAGTGCCGGCGGCGGCGGCCGGGGGCGGGCGGCCGCCTCCTAATTTAATTAACAATTTCCGCAAGTAACGGCGTCTCGTTTGTCGGCACAGACCGCCCCCGGGGAAATCACGGTTGCCATCCGCTCGCCGCCCGCCCGCCCGCCTGCTCGCCCGTCGCCCGCCCGTCGCCCGCCCGCCCGCCCGCCCGCCCGCCTGCCCGCCCGCCTGCCCGCCCGTCGCCCGCCCTCCCGTCGCCCGCCCGTCGCCCGCCCGTCGCCCGCCGCCCCCACAACCGCCCGCCGACTGCCAGAGAGGCGAGTGGCGAGATGCGTAAGCAAGCTTTATCCCGCGCGGTAACGACGGCTACAGCGCACTGGGGTTACGCGTTCGTGCTCGAGATATCGATAACCGTCGCATTGCGAAATTGGCTGATGCTGGACGTTTACTTACAGATTTAGCACACGCAATGATGCATCAGAAACACGCTTTGTGGGAGTGAAGTTATCATGTACGTAGCTCCCTTTCGCCTTTGTGTGCCCCTGTCTATCCATGTGGAATTTCTGCTGGAAAAAGCGAAGTCCCCTCGTTTCCTCAGGCTTTCATTCCACCATTTCCCCACCATCATTCAAATGAAATCAATATCGTCACCTATCCATTTAAACCATTCATATCAGGTTTGCTAGAAAACGCTAGAGATTGAGGCTGAAAATAAAGATGAATGGTATTATACTTCGTGGGCAGCCAATATTTTTGGGCACAATTTCATTAAGTTGGAAAAACTATTAACAGTGTCCCTGTTTTCCGAACACTGCTGTAATTATATGGAATAGGATAATTCTAAATTTGGAGCTGGAACTAAAATGTTTAATCACATTTCCTCGAGAAATTAAGAGATGCAGAATTCCGCCTGCAGGATGGCTAACCCGAAAGGGAAGAACAGAAATAAGTGGTGTTGGTTCAGAAGATGGAAATAAATAATAAGGAATAGAATAAAATTTATTAGAAATTTAGAAACTGTTTTGTAGATATACTTTGCAGACGGTTTTGTAGATATTCGTAAAATTAAAAATGTAAACATACATCGAATTGCTTTACATGTCTGCAATGTAACAACAAAACACTTGACATCAAAGAACTGGAACGATTTCTCTGTCATCTGCAGAACATCTAAAACGAAGAAATCATGCTCAAATTTGTTTTCGGTGATAGTTTTTGGCGCAGTCATGTTTTATCCCAAGTGCGTGTGAGAGTCTGCAAAGGTCCATCTTGATTCGGAATATTTCCATCGCTGAGCTCAGCAGCTGAGTTCCGTGCGCTTTCAAGTGGAGATTCCCCGCCGGCACGTGCCTGCCTGAGCTGCTCTTGCGTTCTCGGAAGCGGGTCGAACCTCTCGGCGAGAGCGCTCGCCACTCCGCCTGCCAGCCCACGTGCTCGGGGATGAAGAGGCCGGTCGCGAGTCGCCGAGCGCATCAAGACCCCTCCGCCTCGACACGCAACAGCGAGCCTCGGCGATTCGGATGCGCTCGAATGGCGATTGGGAGCCGGAACAATAAGGACACGTCGCCATCATTTCACGGAACAAGTACGGCGTGGGCAATTGAGTAAATGTCAAGACGTTACCAAACACTGGCAAGAAGTGACAGTACGCAGAGTTTTGTCTTTTCAAACCTCTCATGTAAAGGGTAAAAGCACTTTTGTAAAACTCTTTAGACGAACAGTGTACCTCTTTCTGATTGGATTTCCTGCGTAAAATGTCCAATATTCAAATTGTTGTAGGTTTAATTAACTTATTTCTCAACCTCGATATTAATCTAGTACTGGCCATTTCAAAATTATAAAATATTGGTATTGATTAGATTTTGTTTGCAAAAAATTGCCACTCAATATTCTACCATTCATTCTCACAGTGTGTGTGACACTTTTAAATAAAAATATTAGTAGCAGTTGATCTTAATGAATTACATTACCAATATTAATGAGATGTTTATAACTTTTTCTTTATATACAAAATAACGTAAAATCAATTATATGCGTTCTACATTTTGTCACTAGATTACAGCTCTACGATCTATTAGTTTAAAGAAAGAGGGAGACTTTTTTTCTTCTTCAAATGTTGTGCTTTGAATAGCCACTATATAGGCTGTGCTCATTTCTGACATCTTTACCCTAGTAATTCAATATAAGAAAGAATTCCTGAATGAAAATCTATTCATCTCTGTCTAGCTGAACAAATCCATATAAATTTATTTTCCTAAAAGTAGCATGCACACTACTCAACAATAGCAAATAAAATATTCTTCTATAACACTACAATAAATTAAATAATTAATCAAAAACCGTCTTCATGGATACTGGAATAGCGTAAAATAGTATATGAACAGTACAACAATTCGTGAGATACCAAATTTATCAACAAATTTGCTGTTCCTTAACAGAACACAAACTGCAAACATTTAATGACTTAACGCCCTTAGAATGATAATTTAGTTGGTATGTGTTTTATGAGATTAAGAGGACTGACACAATTAAATATTTGCTTTTGCAAACAAAATAGAAACTTTCACAATTTTTTAATTTCATCACCAAAATCACGGGAATATAAGAAACTATCTCTCACAAGATCGGAAGCTGCACAGTTTTCTTTCAATTTCTGCGCTCTTTGGAAATTAGTAAAACGGAATCGTTTTGATCCCTTTGTTTATTGTAAGGCTTGAAAGAAAATTTTAATCGAGAAAGACGATACTAAAAGTCGTTTTCTCCCTGAATATTCACGAGAATCCACCAAAAGTGATTAGGAAGTATATGTTGGATTTTATAGAGCGTACAAGAGTAAAATGTTGACATTGATCATGTCAGGATGGAAATAACTTTTGATTGGATCGTGGACAGCATCATATAGTTGTTCGTTCAGTGTATGTTTAAACGCTTTTGACGCATGTTAAAATGACTTCTATGGTGAAAAACTAAAGCACCTACCACCGCCCAACGAAACTTAGTTGAAAACATTTTTAAAGTCTGGTTGCGTCCCTTAGATGGTGCTCACAGCTCTTGATTTGTAATATAAGTACTTGTAGGTAAAGAAATGAAATGAATGAAAAAATGGTAAAGAAAAAAGATTTTATCTCTTTTTCTTATAAATTAAAAACCTACTTTTAGGTATTATGCAGTTGAATAACCACAACAGTAAATAAAATTTCCTTGCAATAAGAATGACGGCCGATAACACTCCTCATAACATTTGTTTGGTTTTCAGATCATGTTCGAACATTTTAATATCTGCATACTTTAATTAATGCAAGATTTAGCAAATTATCTTGATATTTTCCAGCATATTGGGAATAGTCGTCCGTCAGTAATATTAAAAAGTTCAAATGTCTCAATTTCTTCAAAATTGTCACAAGAATGTAAAAATGTAAATATGCATATTATTGAATAAACAGTCACATTTTAGCATTTCTTCTGGATTTTAAAATGACTTCATAAACCCCACTTGCGTCATAAATCCCCAATTTAATGTGTCATTGGTGATCAACATAACAGATCTTCACACTCCTTAGTTTCAATCTTCTGAAAGTAAATTAGCGAAGTTCGCCAGGCTTATGCAAAACACGGCAACTGTGCTGTCATGTCGCCAGACCGGCCGAGGGGTGAAAGATAAACATAAATGTTTTGCAGGTAATGAATATTTACGAGTCATCTGTGCCATTCATCACAACATTTTGTGAACTAAGCAACGGAATGGACTCGAATCAAGTTGTAGTTTGCGAATTCAAAAAACGGCATAAAAAGCTTCCATGTCGTTTTGGCGTATGCATTCGCTCCCTTATCTACGTTCGCCGGTGTAATCCCAGTGTAATTACATGCCCAACTTCTTGCACAAATTAATGATATTTCACGGCTTAGAGGAAAACACAAAGTCCATTACTCCCTCGGTCACGGTCGCCTCTTCTGCCTTGCTTCCAAATCGGTACGAAAGACAGAAAACGGGGCGGAAAGAGAGGACATACAAGTTTCGGATATACAATGTATGCTCATCGGAAGATTTGATGATTGATTGAATATTTAGTGTTTCTGAGCGCGTCAGTTGCTACGGCAGTTAGTCCCGTAAGTATAAAGCGTGGTTTACCACTAAGGCAGTAGTGGTATGGCGGTCCTGGACCAAAGGATCGCGGGTTCTAGTCTCGTCTCGGATGTGGTTGGGCTTGTGTGTGTGTGTCTGTTTTTGATTGTCCATTACATACTTTTCATCATTATTATAATTTCACCTCATCCCCCATGACTGTAAAACCGTATTCTGTAAGAAAACGCTGGTCCCCCCACGAAATTCACGTGTACCTCGATAAATATAATTGAATCTCGGTTTATTGCACGTCCGCGAGGTCCCGAGATGGCCAATTCGCGACCAAACATATCGTACTTTTTATAATTATTATAATAATCATCGCTCTATCCACCGTAAGTATAAAGCGTGCTTTTCCACGGGAGGTGACCGTACTCTTCTCCTGCTGGATAGTGAGATCCGGTCCTACGTTCGATTTGCGGTATTTTCCCTACCCTGGTATCTCCCACCAGCGAGGCACCGCCACAGACAGGGAAAGTTTCAAGCGCCCGACTTGATTCCCGTCATGTGAGTGCATGTGATTGTAAGTACATGTAGGTAAGGCGTAAGATTATGACCAGGAAGAGGACGGAAAGATCGCGCATGATCCCCAGCTCTTTTCTTAGGGTACTGCTCCGGCATTTGCCTGGCATCGGAGGAACTACGGAAAACTGACGATCAGAGACGTTGAAAGATCTATAAAATTAATAGAAAAATTATAAATTAATAGAAATCACATGAAAAGGAAATGTTTTCTACGAAACTAAAGTAGCTAACTGAAGCACGAATAGAAAACCCAGAGAACATATTAGAAGCTTTCCATATCCCTAGGGTTTGCATATAGAAATAACTAGTAAACAAGAAAAATTAGAACAAATAAATCGACGAAATGAGTAAAGTTTGAAAATTTCTTAGTAATTACGCAGAATTTAGTAATATGAATATTTTCGTGCGATTATTATAGTGGTGAAATAATATGAGTAAAAAGTGCCTTAAGGTAGAGAATGAATAGTACCACTATAGGATACTATAGGACGAGTAAATAATTGCAGACGAATAAAGTGAAATTCATTAAACGTACATTAGATTGCTATGAATCACAAAGTAGAATGTATAGTAGTAGTAGTAGTAGTAATGTATAGTAGTAGAAAATAGAATAGTAATTAAGGTTTTTTATGCGCGATTGTAATTTGCTACCTGTAGACGGACTATTGAAATCAAATCATTCATGATCTCTGGTATCAAACGCACTGCATATACTGCGTCTTCCTGTGCCTCGTCTTAAGGCGATGGCAGAGTATGTACCTTCAGATATTCGTGGTCAGTTCTGAAATGGAAAATTAATAATATAATTTCTCATTTTGAATTTGTGTTTTTCCTTGCACAGCGCGACGTAAGCTGAATATATTTAAATGTTCTAGTGAATAGCTGAAGATTCATAAGATGCATTTTTGATTAAAGAGAAACATGCTCATCTTCTCCTTTGCAATGCTCATTTGATAACAACACTCATCAAACATCACAATATATACGTTTTTTTCCTTCTTAGGTCAGCTTTTTCTTGAACTACCATATGAGGACCCATGACAGGATAGCTCAGTTGCTTTCCATCACGTGACCCTGGGTGCAATTCTCGGTCGAGGTAGATTATCGTGTGCGCTTTTCTTGCAATGTCCCAGTATAGTATGTTGTTTGGCGATGAGAAAGCTTACTTCTCTGGTTAAGAAAACGACATAGGAATGTCCATGTTCGAACCACACTACGTGCTAGCGACCCGTGTCATATACTCTAAGGTGATTGTTTTAACATTCATTGTTATAAATGTGACTAAGTCACAAAAAATTGAGAAAAAAAAATTCGAATTCTTTGTTAAGATCTCAACAACGTTTATCAAAGAATATCGACTAGTTTGCCTCCCAAAGGCGGATATGGCACCGTTAGCGTGTGGTCGTTTACCTGCGGGAATTCTTTGCAAGCGCGCCGGCTCCCCTCCCGCGGAGCCCATCTCCGCCTGCCGCCGAGAGAGCAAACTCTGAGATCGCGGGCCGTGGGTGCGTTCGCAAACAAAATGGCCGGGGCTCCTCTGCGCGTTTGTACACTCGACTTGTTACCGACGAACAACTGTCGGCTTCTTGCGGATCGCGGCGCCCGCGCGCTCAAACAGCAACAAAGCCCGCGCGCACCCCGGTGCATGACAAGCGTAACAGAGCTCCGCGACACTCGCGTCTTCTCCCCGAGCAGAGTGCCGGCCTGTCTCCCTTCAATTTACTCTAGTGTGTCATGAATAATTACGCTAGAGCAAAGAACTACTGTCTGTAAACACGGTTCTCATGAACAAACCTCGCAAATACGAATCTGTTCATTTTTTGTCGTATGAGCGATGTCTTGGTACGCATGGCAAACTACCTACCTCACGTAATTGTCACTATTGCAGAGGTGACACTGCATGGGTGAAGCATTGCTTGAAAAGCTTCTGAAAGAATAACATGAATGATTCCTTTCCTATGCACTAAAGCAGCATACTTTAAAGCCTTGTTTGACTCTATTCTTTCAATTCTCAGAACTGTTTTGAAAAATACGTTTTCTCCTTCGGATACTAAGGCAATCTTTGCTAAATGCATTTTTCGTAAAAAAAAAAAAAAAAAAAAAAAAAAAAAAAAAAAAAAAAAAAAAAAAGAAACAACAACAACACATTACTCCCAAAACAGTGTAAGAAATTATGAAATTTGGTTTACTGAACGCGTACATATTTTCAAATAATATGAAAAATGTGCTAGCATTTATAATTGAAAAAAAAATAATAGTAAATTTTTGTTCGTCTCAATTTTGCCTTCTCGTTAAGTGAAAAATAAGATAAAAAAACCCTTTACAGACATTGCTTCACACACTGAAGATTATACAAGAATTTATTAACTTTAAAATTTCTAGTTAGTGTTTTGAAAGTGTTCCCTTAAATTAATGGTACTTATTATAGCACTTTAAGTAAATAGTTCTTTATATCATTGATTCAAATATTGAATTGCGTAGAAACAAACCTATCACTGCGTTTCTCTAATTCATACATTAATTGTGTTCAAGAAATTATCGCATTTCAATAGGAGCTGGCCGACGAGAGTAAATTTAAGAAAAAAAAATTTAAGTTATTTTTAAACAGAAAATTTAACATTAAACGACGAAATTTGCATATCGAAGGTCTCAGATGACAACATAAAACAATGCGGTTAAGTTAATCGTTCCTCGCGCACAGCTCTAGTTGTGCAGGACAGGGCCTTCACGACGAGTTCCAAGAAGTAAGCACACATTCGAAGCACATGGTATTGCTTGCAAAAACAGCATAAATAACGAAGTGTAAACAAAGGTGGTTACGTTACAAACCTAAGAAACAAAAGCCTCTTTGACTAACCTAAAAAGCTTTCTTGTGTCTTGAATTTGTTTGTAGAAGTCTTATTTTGTTATTGCATGACTATGATGATTCGGTCGAACTGCGTCCCACTATTAGTGTTAATTTATTCTACGAGACTAGATAATTTTCAATATGATATACATATCATAACATTATACATACCATCTGGCGTAGATGATAGTTAAGGTTTTTATGAAACTGCTAATTATTTTGTAGGAAAAGTGATAATCGAACCATTTTAGTATTTTCATTAATGATTTACTGGGTAGTAAATAGTAGCAAATCCATTAATTAAAATTAAACTAGCAAAAATAGTTTTCAAACAACGAGTTCAACATCAACAGAAATAATTTTCCAATATTGACAAAGAAGTCTAAACTATAATGCATAACACTCGTTCAGACATTTATTAAAGTAAGATTTGACTTCTCGTTAGAAGTTTTATTGCCACTAAATTTCCATGAACATTCGTCAAGAAAGTAGAAACTCTTTCGCATTTGCGTTCCAATTGCCAACGAATAATTTTTTAGGATGTCTCACAGTTTGCCAATAACTGAAGTGCGTCTCGTGCATGTCGTGACGTTGAATAAATGGAGTATGCGACCTGTCACAACTTCCAAATTGGTAGCTTCGTTGAGTGGCCATTAGTCGGTTCTTCATCGAGGCTCATGGGTTCTGGTGAACTTACGCTTACAGCTGCTGAGTCCTGCAGACGTATTTCCAAATCCCACATTAGTTCAGTTTCTTCTCTTTTACTGACAACGTACAAAAAAAAATCGAAGTAAACGATTGTTTCAGTGTTATGGCAAAGAAAGTTAATGATCTAGCGCGCATATCAAAGATTTTTTATCACTTTTAACATTTTCTTGTGTAGACTAAATTATACTTTTCATTTTTCTTCTTTGAATCACACTGGACAATCAACAGTTGGGTACAGGAAACAGTTCACAGCAATGAATTCAAAATTAAAGCAAAGCACTGCGAAATGAAATGTTCGTTCGTGTGTCACGATCGTGTGTGGAACATCAAATATCCTGATATTTCCCTTTTAACATTTTTGCCAGAATGCAGAAATACCAACAACATAAATTCATGCAGAAATACCAATAAGTATTTCACTATAAATCAACATATGTTTTTAAATTGAAATATTGTTTTTGGGGTCAAAGTAACATATGAACTATTTCTGATACAGTACTCGCTGTCTTACGTCATTCCCTTGCCGACATTCTGAGGACACTACCTGTAGAGTTAATGATTACAGATGCCAGATGCTTAGGTCATTAGCCCTACAAGTGTAGAACTGTTATCTGCCAGGAAGTGACAGTGTTCCTCTCCACCGGATGGCGACATCCGGCGCTGACCAAGACGCCGACTTAGGAATCGAGCTCTGCAATATTCTCCCTCAACTGGGGGGACCTCCTCAACTGAGACAAGCCGTGAGCTTCCGACTGATATTACATGTGCGATACTGAAGTGCACGTAAGCAGAAGCGTTTGCAAAAGTGGAGAGATAGGGACATGGATGAGGGAAGAAAGAGAATGCGCAGTTAGTAGCCCGTTTGTTAGGGTACTGCTCCGGCATTCTCATACAATTGAGAGGAGAAAGCACGGGAAAATCTTGAGCAGAGCGGCGCGCTACTAGAGTTCTCTTCCAGGCAGTGGGCTGAATTCGACCCAGCTGTGTAGTATAGAGAATCCTTCGCGACTCGAACTTAACAAGACCTCCCGATCAACGACGCCGAGGCAACAGTTTTCCACGGAACGATCGCAGCCAATAGAAAATTCAGAATCGAGGAAATGAGGAACGATTGTTGGTTGATTAGTGATTCCGGGCGCGTCAACCACTAAGATCATTAGTCCTGTAAGTGTAGTGCACGATTTATTGCGGGAGGTGACGATGACTATCCTCCGCTGGACGGTGAGACCGGCGCCGACCTACCGTCAGCTGACGGGGTTTTCTCTAACCAGGTATCTCCCAATAGTGGGGCCCCGCCCCGGCCGGAAGGAGCTCTAAGTTTCCGACCGGTCTCCCGGCGTGTGTGATAATGTAATGCACGTAAGTGTAAGTGTGTTTAAGTAAGGGGTAGAATGGGACTAGGAATGGGAAGGAAAGATCGCGCACGGTCCGTCCGTTTGTTAGGTAACTGCTCCGACATTCGCCTGGTGTTGATCGCGTCTCTTGTTATTGAAACTACCAATCAGAGCAGCCGGTCCATAGAACTCTCATCCAGAATTCGGCCTAGCTGACAAGCTAGTGTCGAAAATCCTGCCACCGTCTGGCCTGGAACCTTCCGGTCAGAGGTACTTCAGTGGCATCAGTTGATGCCGCCGATGGAGTAGAGGAAGGAACGCGGAAATGAAGGGCGGTTGCGGGGGTAGCGTTTCGGAGTACGCCGACCGGGGGGTCCCGGCGGCGGTGCGGCCGGCGAGGCATCGCGACGAGGGCGCCGTTTGGCACAGAGCGTGGCCCCGGCTCCGCGCGGGGGCGGGGGCGGGGCGGGGGCGGGGAGCGGGCGGCGAGGCGAGGATCTCGCAATTAGCGAGCATGGAAAGGGCGGCGCCGGGGCTGCCGCCAAGTCCGCGCTCCTGCGACTGTCTCCTGCCCGGCCCTCCGCCCCCGCACCCGCGCCCGCGCCCCTTCGCGCGGAGACGATGCCAAGCGCGGCTTTCGCGCCTGCACTGCCGCCCCAACCCCCTCCCACCCCATACGGCCCCTTCAGCTCCCGCTGCGTCCGGTGCCCATAGCGCACGCTCCCGTCCGTTTGGTGACAGGGAGGATACTACTGATCTGTGGAGTGAACGCAATCGAGTCCACAAAAATGTTGAAAGATTCAGGTTTTTACTTCTGAAAAGTAGACAAATGGACTTTGTTGATTTATTTGAGCTGTATGTGATCACCAAATAGTAAAGAATGATTAGAATAACGTGATTTAAAAGACTAGGAATCTGATTCATTTCCAACTATGTATTAACATAACAATTGGTTAAACATGCGAATAAGAAAGATATCATTGAATCATAGCTTAAATGTTCAATAATCGAATTTTATCACTTAAAACCTTGATAATTGTTTGAAAATTTAAATTTATTGACCTAATATATTAAACAAGCTTTAATATATAAACAACATCACACTCTATAAATATGTAGCAATCGCATCGACTTTTAAAATAATTTGGTATAACATTGTAAAGAGCGCTCTCAGGGGAAACTTTTTAAGAAAATTAATAAAAGAGTGCAAAATTTTAAAATTAAAGAATAATTTACACATTTATGATGTAAATAGATATTTCAAATAGTCCATTGCAAAAAGTTGTTTGAGCTTTTTTAAATACTTTGATTGACGCGGTCTTTCCCATATGGAGCAAGTGGCTTATCTTTTGTGTTTCGTGTTTTTCATTATTCTCAATGATATTTTTCTTATAAAAAAAAAAAAAACTTCAATAAATTTTAACGTAAGATAAATTTATCGAACAATATTACATGAACACGTGCAAATGTGTGTATAATAAATTAACAATTTCTACCCAATTAAAACATACGCTAAGTATCGTTTAAATCTTCTGAGAATACGCATTTTCAATTTAAGAACGTGTTTCTTAAATAAATACACTTCACTGAATAGGCAGCAATTATTTTTTTCACAAGAATTGTTTGCTCTTACTATCAATCATACTGACAGCGTATACTATCTTTGATTTAAAATGTATCTCAATATTGTATTATAATTGTAAAATGTAACATTGTTTAGTCACTGATGATCTTGATGTCGATGATGTTGTATATAAATAAATTAAATAAGAAATAAATAATTATAAATAATAATAATAATAATAATAATAATAATAATAATAATAATAATAATAATAACTTTACACAAAGAAGTAAAATGTATGTTTTGTACCGTAAAAGTGCGCCATAAATCTGCAAAACATGAAAATTGTTAACTTTTTGCTTGAGAAATCGTAGGGTTTAATGATCGTGTACCATAAGCAAATGTTTACCTAGAGAATTGGCTGGTGAAAGAAAAATTTGACAGCGTAGATGATGATGAGCGTTTCCAGAATGCCGTTCTGGGCGCGTTCTCGCTTCTAAATTGCCGCGCGGGACAGTGCTTTATGGGCGCGCGGAGGCTTTGACCTGGGACCCGGGGGGGGGGGGCGAGGGGGGGGAGGGGGGAGGCGTGACGAAGCGCAGAGCACACAGCACACGCGCGCCTGGGCTCCGTCGCCTTATCGCCGCTCCTTAGCTCGGCGGCCCGGTGCACCTGATTTACGCGCCGCCTGCCCTCTGCCCTCTGTCCTCTGCCCTGGCCTCGGCCTCGGCCTCGCGTTGACGCTGCGCAGGCAGTCGGTAGCTTCGCTCCGCTCCGCCCGCCAACCGACGGCCCAGATGGGGCCGGCGGGCGAACTCAAGTCGTTTCGGTCCCTGATGTCGGTACTTTATTTGCATACGTTTGCTAATAATGCTTAGAAACCAGTCCGTGTTTATACATCAATATATCAATATAATGTTGACGTCTGTTAATTCAAACATTGAGACAATCATCCAAACGGACATGACAAATCGAACGAATTATTGAGTGATAAACTTATCGACGTTGCGGCCGTCAGTAAAATTATCACTCAAAAACTATTACTCATTCAGTCAGTTCTATTTCAATACCACATGTTCATAAACCCCACATGAACAGAGATAGGAAGATTGCGCAACGGTAGTGATCAGAAAAATCCTGTGAATGTGGAAGTAGGTCATCGTCATTTAAGTCGTCATACTAGTGACTCTGGTAATTGTGAGATATCTTCGGAAGATTAGTCGGGTAAGTTGTGTACATCAGCTTGCCCTTGCCAGGGATATCTCAGTTAACATCTATTTTATTATTTTAACAATTTCTTTTTTTTTTAAATTCCCATGAAGAATACGCATGAAAACAAGTTTTAATTTTTCTCTTGCCGATACTGATTACATGACCGTTATTCCTTCGCAATGATACCGACGGAAAACGAAAAGTTACGATCCAATCTCAGGATAAATTATATTCTGACTAATCTGTGCATATCCGATTTTATCCCTATTCATTTCTTATCTTCCCCATCATTGCGTCTCTCTTCTTTACACCTCCTTTTTCCAGGTTGAAAACTTACTCTATTATATTTGCTTTCCCTGCTGTGATTAGTTCATTATCTCAGGTACTATAAATGCAGCTCGCTATTCTTCTCTCCTCTACGTTCATATGCCTTTTCCACACCTGTATTCTGTTTCCTGTATTTATCTGTCCACCTCCGTCTCTCATCATGTTAACACCACTACTACCGATATATTTTAGATCACTTGGCAATTTATCACGTTTGCCGATTTCACAGTCCCCTCTTGCCGATAATACATCCATTTCTCCTTGCCCCTGCCCCGTTACACAGGACCATAGAACATCTCTCGCTGTTCGTACTCCCGAGCTACTTCAAAAGCTCCGTAAGACATAATTACTGAAGGTGCCATACTCATCTCTTGACCAATTTATCCTAATTGGAAATAAAAAATGATTAAAGGAATATATATATATATATATATATATATATATATATATATATAATGAAAATATGTAATTATCTCCAACAAAAATGCTAGAAATTTTGCATCGTCTGTTATTGACAAATTCAACATCGTGGAATTATTAATTTCAAATAATTTCATATCTTATAATTTAATAATACTTATCTGGTTCTTGCACTAAAACCCTCAATTAAATAAGCCTTGACATGGTCATAAATAGGCATAGTCATAAAAAGGAATGGACATTAAATGCCTGACACTGCAGCGCGAATCACCATTAGTTCTTGCGCAGAATTATCTTCCCCAGTTAAGAACGTTAATTGCCATCGTTAATTGCCCCGAAGTAAAATCAAAATAAACTTTAAAAATATTTTTGCAACTTATCGATGTTTCTACGATGTGGTTTTATACCATCTTCACTGAAGATCGAGCAATAAAACTGTAAGAAGGATAAGAAAATATAGTATTTCTTCTTCAATATTTGTAAATCTTGATAGCTTTTCCAACGCTCTTAACTATTATTTATGTGAGATTTATAAATACAATATAGCAAAACCTGAGTAGTTAATGCGCCAAACAACAACTCCCTAAGATGATTAATTTGTAGATATTTTAGCTAGTTGGTTTCAAAGATTAGCTTCTAGTTAATTTATTCACATGATCCCCTCCACTTCTGCAATAAAAGATGATTGAGGCTGGGGCACGTGTGCTATTGTAAGTCAACACAAAAATAAATTTTCGCTTTCCCCCTTGCCTCAGATGGTGACGAGAAATTGAAACAAAAATATTAATTACTTTTTACGATATACAATGCCCATACAGCTTTCTATTCGTAAATACACCAACCAGCTACTCGCCTCAAGCAGGCGCCAAGTGGCGAGACATCGATATTTTCAGGTGTCGTGGAATACCGAGGAGAAAGTGAAACAAAAATCTCAATTATTCTATACAATATACGATCATCAAATAACGTTCTTTTTGTGAATGTGCGAAATATCTGCTCGCCGGAAACTTGGGCAAGTGGAGATTTTTTTTAACAATTCCCTCCCCCCCTCGCCAATATCTCTGGCGAGGCGATACTTTATTGTCTTTATGGGAAGTACAATCTGCGCGCCCGCCGCAGCCCTACTTGACTTTTGCGGCAGAAGGGCGAGTACTTATAATCTAGCTAAAGCTATTCTTACAACTAACTTATAGCTAGCATGTCTTTACTAACCTCTTTACAGAATGGCGCTTTGGCCGTTTCCTTAGGTCTAGAAAAAATGTTTAACTTTAAATGAAGCGTTTTAGTTTGAACGATTTTCTTATTTTTATTCTCATTCACACTCCAATTATTACACTCATACACACTAATTTACACTGACCTCATACCACATTCCTTCACATACTGCACTACGCTTCTATTTATTTATAATGGAACTGACGTATAATCAGCTAATATGGTGCCATCAAATCTGGAGCATAAACGTCACTACAGTGACGTCACATGATGTTCAAGCTCCTGACGTCACTATAGTGACGTTGAAGTGAACATACGTCAAGTTCCACTATAAGTAAATCAAAGTATATATTTACATTATGTACACTATATACACTTGCACTTTCTCTCCACGACTCTGACTGAAGTCAAAGAGTGCAAGTGGAGAGGCGACCGTGAACGGTATTGCAGCCACTTGGCGAAGGCGGAGCGGGCCGCGGCGGTTGTCGCTGCTGCGACTTGGGCGAATCTTAGCACCCGCCCCTCCACCCAGCCCCGGCGGCGGCGGCGCTTGCTCGCAGCTGATAAACCGGCGCCATTGTGGCTCCGCCGCCCCCGGGGGCAGCCCGCGGGGGGACGGCGGCGCGGGCGGGGGTGGAGAGGGGAGGGGGCTGGGCGGCGGAGATGAGCCCGGCGACAATTGCTTTGTTTTAAAACAGCACTGTGCGCCTAATGCCTTACATTGTAAGGTTAATGTCCCCGCGAGTTGCTACGTCGTGGGCGCGGCGCGGAGGAGTGGCGGGGGCGGGGCGGGGCGGAGAGGGACGGGGGCGCGGAGGGGGCGGGGCTCGGGCGGGGGTGGAGCGGCTCTTGAGATAGCGCTCGCAGCCGTAGCGGCTTCATTAGGCCGCGCTCCCATATATCGCCGCTGAAATATGGCGCCTATTCATTTGCAGCCGCTGTTACAGCCGTGTCTTAACATGGATTACAAGACTCGGCGACTTACAAATTATATGGCGCTGAATGCGGCGGTGGCGGAGCGCGCAGCCAGAGCGGCATGGGGCGGCGGGCAGGGGGCGGGGAGGCGAGGTGCAGCGAGTGAAGCACGGCGTGACAGGGCGGGGATACAAGGCCGTCGTTGGGGCGGGGAGTCGACGCGAGAGGAGTTGGCTAGGTGAGTGATGGAGGCGAAGAGGAGGGGATGCCGACACGGGAAGCGGAACATGGTAGGACGAGGTGAGACAGGGCGGGGATACAGAAGGCTTCGAGGGGTGGGGCTATCGGAGGGGTGGGACACTGGAGGGTGGGTGATGAGAACAGGTAAAGGGGTGAGGAAGAGTGAGGTGATGCACGGTAATATTGAGCGTAGTAAAGGTGCTTTTGAAGGGCGGAGGAATGGGTTTGGCCGAGAGAAGAGAAAGCAAGAGTGCAGGGTGTGTAGAAGATGAACGCGGTGTGATGGAAGGAAAAGAATGCTCGAAAATGCGTCGAGGGAAGGAAAGAGCGAGCGAAGTGAGACGCAAGATAGAGTGGAGTTTCAAGGGTATTGGAGGAGGCGAAGAGATCCGGCAAAGTAGAGAAACGAGAGCAAAGAGTGGACGGGGAGAACCGCGTGAAGGTAGATGAGCGTCACAGTGGGGAGAGCCCGGCGAGCGAAGTGAGACATGACGAGAGACGGCAGGCATGGATTCAACGAATAGGCATAGCGAACCAGAGAAGTGGAGAAGAACAGTGCAAGGAGGCGGTCAGAACGACGCAGCTGGGAAAGCCCGATGAGCCGGTGACCTACGCGAGATGTGGCAAAAGAGAGCGAGGATTCAAGGAGGGGCGGGGAGAACCAGAGAGGGGGAGAGCGGAGTGTGAGGAGATGGGTGGAAAGACGCAGGAGGGAAAGCTCGGTGAGCGACATGCGACAGGGCGAGAGAAGGCGGAGATTCAAAAAAGAGGCGGAGCAAACCAGGGAAGTGAGGAGCGGAGGGTGAAGTATCTCGGTAGAGAAAGCCTGGTAGAAGAACCTAGACGGGGAAAGAGAGGGCGAGGATTCCGGAGGAGGTACGGCGGAGCAGAGTGCGAAGAGATGGGCGGAAAGACGCAGCAGGTAAACCCTGATGCGCGTCACGAGACGTGGTAACAGACGGTGGGGATCCAGAAACGAGGAGGCGAGCAGAGACCTGCGTCGGCGTGGGCGGAGTGATAGCGAGGAGAGCTGCAAGGGCGTCGAGCAACCTCGATACATCTCCGCGGCAGGTGACGTGAGGTGGTAGACGCAGCGGGGTAATGACGGTGACCGACACGAGACGTGGCAAGGAAGGGCGAGGATTGCAAAAGTGGGCGGGGCGATGCGGGGAAGTGAGGAGAGGAACACTTGATGACGGGTGAAGTGTCTTGGCGGGGAAAGCCTGGTAAGCGAAGCTAGTCTGAGAAACAGAGTGCGAAGAGATGTGCTGAAGAAGGCATCAGGGAAATCCCTGTGATCGACACGAGAGGTGGCAAGGGAGGGCGGAGATTGCAAAAGTGGGCGGGGCGAAGCGGGGAAGTGAGAAGAGGTACACTTAGAGTCGGGTGAAGTGTCTCGGCGGGGAAAGCCTGGTAAGCGAAGCTAGACTGAGAAACAGAGTGCGAAGAGAAGTGCTGAAGGAGGTAGCGGGGAAATCCCGATGATCGACACGAGACGTGGAAGGGAGGGCGGGAATAGCAAAGTGGGCGGAGCGAAGCGGGGAAGTGAGGAGAGGAACACTTGAAGACGGGTGAAGTGTCTCGGCGGGGAAAGCCTGGTAAGCGAAGCTAGACTGAGAAACAGAGTGCGAAGAGAAGTGCTGAAGGAGGCAGCGGGGAAATCCCGATGATCGACACGAGACGTGGAAGGGAGGGCGGGGATCCAAAAACGATGCGGGGCAAACCGGGGAGAGGCGTGCGGCTGCGGGAGCGGGGTGGTAGCGGGGAGAGCAGCTAGGGCGTCGCCGCCACCTCAATGCCCCCCCCCCCACCGCAGGTGACGTGCGCGCGCCCTATTTATCGCGGGCTTTGCGCGCGCCGCTCGTGTGTCAGCCCCGGCGCCAGGCCGCCACGTGTGGCCGCGGGCAGGCTGGAGACGGGGGAGGGGGCGCTGCTTGAGGACGGACGCTCGTCTCAGCAGAGGGGTGTGTGGTGTGCGAAGGTGGACGCGAGGACGTATTACCGAGAAGTGGTGTTGAAGATGGTTGGGCGGAACATATCCAAAAATAACACTAAAAATAATTCATCCTCCGCAGACGACATGGAAAATGTAAACATAATGATCCCTGAGAAGGACTAATGACTGGCAATACATTTCACTGATGCAGCAAACGGTAAAAAATTCACACTCATTTTGTGTTTCAGTGCACGTGAAACTGAACAAATTAAATAGAAAATATGCGAAAGATATAAATGAACATATTTCTACAGGCTATCTTAATGAAGTACGTTAAGATTGGGTCAACACTGAAGAAAGAGATTCCCTTTGAAGTGAGTTCAAAAAGTGACAAATTATCTTTGTGACAATGCACTCTATTCACATGTGAAGATTCCGAGAATAAAAATTCACTCAAAAGCATCTACTCGTATAATGGAAGCAATAGAACAAAAACAGAAAATACTCATTCAATTTATTCAAATAAATATTCACCACGGCTTCTTGACAACACAATGCGTTTTTTCAACTAGTGCTGAAGAGTGTTGCACGAACCACAAACGACAGAGACATGCCGCTTTTTTTGTTGAGAAATCTGCTCCAAAACATCATACAGTGAGATTTAAAACTTCGATTGAGATTTCAATGGAGTCTCTGAGTCTGTGTACACTCTAACCGGCAAGAAAATACGGGGCGGAATAAACAAATTTTAGGAAAAATTGTCGCCTGTTGAAATACTTAGTTTACCTTTTTTTTAATAATCCACCAACGGTATGATCAGTTACATTGCTTCTCGGATATTTTACTTTATCGTACCAAAGTGAAAACTAATCCACTTGGCACATTCTTACACATACTCGTTCTAATTCCTAACTACATTGTCCTACATTGATTATAACAATGCTTTTAAAATAAAACTCGAAACATTTTTGATAACAGTTCTTTCCAGAAATCTGTAATTGAAAAATGCAATAGCAATTTTAAAAATGTTTACTTTCTCAGTTTCTCAACGACGTCTGTATTTCTTGCATAATCTGCGAGAGATGCTCCTCCCTCCTTTAAGAAGTACTGGTGTGCGGTACAGGGCAAGATAAAACCGTTTCTCTTGAAGGAAGGAAGGCAGACGCGGTGGGGCTGGGGATCGCTGGCCTCATCCGCTACGTAGTTAGACCCAATACTTAAATGTCCTCTTTTTAATTAATTGAATTAAATTTAATCGCAAAAGAGAATAAGAACTCTTTGAGTTCTTCGGCGAAGTCTTTTTATGTTTTTCCTCTCATTAATTTTACCCTCGCTGGCGCTCGGGGCACTGCACCCGACCGGGTGAGCACGACTCTGACAACGCCAGATATTCTATACACCGCTTGCAAACAAGAAGCGACATTCTCAGCAAAAATTCCGAGCGCAAACAAGGAGGCGTGGTGGGTGAGGCGAGCGAGTGTCGGGTGACGGGGTGAGGCAAGGAGGCTTGCTTTGTGCGATTCTGCTTTTGACTTCCGGCGCTCCGGGTGATCAGCCACCCGGTGCTCCGCGGTGAGGCGCAAGTACAATCTTTCTTAAAGGAGACAGAGAGGGGATGAGATTTTTTTCACGAACTTCTTAGAGATGATCATGAGCTGTGTTCCTTTCGTTATGTGAGAATTAATAGAAGGCTGTTCAGTTTTCATCACGACATAGGTATCACTGACCACGAGAAATACATAGCATCGCAAAATAGATACGATTTTTGTTTCAAATATTATTATATTCTCTATAGTAAAATATATTTTCTTAATTATTGGGATACAGTAGTAATCAAATAAATCAGTGAATCATATATATTGTAATATTTTCTTTGCATCATCATGAGTCGTATTTCCATGTGTTCCATTCATGGACACGTTCCATGTTCCATTCATGGACACGAAATATAAATTAGAAAGGCAAACATTTTTTTTTCAAATGTTCGAAGAATTTTATTTTTAAGGAAAGACAGATTAGCCATAATTTAAACTATGAGGACCAAATAATAGTAATCATTACTTAGTACTATTGAAAATCGAATACACGAACTTAAATGTTAAAGAGAGCCTTTTTCTTCATTAGGGATTAGTACTTTTCGTAAAATGATTTTCGAAAAGCCCCTCACAATTAATTCTGAAGACGCATGACAGGTATTGAGCGTTTAACAAAATCACCCAGGATTTCAACGTTCAAAAAGACAAGTAGTGCTCTACATTGTCTGAATCAGAGAGAATCTGATTACGGAATAAACTATTTTGCAGAGTTGATCAATATTGTGCAGACGATCCGTTGAATCGGGAAACAAAAAAATTAAACAAGAGCCAGCACAGCGGATGAATCTATTTTAGTAATAAGCACTGATACCAGAACGTCTCCCAAAGATGTTTATTACGACTCCTCGTGTTTTCACGGCGGAGAATCACAAGCCCTTGCGTTTCTGCAGGAGGCTTCGTTGAAGGGCGGCGAGCGGCGTGGCGGGACACGATAGGCGCGTCGCTCAGGGCGCGGGGGCGGGAGGCGGGGGGCGGCGGGGATCTGCGGAATACGCGGTGGCCCGCGCACCGCAATAAGCGGGGACACGTGTCGGCGGCGGTGGCGGCGGCGGCGGCGCGTGGCGGGGCGAGGCGAAGCGAGGCGGGGACGTGTAAATTGCTTCATCTGCGCGCTTCATCAGCATACCGGAGGCGCGCCCGCCCCCGCCGCCGCAGCCTCCTCTCATCCGCTAATGCCGCGTTCCGCCTCCACAGCCGCCGCTGTTACCGCCGCCCCCTTTTAGAGCCGCACTAAAATTTGACTGCGTGGGGCAGGGGAGCCGCGGGGGCCTGGCGAGAAGGGGGCGGGGGCGGGCGGGGTGGTGGCCGTGGCGGGAGGGGGCGGGGCGCGGGTGCTGCGCGGGGGCGGCGCGGGGGCGGCGCGGGGGCGGCGCGGGGGCGGCGCGGGGGCGGCGCGGGGGCGGCGCGGGGGCGGCGCGGGGGCGGCGCGGGGGCGGCGCGGGGGCGGCGCGGGGGCGGCGCGGGGGCGGCGCGGGGGCGGCGCGGGGGCGGCGCGGGGGCGGCGCGGGGGCGGCGCGGGGGCGGCGCGGGGGCGGCGCGGGGGCGGCGCGGGGGCGGCGCGGGGGCGGCGCGGGGGCGGCGCGGGGCGGCGCGGGGGCGGCGCGGGGGCGGCGCGGGGGCGGCGCGGGGGCGGCGGGTAGCCCACCATGATGAGGTGGTCCCGCCTCTGGATTACACCGCGGTAAACCTCCCGTCTCGTTGCTAGCGGTCGCTTAAAAATATTCCTCGCGCCGCCGCTTCCATGATTCGCCTACAAAACGCGCAGCATCCCGGTTATGGCAGAAGGGCGCGCAGGCAGGCGCTGCGCCGTCGACAGAGAAGGAGGGAGAGACGGGGAAGAGAGAGAGAGAGAGAACTCATGAAAAGGCGATGCAGCCAACGGTAGATGTGGGGGAAGAGACGACGGCTGCGAAAATGCTTTTCGCGAGATGTGAACGAGTGCGAATGCAGTATTATACTCGCCTAAGTGTCATGTTGATTCACACACTATGTGGGAAAGAAACTTACAGAAACCTAGCATCCGAATCTACAGCTCAAATGCATCCCGGCTTCGATTTGAGGAACGTTTTGAACAATCTACATTCTGTCACACACGCACATGTTTGGTGGTACTTAGGTACCTAGACGTTTTGTGGTCTTAGGTGCTTGGCGCCACAAAATATTTCTTCGACAAATGTAAACTACTAATGAGTGGGGAAAGAAGCAAATGAAACGGTTTCAGTTATACCATATCAAATATAAGCATTTTATTTCTTCTTTTGACTTTGGATGTTTTTATAGTTTTATTGCAGAAATAGACACTATGGAAATTTTGCTACTTGAGAGTGTATCTCCCTTTCATTGTCCGATGGGCCTTTGGTTTAAGTATCCATTAATGCATTCTGATCAATTAATTTTTTTCGCACCTTTTTAGGAGTAAATCTTTTCTATCTTCTCATCAAACAGAATATTCTTCTCCGTTTTGAAAGTATGAAACATTTAAATTCAGGAACATATCTATCCATGTCAGATCCATACCAAACCTAAATCCACATCTACATCCTACTCACATGCATAACCAGCATGATCTCTGTAATCGCCTAGGCAAAATCTAAATGGGCAAGTAACAAAAGTATTTGATAAAGAAATTGTCTATTGATAGAAAATTATTAAACGTTGAAATCAAAGAGTTGCGTATAATTTAGCACCTAAGTAAACCATACAAGTTCACATTGTCAATATTCTTTCTTTTGAAGTTCTATTTATTTTATGATTTTCTTCTACATATAAAGATATAATACTTCAATTACAAATATCACAGAGTCGTTCAAAACAAGATCTCTGTTCTCCTGACTCCAGTAAAAAGTGTTAAATAAAACGTGCTCAAATGTTTTGGATATTAAATATGTCACTTAACTTTCTCACTAGTGGTTGAGAGATCTGATATAAAAAAACTAGACAGAATAGAGATAATGCTCTACAGAGATAATTGTTCGTTTAAAATAATTGTTGGAAACTAGAGAGAATGTCTGAAATGAAGCAGTCGCAGTATGAGTCACAAATTGGGTTTCATTATTTATCGGAGATATTTATTGAAAAAATGTAAACACTATTGAAACTTTACGAAGTGAATATTTCAGATTTCAAAAGTTTTATGTTTTAAGTTTTAAGCCATGAAGAAATAATTTAAATTATTTTCCAAAACTATGAAGATAGGGAAATAAAAAAACATTATTGTCGGTATTAATGTATGTAATTAAATACACAGTATTTGTGAACAGCATTCATTAAAAGTATTTAAAGGAAATATATTTAATTATTATACATAACAAATTGCAAATAAATAACAATATATTCTTATTGAATTACATTTCCAGAAACAGGGGTTTTGTACAGAGGTATTCACTAACACATTTAAAAATCAGACGCTACAAGAACACAAACCGCCACGTGCCCTCCTTGCATCTGCAGGTGGCGCTCACGGAGAAGCGGCAGAGGTGCACGGGCCGCGAGCAACGCGCCGGCCGGAGCAAGGAGGGGGGGCGGCGGCGGGGGCGGGGCGGGGAGCTCACACGGCAGGTGGCGTGGCGGCGGCGGCGGCGGCGGCGCAGGGGGCGGGGCGTCAGGTGAGGCCGGAGGCGGGGCCAGCCAGGGGGCGGGGCTCCGCAGGCGCGCATTTGAATGCGCGGGTAAACAAACCTGCCGTGTGGGTCTCTGATTAATCTACCCGTCGCTCGCCGCCTTCCCCGCGCCCCCCCGCGCGCGCGCCGTGCCGCCTCGGATCCGCCCTTCTCCCCGCCGCCCCCCGCCACTGCCCGCCCGCCCTTTCCGTCCCCGCCCCGCCCGTTCCCGGTCGCTCACCCACCTGCTCGCCCCCGCCGCCGACGCCGACGCCCACCGGGCGATAGGCTGAGGGGCAGGCGGGCGGCCCGCGTCGCCCCGCAATGTTGAATGGGCGACGGGCCGACGTCGTACACGCCAGTCTCTGAGAAATGGGCGCGCGGGGCGGCGCGGCGCGGCGTGGCGCGGCGTGGCGCGGCGCCGGGCGTCTGAATGGAATTTCCTCGCGGGTTTTGTTTTTCGTGCGGGCGGCGCTGGCCGGCCTACCCGACCGACGACTGCCGCCGCCGCCGCCGCCGCCGCCGCTGCAGACGACGACGAGGACGGCGGCCGCCGCGGCGCGTGTTATGGTAATGCAGCAGGAGCAACGCCGTCTAACGGGGTGCGCCTACCTTCTCCCCCTCCTCCCCCTCCCCCTCCCCCGCCAACGAGCCTGCGCCGCCGTCCGCTTATGAAAACAAAACCACGACCCGGGAATGCCGGGGCTGAGGAACGCCGAAGGCCGCTTTATGAATGGGGGCGCGCGGACGTTGAAGACTTGACAGATGCGAGCTGCGCCGCCGCAGAAGCTTCGCTGCGGAATGCGCAGGTGCGAATCCATCAATTTCGTCGCATCCTCCGCGCCGGCGGCGGCCGGCAGGTGGGCGGAGGAGATGACGGCCGACGAGGAGTTCAATTGGGGGCGGGCAATGTTACAGACGCTCGCTTTCAGCTTGCAGGCCCTCAATACTTGTTTGAAGAACCATCAGCAGGACGAAACTTCTCTAATCCCTGAGATATGATTTGTATGTACTTGAGTTATGGGATATTATTCCATAGGTGGCATGTGTTACAGAAAACAAGCTTTACACGTAACTATTACTTCCCCAAAATATTAATAAAATAACACCAAGACCATATTCAAATTTATGTATGGTGGGGTAGATTCTGGCAATATTATCGTCCCCAAAATTTTGAATCCAACCTACTAGGCGTTTTCATAGAGAAACTTTTTTAAAGTTCAAATATAAATAATTAATGAAACAAACTGAAATCAACGAAAAGTGTAGAAAACTGATGGAAATAATATTATCATTCCTTCTGTCACATTTATTGACAAGACGATGCATTGAAACTTTATTTAATTTTTTTCCAGACTAAAATCTGGAAATATATTTACACATATTTTGAAATTATAAACTTAAGTTGAGAGCATGTAATATCAAGAAGATATGAATCGTGTCATCCCAAGTAAGTAAGAGATTTTTTTTAACCTGAGCATAGACGTTTATTGCGGAGAGAATGTGTATTAACCTATATGTCATCTGTCTTGTGAACCAAATGTATTAAATTTTTATGAGTAAAGTGCACAAATTTCTTCACTTAATTAACCTAGTGGTGCTGTAACAACTTTCTCATATTAATCCTAATGGTTGCAATTTACACAAATTCAGTCAATTTAACGAAATTGGGATCTGCATCATTTATCAACCATTTTTTAAAAAGAAGTTAAAATACTGCCTTAGCTTCCAAACTCTCGCGAAAGCTACTAGTTATTTTTTTGTAGATAATCTTACTTGAATACTACTATCTAGGGCAGATTTTACTTGAAAAAATCTCTATTGTCAATATTGTATCTTTGCAATATTAATTTTTGCAGTTTCAAAAATATACTGTTCACCATAAAAAGACCGGGAGAGATAGCTCGAGTCCCGACGGTGACAGGATTTTAGACACTTGCTTGTCAGCTAGGTCGAATTCAGTCGCTGTCTGGTGGAGAATTCTAGCGGCTGGCAGCTCCGATCGACAGTTTTCAATGGTTTCTCCGATCAATACCAGGCGAATGGTGGAGTAGTACTCTAACGAACGGGCCACGGACCTCTATTTTACTTTCCTATTCCTTGCCCTATCCGTACCCCTTACACACACTAACACGCACTACATTGCCATACATGGAGACCGGTTGGGAGCATAGAACGTGCCCCGCTGGTGGAATATACCAGGTAGAACAGAAACATGCACTATACTTACGGGAAGAATGACCCCAGTAGTTGACGTGCCCGGAATCACTAACAATCAATCAATCAATCCCAAAAAGGGAGCAACACCATTTTTACCACCTTTTGCTACATTCGAGAAAAAAATTAAAAACGAATGTGTAGGATCTTTTGAGAAAATAATTGTGTAAAAATTGTCTATATACTACGTATCACGCAAAATTACACGAAAACTACTTATATTTTTGAAGCATTGTACGTAAACTTATCTCAATATCTGTGTTTAAATAACATTTCGTTCGGAAATAATGTCTTTCTTCAATATTAAAGTTGTAGAAATACGCCGAAAAAATTGTAATTTTTACCAATTTCTACAATTCAGAGATTTCATTGAAAATGAGACCTGCGCCATTTTAAGAGTCTTCTGTGCTATCCGAGGACAAAGTTCAATCTGAAAATTTGGATCCATTTTTGAGAAAACTTTGAAAAAACGATCATTTTCTGGACGTTTTATATATAGTATCCCCAAAAATCAAGACATCCATTTCTAACTCGCAGGACCTTGAGTTCGTTCTGATTGATCCTTGAGCCTTGGCCTCAAACAAAAAAACAGACGTTTTACTGTCAATTTGTCGTTATCAAGAACCCATAAAATGTGCATTGTGACTTAAAACGTGTACACAATGTTTTAGCAGTAATTCACTACCTTTAGAAACATGATTTTTCTTCATTTTCATTACAGTCCGACAGTAAGTTTTGCGTCGAAAACTAGCCTATTTCCGCGCTATTGCAATACTTTATCTTTACTACATACGAAAATACAAATTATTATTTCTTTAGATGTGCCACTCTTGTTGAGTTCTCACTTGTTGAAATTAGATCATGTAGGATGCAAAAACTTCAGAAATAATATAATAATACTTAATCTAAAAAATAGAAGAAAAACGTAAGAGAAGAATAATCTATTTTATATATTATTGATTCTGATAAAAACCTCTATGTGATAGAAGAAACATTACAAAACATTCCTGACACGTATGGAAAAACAAAGAATGAAATATCCTGATCTCGAGTACCAACTGAGTGTCAGTGGAATCATACGACCAATGTTAACATCACTCACTGCCTTCAACAATCTCGTGAGTCCTTTACCAGCCGTGCTGATTGGCGCGAACTAGTCTCCAGTCATCTAAACGACTAAGTTATCGATTGCCGGACGAGCGGGTGGCCATATCGAAAATCAAGTGACGCCATCGCCCGGGAACAGAGCGATATTTCTTCACTTGGCAGCCCGGCGGGTCTGCGGTTCGGCGTGGCCGCGGCGCGGCGTGTCGCCTCTTGCTGTTCGTTCCCGTTCGAATCTCCCCGGCGGCGGCGGCGGCGGCGGCGGCGGCGTCTGGGGGCGGCTGCCTTTGAGTGCAGGAGCGCCGGGGGCCGGGGCGACGGCGTTGTGCGCGGGGGCGGCGGGGGCGGCGGCGGGGGCGTGACGGGACCGCCCTTCGCGAGCGCCGCTTACAAGTCGCCGCTGTCCGATTAATCTGAGGCGCCGACCGCTCGACCAGTCGATAGGCGGCTATCGATTTATGGACCGCGCCGGCGCCGCCTTCGCGCTGGAATGTGCCGGACAATGGATACGCGGCCCCCCGCGAGTCTCTCCCTCCCCCCGCGTCGACCCGCCCCCTTCCACACCCCCTCGGCACCACATGTGCGCGGCCCACGGCGCCGACTCCCCTGTTGTTGCGTTCCAGCTGGCAACCCAGGGTGCAGTGGCTTGCCCTTAACCTTTGGGTTTCCCCGAACATGCCGTGTCACACTGTACGTGAAGACGAGAAAAAATATCAGCTGACCACGGAACAGACTGGGCTGTTTAAAATATCAGAACAGACTCGTCTGTTCAATACATCTCCTGGTTTATCAATAGCGTGAGTTATTATGGGAACCAACATATATTATTTGGTGCCTCGATTGACCGTCCAAGGCAAATGAGTTTACAATAGATAAAGTGATTTTGACTAGCCAAGCAAGAATCACACTTATGACGCCTGAAATTCCAAACGTAGTAAAATCAAGTTTTCATTATGGTAAAAAATTAAGATAATATCAGAAACTCAGGAAAGTCGGTTAATGTCACTTACTACTTAAAAGGATTATGTGTAATTCCAGATTTACTGAAAATGCATTACGTTTGTGACACTCCACTTCCAAGATCTTCCCAGAGGACGTTCAAGATTAGTTTTCTATAACTTTTCCTTGCATTTGGCATGATGAATCATTTCTGAATGTAGTCTTGTAGAACGAAGTGCTGTATTAGTGTCGTGTAGTGTCTGCATGTAGATGTATTGCAAATTAGAAAACGGAGAAATGCAGAAACTGTAATGGCTTGATGACTTGAATCAACAAGATTTAACATGTTGAATTAATAACATTTCGATGTATTCCAAAGCGAGGAGATGAGGTGAAATTATACCGATTGGGAATGGGAGTGAATGAGATACAAAAAAATCGTTAATTTTTCACTATGATACAGCAGGCATTTTAATTGATCTCTAACAATAATATTACGACTTTGTAGATAATTTTCTTCTGATTGTTGCTACCACAACTAAATATTCAAAGAAAGCATTGAGAGAGTGTGGACAAATTCATTATCATTCTTTCATGACGCTTCATTCAGTGCACTTTACTCAAGAAAGAATGCTGACTACGTAATTTTAAGATAAAGTGAACTAATAGTTTTTCAAACTCAGTGCGGTGTACTGACAAAACGAAATTCCGCATCTCTGAAGAAATGAATAGAATACACCTGCTTAGATTACATAAATGAACAGAGGAAACGTTTTCAGAAGTAACAATGCTGAAAGAAAATTCTGAATCAAACAGTGAGCTCATCTTATTTGTGCTAAGTTTAGAGATGCTTTAAAATTCTTCGTACGCCTTCCTTCGGAGGGGAAGTAAAGCCGGCTGTCTCATGTTAGTAGATTTACTTGCATGTAAAAGATCCTGAAGCCTAAATGACGCCTCTGAGCTAAATTCAAATCGCCTGTTTCTCGCCCAAGGAATGCATCCTTTCTCTGCTAGCTGGTGAAAGCGTGGCGAAATTTGCGTGGTCAGATGGAAGAGCAGGCCACATGGCCTGATTCTCGCCACGTAAAATAGGGCAATAATTCAATTCAATTCAATAGATGCGTTTTTTTTCGAAATAAGCGATTCAATTGTGAAAACCATTCCAGCGTATGGAGGAAGTTGCTCCTAATTAAACTTCACGAAGTATAGTATGCTTCGGAAAATACTATGCAGTTGCACCGAAACGGGGGAGAAGAGCGGTAGAAGACGGGCTTTGGCAGCCTCCAGACGGGAAGCAGCGCCCCGTCCTGGGGCGAACTCTGGCGGCGAGTCCGCGCAGCGCGGGCAGCAGCGGCGGCGCGGCGGTTGCAACCCAGGGGTTACGAACGCGTCACTAGCATCGGCATCATCCTGTTGGAAGCGGAGACGACGTCGATGGCGCTGGAGGCGGCGGCAGCAGAGGAAGGCTTGAAACGCGGCGGGCAATGGCCGTGATTGGCGGGAGGCGATACAGCGACGAGGCCGAGGCGTAACTGACGATAAACGCCGATGGTTATGACGTCGACGACGGAAACGGCGACGCCGCTCGTTGCGGTGGCGACAACACTACGCGAAATTGCGTGAGCGCCAGCTAACTCTGATGCTGCGGCGGCGGCAGAAGGGGTGATGGTGGTGACGACGACGAACGGCAATGGTAATGGGGATGGCGATGGCGACGGCGGCGCGCCGCGGTGGTGGCGGTGGTGGTGGTGGCTGTAGTGGTGGTGATGGCGACGACGGTGGCGGTGGTAGTACTGGTGGTGAAGGCGACTGCCGCGGCGGCGGTGGCGATGGCGGTGATAGCGGTGGCGGTGGCGGTGGCGGTGGCGACGGCAGAAGTGGTGGTGATGGCGGCGGCGGCGGCGGCGGCGGCAGCGGTGGTGGCGGTGGCGGTGGTGGTGGCGGCGGTGGCGGCGGCGGTAGTAGTAGTGGTGGTGATGGCGACGGTGGCGGCGGTGGTGGTGGCGGCGGCGGTGGCAGTAGTGATGGTGATGGCGGCGGCGACAGGCGCAGGGCGGGCGGGCGGGCCTGGCGGGCGCGCTGGCGCCGAGATGCGCCGATACGGCCTTTGTATGCAAATGCGCGCGGCTTCGAACCCGCGCCGCCGTCGCCGCCGCCGCAGCCGCCGTGGCCGTCGCCGGGGCTTGAGCGGAGACCTGTCGGCGGCGCCGGCGCGGCGCGCGCGTCTCTTCATTCGCCGTGCGCGACCCGCGCGTCGTCTGTTTTTGTGCCGCTGCTGCATAATGGCTCCGCGCGGATGAGGTAGCTCTACCACGGGGTTGCCGCGGCACGGGAAGTACGGAGGGTTGTTGCTGTGTGATGGCAAATGATAACAATGCGTAGTTTTCTAATTTCTGTTTCCTGTTTTACCACACATCGGCGTTTGTGTCAACTACATGAACAGCTGGCTTAATCATTTAATTTCAATATTGTATGTTTCCTGTTTTGGAGTGTTTAATTTCTTATCATAGCATCCCACTTCAAACTTTCTTATTATAACATCCCTTGTTTGACTACTCGTTTTAAAGTTGTGTTTAAAAGACTAAAAGTAATCAAAATGAATTTCAGATTACATAAAACACTAATGGATATTATTTTTAAAAACGGTTCACTAGCATTATTACATTTTAGAATTGTTTAATAGACCAGTTGTACTGGTTCAAGCATCCCAATTTTTAAAAATTATTTTATTAAAATTATTAAGTATAAACGTATCTTCATTGTAAGATAGAACTAATCTCGAACATATATAAGAACATGAGCTTGTCTACTTCAACGTTTCTGAAGTTCTTTAGTATGTTTACTGCATCATGTATTGGTCAACCATTACAATTTTCTACAGAAGTTTTACAATTGTATATAGCCTGTAGCAGCAAATTGATGACATCCTTCTCTAAATGAGACTTCGTAGGCAGTTTTTTTAAGTACATCAATTACTAGCGAAGAACTAAGGAAAACTGATCTTTTGATGTTTAGCTTGTGTGGAATCCGTTTGCAAACTATACATTCCAAACTTTAGAATTTACAGAAGGTTTTGATAATAATATTACTACATTTCCTGTTCCTTTGGGAACATAATTATGCAACTTTTTACTCACTTTAATACTCTTGCAAAGAAGCATCGTATATGCTGAAAAGCCAAATAATACCATTAAAGTGAATAATACCACCAGTGAAATAAATTACCATTGCCTACATGTTTATCATATATTGTACAAGTAGCTTCCATTTGCTTCGCGGTAACTTAAGCCACGGATTTGTCGCTGAATGTTGTGAAACAAAGTATTTTGTTTGCAGACATGTGTAAGCTATTGAACATTAGTTCCATTCAGTCTTATAAATGTCCTCTTGGTAACTTCACTCTTGCATCTTGGATGAAACTTGACGAATAGAACAAAATCTTTAGAATTCGATGTTAAAAATACTTAACATGGTTTAAGATGATAAGAGGCGCTCCCCCCACCCCTTTCAGCTTCCACCTCTTCTCGCGAATCCAAGCAGACAAACAAGCTAACAAGTGATGCTACAACAACACATAGTATCTGGCATTATTTGCAGGTATATTTGGTATTTTTCGAAAATACTCAGAATTCAACGCAAATGATAACTGGGCCACTTTTTCAGCATCCTTTGCTCTATTAAAACAAAAACAAAAAAAATTCAAGAAAAAGTTGAAGACGTTTTTGAGTAAATATTATTTTTAAAATTGCTTTCATTTCTCGCCCAATTACGTAAAAACTACTCATATTTGGAACAAATTGCACATGAAATAATTTAAAGACTTAATTTTGAAGAACATTTATTATTAAGGACAAAATCTCTATTTTGAATATTGTGTTTGTATGAAAAGCCGAAATACATTGAACTTTTACTATCTTCGAAAATTTAAAGAATTTAACGAAAATTGGATATGTTTTTATGAAAGTAGGTACTTTTATTTACAAGAGAAACAAAATTAATGAAATTAGTGTCATACCTGATAAAATATTGAAAATGTCTTTGAAACATGCAGTATCAAGGACTATAAAAACGAGTATTTCTGCCAAAAATAGCCGTTTTTTGTCGCAGCATTACACTAATTTCTCTATGCTACTTATGCGAAAAAAGGAAAAAATACTGCTGAACGAGAATCCGAATCGTGTAGCTTTTATCCTTTTGTACGGCACTACCGGGCGCGTGCCGGGCATTTACCTTATTCTGAATTCGATGATGATTTCATAACTCACAGCCATGATTTTACGCCTCGAGAATATATTTTTATTTTTCAGTTAAGAGAGGAACTTTTTTACTGTCGAGAATACTTTTTATAGCACGTAGATATATATAGTTACATCCATCATAAACCATGCAGCCCGAAATTATTTATAGAAGCTTATTTTTACTAACAAAATTAGAATGTTTAATATTATTTACAAAAATATCTCTGAAAGGTAAAACAAATTGTACGACTTCATTTATTTTCTTTTATTAGCAATTAATAACATTTTACTTTTTTTTTATCAACAAAGACTTCTCTGGCATTTGCTCGAATTGCCTCGAATTGCCATTACAGCCTTGCTCCTACATTTCTCTGACAAATGGGATTCAACATTATTGTTATTACGACAAAACAGCGTATATTATTTCATCGTCATATCAATACATGGATTTGCTGACCTATCGTCAGTGTCCAGTTGATCTGCCATTTTAATTTAAATTTAACTTTATTTCTAAAAACATGGTTCTCTTGTAAATAGTAATTCTTCAATCCATTACACACTTTCGCCAACATTTACTTTCTCCATTTGAAGAGGTAGTGTTAAGGAGCAATTGATCATAGACATACGGTAACAGGATTTTCGTGCGGAGTTTCAGAAGAGAATTAAGAAGAAAGAATTGATGACCATAATTTATTATGAGCTCTTAGAGAATTAATAAATAATGAACAATAGTGGGACCTACAGTTATCCCTATTAGATAGTTGATTTTACAAAATTATTCATTAAAGGCCTTTAGTAATGTACTTATAATTAAAAAAAACGCAGATATACAAACAATGATAAGGTACTCTTTTGGATTATTACCACGCAAACTTCAAGAAAATTTAGCAGACCAATCAAGGATATGTTGGAGGTTAAAATTCAGAAACGATAAGTTTTTGTCATCTGTGTGTACAAACTTCCCTCAATCAGTACATTCCTGAATTAAACTGCGGAGGACTTTATTTTAAAGTAAATTTTCTTCCAAATTTGCAAATTAACTCCTCTTTTCTTTTACACAATATTAGAAAAGCAAAAACCAAAATAAAAAGTCGGTATTCTATTTCGTTTCAATAATTAAAAAATGTACAAAGGAGTTTTCATTTTCAAACTTCCATCTGATTAGACACGTACTGTCTGCTCAGCTGAAACAGTTCTCCTGAGAAATGGACAAGATTTCAAGAATGTAAGAGCTATAGATATTACAATTTGTAGAATAAACACTTTTTTATTTACCATTTATGTAATATAATTTCTTCTGAGAACAGGTCCTAATCTAAACGTTGCTACAATTAAGGATTGTTTAACACCGTCATAATATTTCTATATCGGAACCTTTCAGAACAGCGTTTTTATTAGGTGTTTATTAGAACTTCAACTAGTACTTTTCTGTAATTTTTGCCGTGCGACTGGAATACATATTTTTTCGGTTCAAAACTTTAAAAAATTGGTTGGTTTGGCATTTTTAGAACAAATATCTCATGATTTTCAACCTTCCTATCTATCCGAATATCTTTAATATTTCCACTTTCCTATGCCTATATTTAATCATAGGCGCGCCAGTGTTTTTATACTAACTAGGAAGCAGATTTTGAAGTCATAAAACATTGCCATAAATGATCAATAAAATGCTCTTAAAATTATTTAAAAATGCTCCTAAAACAAAGAATAATTACTTAAGAAATTGATCAACAAACACTTCAGATGAACAGCGAAAGCTGTTGTATGTTACTGGATATGTTAATGATGTAATCGAATCTTCTTCCTTTTTGTTCAAGTGAAATAAGCTCTCAAACGTTTGGTTTGAGCTGTTCTTTAAAAGAACCTCTTTGTCTTTATTTATCTCGAAATCCGCCGAACTGACAATGGCGCTGAGAGGTGTCACAGGAATCTAGCAGTCCCAACCGCTGACACTACAATAAATGAGCGAATAACTCGAATAGGCATCTCAGGAAGTCTGTGGTGATCACATGTTGCACCTCGTAAGTATTGTTTGAACTAAGTACCACTAAAATCGATGAAATCAGCTAAAAATGCATTAAGAATGATGTAAAAAGGTAAAAATGACTCATTAGTCGGAATTGACGAAAAATGCAAAAAAAAAAAAAAACTATAAAAATGGTTCATTTTCTTTTGTCATAACATAAAATTAATTTCTATACTAAACGGCATTGCCTTAGAGTGAAAAGAAAAAAATCAATGTTTCATCAAAATCCGCTCCCTAATAATAAAATTCTCTTTTTGATCTTCACTTGGGGATCATATACTTCACGTGTTGTAAGAACACAAGTGTCGCGCTGCTTTGTGCAAAGCCAGTAGGAACACTACACGTTATTAGTCCGGGTTTATCTTGTGCATGTGGTATATTTAACTTGTATATTACAAAATTCAGGACTTTCTCAAAAAATATTTGAATTATTGGGGCACGTACATATTACTGCACTATCATGTCAGAACAATTTTCCGCAGTGAAGACAGTTTATTTCAGTTTCAATGATTGGATAATGTGCCGCTCCAAAATTGAGTATTGCTTCCGCTAAGTCATTTATGAATGAAAAAATAAAAGGTCTGTTGCTATTCTTCAAAAACAGAGTGTGAATAGTGTAAGAGGAATGTAAAAAAAAAGATTACATACAATTTTAAAAAAAAATTTTTGAATAACCAATCTTTTATATTAAAAATAAAACCTAAAATCCATTTTATTTTTCAGATGATTTTTTACATGCCATGTACAATGATCCCCATTCGAAATTGATTTTATTTGATTTGTAAAATATGTTGTTTGCATTTTTTTACAAAATAATATGTCAAAGGCATTTCTAGAACATGTCGCTTGACAATGAAGCAATGTTTTGTTCATTTTAAAAATCTGCTACTTAATGAGTTAAAATAATTTATTTTTCAAAAGATTTTATTTTAAGTAAAATTCAATAAAATCTCATCTGCAAAGCTATTACACGGTTAGTATTATATTTGGTGGTAGTAGTAGCACATTCGGTTCACAAGACTAATACTCAAATGCCATTTAGATGCTCTAATCAGTCACAAAATACAGAGCGGAAACTTGTTAAGCTTGTTGAATTCAGGTAAGTTGTGACACACAGGTACTTCATAGCTACAAGGAAAAGTTCTGGTTTCACGATTACCTCAAAGCAGTTTACAACGTCGTGTTGTCCACAAGGGCGTGTTGATAATCCGTCGGTTTCACTCGCTTTAAATGCCACAATTTTTCCACGCTTGTCTCGTGACAAGAACTTTGCAGGTCACACAACGTGTTCCTAGGAGCTCCGATGATAACCAATATCTATTTCTTAAGAACCTGTCGAACGGCTCTTCGTTTGTGGTAGCAGTGTTCAAATAAAACTACACACCTGCTCCAACAGCTCGATACGACAACCACTTGGAATTCTCCATTTCGAAATTTTATCAAAAGAATTTTACTAACGGAATCAATTTTCCCAAAATATTTTCTTCGTAGCTTCTTTCCTGTGCGTAACTATCATAATAAAGGGTTTAATTTATGATTTTTTTAAAGACTACCTTCGGAACGCGATTTTAAATGTTTCTTAATTCACAACACAAAATAAAAGGCACTAAGGAACGTATAATGAATACCAACACAATTTTAAAAGTTCATTAAGATTGAGAATTGTGGTTCAAAGAGTTCAGAAAAGAAATGACACTTAATGAAGAGAGATGACAAGCTCACAACTAGTCTTGGATCCACTCACTAATGCTTTTTAGTACTTAATGACGAGCTGTCCCCACTTTCTGTCACAAGTGTACACTCAAAAATATTTCTGTTTAATGGAAATTGCACAAGCTATATTTTTCAATTAATGTTTGTATGTGAATTTAATTTGAAGGGAATGTAAAGATGAATTGTCTTATAAACATGTGAAATTCAAACTAAGAAGAGTTCTCGTCAAAGCAAACCTGGTTCTCTCTAAACCTTCCAGAAATTTCCAACATATTTCAACTATTACATCACTTGACTGTGTAAATACAAGAGTGAACTGAT
This sequence comes from Gryllus longicercus, assembly GCA_038098605.1. NCBI lineage: Eukaryota > Metazoa > Arthropoda > Insecta > Orthoptera > Gryllidae > Gryllus > Gryllus longicercus. Next base: position 9,947,746 of record JAZDUA010000009.1, on the reverse strand, counting down.
AAGACAATGAACACAATAAATATCACATTCATTAATAATTTTACAAATATTTTAATCCAGATTAATGAGCGGTTAATAAACAAAAGAAGAAACAAAACAAATCAATTTTTATGATAGTTTCTACGCTTTTGTTCCCAATAACTACTATATATTACATAATTTCTGGAGAGCTACAATCCAAACTCTTAACAGTTAATCTTTCGTAACTATCGTATGCATTAAATATTAAATTTACACTGCACATAACAGATTCAGAAAAAATGTTAAATCTGCGGTTTTCGTGATCTTTCGGCCAGAAGGACATGATCTGGAAATTAGAGGCGTGTTTTATTATTTATGAAACAACTTCTTGAAGCAATGACAGGGGATGAATTGATATGAAGATCATCCTCACATTAAAATTATATTAATATCCCTCGTTACTGCATATTAAAAAGGCACAATATCAGTCAGATGATGCTGGTTGCCTGTAAGCACCGAAGTAAAGTTAGGTTGCATTAGGACTGGCTATTATAAACAATTTCATTACGAAAGGCAAAATTAACTCAAGTACTGCGCTTTTAATCAATTGTACTTTTCAATCTGGCTATGTGTAATGCTTGCACACTGTAAATACACATTAAAATCTAGTAAATTTTACGTTTTGAACGTAAATTCCGTTTATTGCATACTGCTTGCTGGAAATCCGTTGAAGCGACGTCTCTAGTGTCAAGGAGTTAACGAACTGATTTTTCGAAAAAAAATACTATTTTTTAAAACATATAATTTGATTTTTTTGACAAATATAGAATACATAATATACTAGATTGTGATTAATCTGATTGTGCACAAATTCCACAATAAGCAAAAGGTTTATTCTTCGCGAAAAACAGATTATGCATTCAGAGTTGCATGTATTCTGAGGAAGAAAAAAATAGATGTTTGTCGCTGAAATTGTTTGATACAGATTAAGTTATATTAGTGACAAAAATAATATTTTAAAATAATGTAATGGAAACTTGCATTAGAGATCGAAGGTTTTCACGCTCGAAGTCATTTTTAGTAGACGTTTCCGGGCTGATAGGCCGTGGCGGACTAATTGGTCTTTCAATGCCAATTGGATCACGACCTATCCGCCTAGACACACTTCTACAAATATTTCATTAAAAAACTCAAACTTATCAAAAGCCTTGCAGCACCTTTTTCCTCGTTAAGTCCCAAGGGCGCGTTTTCAGTGCCGTTTTAACCAAGCGACCGAATAGGAAGCTCGCAGAGCGCAGGGAATATTTGCAAGCTCTTTGGTCGAAACACGCGTTCTGCGACAGCAGCGCCTCCTGCGACACTCGGCGGCGGCCACTCACCCGCGGCGGCGCGGCCCCCTGTAATCGCCTCCGCCGCCCCCTGTCCCCGCCCCCGCCCACGCCCCCGCCCCCGTGGCCCCTCCAGCGGTGTCTCCTCGCTGCGCCTCGGAACAAGCTTTCCCACTCGCGCGGGCAGATAGGACGTCGCGATTTCCGGAAGCCTTGCTCAAACAAGAGATTAGAACCGTATAATTATGAAATTACGGCTACAAGTGTACGCCCGCGACTCCGTGGTGTTGGAACGAAGATCTGGTTTTGCACGAGCTTTTACATGTTCTTTCCTCAATTATGAGGACACTGGAAACAATTAGCTGTTTTAGGATACACGTTCTTAAAATATCCTCCGTAAAACTTGTTTCTGGAGTTTTTGCATTAAAATGTACATTCCTCGTTACGAAGTCTGACAGATCTGAAAACTATTGTTTTAGCTCGTAGTTGAGATTTCATAAAAATGTTCGTATTTGCAATGGAAAGAGGTGTGAACGTGCCTGTGTTTCTCAGACTTGCACAACAAAGCTCTCCATGCTCACGCGGATATTCATGAACCTGTGTACTTGCTGTCTTTCTTTTCAGCTCTCTTGCCCGCGAGAAATTGCACGTGTTTGAGGTGAGGAGCAACTATGAATTTCTTCTTCAAAAACTTTGTATGGCAAGAGTTCCGCCACCCAACGATTTTCGTTTAGTTCTTTTAGCCAAAGAAAAGGAGGATTAAAAGTAAAACATCCACCCTCGCTTAAGCTGACACTCAGCGGTCAGAAAACGAGGAGCGAACCGCTCGGCAGGTTAAAGACCCGGGCGGTTCTTCCCGCGAATTCCAGCGTAGTACAACAGACCGTCACGTCACTCCAGGGAAACTTCAAAAAATTCATTTCTGCTCCACCCAGGTGAAGAGCCCCACTTACCGAGAACACAGGCGATTTCCATTTGCGCACGTGTAAAGAGTTTTTGCGTGTAACATGAAGTAAGCATGTAGAAGAACCGCTGTAAAACAAACAAGAAGGATACGTTTTGCATGTCCACTGTAACACAGGTGGCTTTGACTGCGCTAAAATCTGAATTTCAGAGTGCCATCAATTAAGAGTGGGTCTGCTGGTATTTGTCAGGAGTCGTTCGCATATCTTAGGCCGGCATCCGCGTTTGTCTGCAGTCGCCGTCCGCTGCCGTCGTGGAACGAGAGTCCGCGCTCATAATCTGTGCTTGCAACATCCCGCTCTCCTCTCACGAGCAGCCACGACTCCGGGATCCCAATTCCAAGAGACTTATGAGTGAGCAAATCTCGTTAATACGTGGACATGAAAAGGAAAGAATGTTTGCTTTTTAATTTAATTTCTTTTGTAGGAGCGAGGTTTTGGCAACATTTGTTTTGGCAACGCAGTTGAATTACGGTGAATCCTCAGTTAACGATTAACTGCAGTCCAAAATTCATTCTCTTTTCCGAAGGTTTTCAATACTGTTTCCAGGAAGGCAGAACCAAAGAGAAAGAAATAGAAAATCAAATATGCTTTTGTATAAAAATATCTTGCATGTATTCACAATTAATAGGATTAATATTGTTAGTTGCCTCATTTTTGAAAATTATTTGTTTAGATCCATCGTATTGTAATGTTTTGAGATCATAGTACGAGGAACTTTAACTAGTACTTAAGTTCATGGAAACCATTTTATCTTGAATTGTTAATTTACTTTTAATTTTTTAAATGATCATTATTACTATACAAATCAATTACCTATTTGAAGCAAATATTTGCGTTTGAGCAAGATATTATATCTATAACTTATTGCGTTAGAATGGATAATTTCCTCAGCAAGAAATGTGAACACAGAATTGTAAATATAATCATAAAGTTTAGTGCCTCCAACTCTTGATGATGACCATGAAGTTGAGTGATTTTTCACTACGACCAATGAATTCATAACTGGCATGATATTGACGGTAATTTTCTTCAACGGGGACAGCTGTGTTCAAAACAGAGTGGTCAGCATGTCGAAGCTAACGCAACCAGTGGAGCGGTCAACACTGGAAACGGGGGGGGGGGGGGCGCAGGCAGAGCGGGCAGCGCGCGCCGATATTAGGCCGTCGGCAGGGTGAATAAATCTCGCCAGGAGTGGGTGGCACAAAACCCCATTCTATTCAAACGAAATCTATTCTGGTAATACACTCGATCCAATCATAACTTCTGACCCGCGGCTCCATAACTCAGCGAGCTTCAAAGCAGCGCAGCATGCGGCAGTTCGGCGTGTAGGCCCGCGGAAGGGGGTGGGGGGACCGGATGTGGGGGAGAGGGAGGGGATCCGGGAGCGGGAAATGTGTGGAGCGAGTGAGCGGTTGAGAGGCGGCGGGATAGTGGTCGGACAAGTGAGTAATAGCGCGAGTGATTAGAAGAGGACGGAAGAATAAAAGGAAATAACAATGTCATAAGAAGTAGGGCAAGAGAATTGTTGAAATTGGAAGAAAGGTTGGAATAGTAAAAGGTCAGAGAGAAAGTGTGATGAAGAGGTGGTCGGAGAGAAGGGTGTTGGGAGAAATGGTCAGGAGCCTGAGAGCGAGGGGGTAATAGAGTGGGGGCAATAGAGAGAGTGCAACATTAGAGAGGGAGAATATAGAGAGGGAATAGAGAGGGGGCAATAGAGAGGGGGCAATAGAGAGGGGGCAATAGAGAGGGGGCAATAGAGAGGGGGCAATAGAGAGGGGGCAATAGAGAGGGGGCAATAGAGAGGGGGCAATAGAGAGGGGGCAATAGAGAGGGGGCAATAGAGAGGGGGCAATAGAGAGGGGGCAATAGAGAGGGGGCAATAGAGAGGGGGCAATAGAGAGGGGGCAATAGAGAGGGGGCAATAGAGAGGGGGCAATAGAGAGGGGGCAATAGAGAGGGGGCAATAGAGAGGGGGCAATAGAGAGGGGGCAATAGAGAGGGGGCAATAGAGCGGGGGCAATAGAGCGGGGGCAATAGAGCGGGGGCAATAGAGCGGGGGCAATAGAGAGGGGGCAATAGAAAGGGGACAGTAGAGAGGGCTCAATAGAGAGGGTGCAATAGAGAGAGGGCTGTAGAGTGGTAGGCAATATAATAGGGCAATAGGGAGTGGGTGACAGAAAGGGGGCAATAGAGAGCGGATGACAGAGAGGAAGTGATAGAGAATGGGTGCCAGAGAGGAAGTGATAGAGTAGGGGAGGACACGGAGGGAGGAGTGAACAGTGAGAGAGAGGGAGTGAGTGAGAGGGGTTGAAATGGTGAGAGATGTGCTGAGAGGGCATAAGAAAGATAGGATGAGAGGGTATGTGAGAGAGATGTGGAGTCTGAGAGACCGCTATAAGAGGGAAGTCTAATTAAGATGGTGATTGGGCAGAGAGACAAAGAGATAAGGTTGTGGAAGAGTAAGAAGAGTCGGCAGAGTCCAGACGTTGAGCCGAGCAGGTGCGTTGGGAGGGTGAAGTTGGTGGGCCGAAGAAGGCTTGCACTGGAAGAGCGGATGTGGCGGTCGGGGTAACGTTGGACGGCCAGACTCGAGCGCAGCGGGACGGTTAAGCGAAGCGGGGACGGCAAAACAGTGGGCAGCAGGAGCTGGGGGGGGGGGCAGTGTGTTCGCCTCGTCAGTGCGTATTTCTCGCGGTGGCGGCCGCGCGGGGCGGCGAGAGAGAGAGAGAGAGAGAGAGAGAGAGAGAGAGAGAGAGAGAGGGGGGGGGAGGGGCCGAGAGGGGCAGCTAGTCCCCCAATAAATCGCGTGGCCGGATATATGTCCTGTTTTCGTGCGGGCGACGCGCCTACAAGAGACATTATGGCTACACGCTCCTCGGCCCGCGGCAATCACTTCTGCGGCGCTTCTTGCGCGCGGGTGCTCCACCCCTTCCCCCACCTCACCCCCTTCACCCCCTCAGCCTCCGCCCCCTTCCTCGCACAGGGAAGTATACGCACCATTTCCTGTGCTCTTACGACAGATATAGGTCACGAATTCATACTTGGACTTCAGAAAAAACGAGTACCGCAGGTTGGAAATTCTTTCTGAATAAAAAAAAAAGAATGATGTAAACGTCTCCGGAATGTAATATTTCATTCGTCACATCTGACATATTACAAGTAAATTATTTGATCATTCAGTTTAAAAAATGCAAAGAGAATTCTTGTTTCAGAACAAGTCTACGTCTCGCCCGAATAATTTATGCGCCACCTGCGGACGCTCAACACTTCTGAGCATAAATTCTATCCAGCGTACATGCATAACAAGGCGATGTTTTGATACCAGCCCGTTACACTGGTGGGTGGTGGGATGAAGAGGGTAGGTGCTGCGCGGCGCGGGACGTCTCGTCGCTTGCCATCGGGCTCAGAGGAGGCTCAGGGCATCAGCTGATGTCACTGCAGTGCCTCTGACCGGGAGGTCCCAGGGTTTGTGTGCCGGCCGGCCCAAGATTTTCCACACTAGTTAGGTCGAATTCAGTCGCTATCTGGAGGAGAATTCTAGCAACCGGCTGCTCTAATTGATAGTCTTCCGTGGTTTCTCCGATCAATTCCCGGTGAATGCTGGAGCAATACCATAAAAACGGGCCACGACCGCGAACGATCATTCTTTCGAATTCCCTGTTCTATTTTACCCCATACTTACACATGCTTACCCTTACATGTATACGCTACCACACATGTCGGGAAATCGGTCGGAATTTTAAAACAAGTCCCGGCTGGGGCGGTGCCCCGCTGGTAGGAAATACGTGGTTTTGGAAAAACCCTGCAGCCAACGGTAGATGGGCGCCAGATCTCACCATCCAGTGAAGAACGTTTACTGCCACCTCCCACGATAAAAAAATGCACTTTTCTCTTACGAGACTAATGGCCTTAGCAGTTTTCGCGCCCGGAAACACTAACCAACCAACCACTCATGGTCGCTTATCGGTCGCATTTATTGATTGATTGATTGTTAGTGATTCATGGCCCAACAACTGCTAAGGTCATTTGTCCCGTAGATGTAGTGCATGATTTTCTTCAGAAGATGGTGGTGGTGATCTTCCCCGCTGGATAGAGAAATCTCACTCTAACCTAACGTCGGCTAGCGAGGTTTTCCCTAACCAGGTATCTCGCATCAGCGGTCAGAGCCCCAGCCGGAACAAGATTTAGGCTTCCGATCGGTCTCTCGGTATATGAGCTAGTGTAGTGCATGTTAGTGTAAGTGTGTGTGTATATGAAGGGATGAGAATATGACAAAAAAGAAGGAAAGATCATGCGTTGTCTGTAGCCCGTTTGTTAGGGTACTGCACCGGTATTCACCTGGTAATGATCGGAGAAACCACCCAATTAGAACAGCCGGTCACTTGAATTCTCCTTCAGACAGCAGTTTAATTCCACCTAGCTGACAAGCTAGTGCATGATCTTGGCTGTCCGGGTTGTCCGGGCTGGCTGTTCGGCTGGCCGCGTCGTTTGTGCTGCCGACGTTTCGACCATCTTGTCGTGGTCTTCCTCAGGGCTGGTATGCGCCGTGATGGTCAGCGCTCGTGTGTATATACAAGTCTGGGCCGAGAACGATTGGCTGGAGCAGCTGGCCAATCGGAAGCCACCCGTTAGCAGCGGGAGGGGGTCAAGTCGGGTGATCGGACGGCGTGGCGCGTGATCGGAAGGCGCGAAACAGTCCACCAGGCGGTAAGGAGTGACTCGGGGTTGGAAGGCGAGAGCCGGTCCGCGTTTGGCCAGCATGGTGACAAGCTAGTGTTCAAATTTTTGCCACCGTCGGGACTCGAACCCAGCACCTCCTGGTCAACGGCACTGTAGTGACATCAGTTGAAGCCAGCTCTCCCACTTGGCCGGTGGCAGGTCGCGCGTGCGGGGCGGCGCGGGAGCGTTTATCAGTGGCTCGCGGGCCGCGCGCCGCGCCGCCCCTCTGCGCTCTTTGTCTCGGGCGTCGCCGTCGCCGCCGCCGCCGCCTGCGAGTTAAGGAGGGCGGCGCGGGGTGGGGCGGCGCGGGGCGAGGCGTCGGAAGCTCCTAATCCCCGACGCGTGTCCCGGGCTGATTCGCGCCGCGCGCGCGACGCCACTCATATTATTATGCAGATCAAATATTGATCCCCGGCCGCCGACCGGTCGCCCTGCCCCGCCCCGCCTCGCCCCCGCCCGCCCCGCCGCTGCCGCTTTCGCAATCAATAACCTTCACATCGCCATCTGCCCCCGCCTCGCCCCGCCGCCTCCCCTCCCCTCCCCGCCGCCGCGGTCCCGGCCCTCCCGGCCGCCGGCGGCGTGGGGTTATAGAGTGATGAAAATAATATTTTATGTAAATCTTGTAATATCTGTTGATGACGTGCCTACTGGGCTGGGGCGGCCGCTGCCGCGACTGGCCCGCGTGAGGGGACGCGTCGGCGGGGTGGTTATGGCGGGGAGGAGCAGGCGACGGAGCCGAGGAGCCGGCGCGGGGGCGGGGGCGGGGGCGAGGGCGGGAAAGACTGTGTTGAGCAAGTGCGGTAGTCGTAGTGAGGTGGGTCGGATCGTGGGACGGTAGAGCCGTCAAGTCTGCAGGGAAGCCGAGTGTGTACTGTGATGTAGAAGGGATAAAACCGTGGCTTCGCTCGAGGTGGGGGCCTTTGTAGTGGGATGTTTATCGCAACTGCTACCAGCACTTCATATCAAGACATTCCATTATCAAGTTAAATGAGTCGAGGGAGCCGTTACTCACACTTTATGCGCTACGTGCTGCATTTGCTTTATGTGACGTTTCGTACTGATATTACTCATTAAATTGGGTTTTCTTCGGTTCCATCGCGGAAAAGGCAGAGAAGTACTCATAAAGCGAGCCATGACCTAGGGGCACTAACGCTTCCATATTCCACCCTGATATGATAATGATGAATGAAAACCCGCTGCATTGCTTCAATATTAAATGTACAAAAACGCCTTATGTTAAAAATAAGGATGTTTAATTTACATATACATGTCTGTTAATTCAACTAATTAATACATTTAATACGTTGGAATTTTCACATGCTAGCAACTTCACTCTGGAATGCAGTGGACAAGCAATCTTCAGGAACAAACCCAGAGGTTTGATCGAGGCCGAAGCTGACAGATACTTCAATTTGAAAAAATTGAGCAATGTAGCACATTTTTCTGTTAAAAAGGAAAAATTCCTCATAAACGTTTCTGTTTATAAATTGAGTTTTATAAGTAAACTATTACAAAGTTCTAAGCACTAACTCTGTTTAAAAAATGTAAACAAAAAGCTAGAATGAAGTTAAGTAAATATTTCATATCGCTTGTCAAATCAGACCCGATAGAAGGATCTGTCCAAATCATTTCAGCAACAGAAGATTTTATTTTCAATATTTTTTTTTCATAAAAATGTTTATTTTTAACAAGGGAAAAAAGTACGAATCGTAGATTTGCAGTAAATAAATTCGAGTCTAAGTAACCTGCAAAAATATAATCGAAGGTGAAAAATGTCTGATTTACTAAACAATGTTTTTTTGGAAATTAGTCGAGGTACCAATGGGAGAGTCTGAAAATCATATTTTAAGAGCCCATTATGCGATTCTGAGTAATTGATGTCATTCTTATTTTCTGAGCTTGAAATATAATACATATAATTTTAGGGAAAAACACTGAGATATCGAATCATCAATAAAAGTGAGTGAATACATCCAAAGAGATATGACTACAATGTCTACTCCATTCTCTCATTAACGAGTGAAGAGCTAATTAATTTTTTGGAATTAAGGACACCCTCAAGTTTTTGTCACTTATACTAAGTCATGAATCGGTCAAAAAATATATTTATTTATTGTATATTCATTGCCGTTTAGTCATTGTAACCCATGCTTAATGACGAAATGGATTATCGGATAATGACGATTGTAGGGTAAATGATGACGGAAAAGGCAAGGGGAAACAGAGAACTCAGAGACAGCCTTTCACGAACTCACTCTGTCAACCACAAATTCCACATAATCTGACCGACCCCTAGCGATGGAAACGGTACGCACTAACTATTCCGCCATAAGCTGGCAACCAACCAAGAAATCTGGAGCCACCCACGTGATGCTCACCTCCATGGAGAAATAGCAACAACCAGAGCATCCGACTCAAGTGTACATTCCAAGACGCACAGCCAGAACCCCGCCTGCTCCTCGCCGAGGCGCCCCGCCGCGCGCGCCACTCACTGCTCGGCCCGGCTGCGGCCGCCCCTCCCCGCAGCGGCCTCCCCCCGCCGCGCCGCACGCCACAGGGACGTTTAATTAACATATCAGCTCTCGCCCTCCCGCGCTCAGGCTTAGGCCTGCCGAGCACCCAGGGGATCCACCCCCGCCGCCGCCGCCTCCGTTGAGTCAACCGGAATCAATTTATTCCCCCGTCGCCTCTCCAGGCAGATCTCCCCACGAGGACCAGCACAATCAAATTGACTCATCCGCACCTTTTAATCAGGGCCGCGCGGCGGCGGCGGCGGTGGCTCCGCGCCCCGCCCCCGCCCCCGCCTCTTCCCCTCCGAGGGCAACAAGTCCCCCTCCCGCGAACCGCGCGCCGCGCCGCCCGCCCCTGGGGGACGCCAGAGATACACTAACGGCGCATTCAATCAATGTTTTATTCAATGTTTGCGTTGGGGTACAACGAAGGAAATGTGGGCAATTTTCTTCTCCTTTCCTCTTCGTTATTGTCTCGTGTTACGTATCGCTATATTTACGGCTCCCCGCTCCGTGACTGTGTGTGTGTGTGTGTGTGTGTGTGTGTGTGTGTGTGTTTGTGCAGTAGCGTGGCAAAGGGTGGCTCAGATGTACTTCCACTCACGCATAGAGAGTAGAGGGTTTTTTCTTTTATGTTTTTGCTCGGGGACACGTGTCGAAATGTTGGAAGAAGTAACAGTGATAAACGAAAAAGACGGACTAAAGACATTCCTGATTGATTAAAAACACTTGGAATTTAATGAATTCCAATGATATATATTTTTTTCCAACAGCTCGTGCACTATTTTTAAGACGATTATGATTTAGATAAATAGAACGTAAGGTGCTGGTAAATAAATTCAAATGACGGGAGACTTGAAGAAACTTTGAATCAGGAAGATATATCTACTTGGAAAACAACTAATATGACTAATTATTATTCACTAAATCACTTAGTATATTGGTGTTCCGAAATAATTAGCAAATGATTGTAGTGGCAAGTAGCAGCACGAAAACAAAAATCATCCCCCACTGTATGTTTATTTGTTTTGGAAAGTCATATTTAATTACTTGGAAGCAGTAATAAACACTTTGGAATGTGTCTTGAACTGAAAATGAAAATTAAACAATATGAAATAAAAAGCACTATTACATTGAATTACTACTTCGCATTCAATTACAAAAATATGTTACAAATATCTGTAGAATACAAAAATCACTTCTCGTAGAAGACCAGTTAATACTTTTAAGCATCAACATCTAAAATAAATTGTTTCGAGATTCACGGAAACTACGTATTCACTGAGATAAAAGAATACGAATAGTATGTCAAATTAATTTCTGTCAATCTTTAAAGAAACATTGCGTTTTAAGATTACACGAATATTAATATCATGGAACTGGAACAAACAACACCGCACATTAATTTTTCATGTTTATATGGTTCATTTATTACACTCCTCTATTTGACGCCTGACCAATTAATGAGAGCTAGCGAAAGGAAACATTGTATTATTACTACTCAATCACTTTGCATACGAGAAATTTCACGCACTTCTACAAGTGAGAAGATATGGCTAATAGTGTTGTTCTTTGACAAATTTGAAAATGTATTTCTTCCGTATAAATTACTTTCATTTAGTTTTGGAAAATACGTAGGGATACAATGCAGAGTGAATTGAAATATACATTGTTCTGAAGTTGGATAACACGGAAGGATATATCTTTGATGAATAATGATTATGAACGGCGAAAGATAATATTACATGATAGCGTATGTGTTAGATGCAGCATTCCTTTGGACATCCTCTAAAGGTAAACGAATTATATAACATCAACGAGTTAAGATATTGATATTTCCTCCTCACTACTCTTGAAGTTCGTTTTTTCGAAAATTTTGTGCATGCTTGTAGAACGAGTTGACACATATTTGTGGTTAATTATTCCAAATAGGAACAAAGAATACGGTGTCAAAATACATGTACAAGAAAAGAACTCTTCAGATGTTTTCAATTTAAGATATCAGTTTGCTCTTCTTTTAATGTTGCCCATTTATGAGCAACATTAATAGATATTAAATTATTTCCTGAGGAAACAAAAGACGTAACGGAAAAAAACTGATACATATAATTATTTATCACAGTATTTCAAGGTGAGTATGCTTCTCGTATGGCTCATGGTCAGCGTGCTAGCTTTCTGAGAGGGGGTTTCGGATTCCATTCCGGGCCGGGGTATGTATGAATGGCAATGAAGCTGTAGCTTTCTACAACAAATTGTCTCAACTTTACAGATATGTGAAGAAAGAAAAGACTCACTTAGGCGAAGTATGTTAAGTACGGTCATGGAAATACGTCCTGCTCGCCACATGTTTCCGTTACCTCCAGATGTGGATAATTAAATGAAAACAGTGCCCACGGGTGGAAACTGCTGGCAAAAGTCGGATTTATCCGAATTTAAAATACAAATACGTACGTACATTTTATGGTATTATTCGAATACATTGTGGAAATGCTAAGGATATCATCTGTATTCAAATCGTCTAGTCCATTTTGACCCGAAAAATTTAGCACCAAATAGTATACAGTACGCTGGATCTCGATATCCAAAGTTTCCAAATACTAGACCTTCCGAGATAGCGCACCAAAATAAATCGGTATCATCATTGTAACTGTATTTGTGATAAAAAAAAACAACAACTCAAAGTTCAGTTTACAGCTAATAGCTGCATCTTAGCCTTCAGACATGGAAATGTCCACCGTGGTTTCCCTGGCGAGCGCCCAGACCTCACAGAGGATACAGAAAGAAAGAATGAACGAACGGAGAGAGAAAAAAAGAAGGTAAAACACCGCCTCCGCGCCGTGCCGAACATGAATGAACCCAGGGTCCGTTACTACGGAGATGGGAGATTGCCGTGAAATTGACGCTTAGACAAAGGGACGGGCAGCGGCGGCTGCGGGGCGGTCGTTACGAGAGAAATTAATGACGCGAGCGCGCGCTATCTGGTGGCCCATCGGCGAAGTCGCCCGCCGCGCTCCGCCCCGCCCCCTCCGCCGCCCCGCGACGCACCTGACGCGACCTTCCCAACCATCCTTGCAGCCCTTGGCCCACTCCTTGTTATCCTCGCCTCGACACGAAACCGCAGTTCGAACCTGGTTTCGCGTTCGTTAATCGACGGAATCTGCAAGTTTGGTTTGTTTGTAAGGTGTTTTGCGAAATCCGTTGAATCGCGTTTCTCGTTGCCGAGGTTTCCGATTAGGTGATGTGGAGAAATTCGAGTTTCGAACGTCTTAACAGGATCTTGCGGAGGGTGGAGAATATGGGAGTTGAACGGCGCCATCATTATCAGATAGATTTGGAAGCTAAAGCCACACCAGCACGAGAAACTTCGATCTCCGGGGTGACGTTCTGGCATTACAGTGTACTATATCTGAATATCTAATACCTGCCTATGTAACTGCAATACCGTGGAAAAATAAAAAATTATCGTCTAGGAACCTAATTCCCGAGTTGTCTATAACAGTGGATAACAACTACTCAAACTATAAAGATAAAACCTTTAATTTTTCATTAGCCATCTCGAGTAAAAATTGTGACAGTTTCTGCACAAATATTTTTATTTTCTGCAACAAAGAAACAATATTCCTTTACTGAGGCCCTGAGTATTTGAAATGCATGTGAACCACGGCAAAATATGTCCCTGCTCTATCGTAATATTCTAACAAACAGCTTTAGTATTACCGTGAACTACAATCCATTGCTAACCGACTTAATCCTACAGTTTCTTAGACTATATACATCCCTTCTAATGCTGCTTTCCAAGTTATTGCAGTGGAGTTTGGCCATTCATTCGTTAAAAAAATATTACATTTTTTCTCTGGGGTTTTCTCTGGTACAATTGTATTGCAATACAATTTTTTTTTCGTTGTTATTTGTACCATCTCCTCCCCTTTGTAAATGAAATTTTAAAAAAACCGTCTGGCCACGTCCGACTTGTTATCAATAGGCCACTGACACGTTATCATTTCAATCCTGACTCGTTCCCATTCAAATCGATTGAATCGACCCGACCCGACCCGACCCGACCCGACAGGACCTGACTCGACCATACCATACCCATCCCAAATCAACCCAACTCGGTCCGCCTCGATCTGACCCGACTCAACCAAATCGGACCCGCCGCGCCCCCTTCCGAAATTCAATTCGACCCAAATCTACTCCAACTTTCTCCTGGATGCCTCCTTTTCTGTTTCTCCCTGGCCCTCAACACGTTCTCGCCCCAACACCGCGCGTCTTCGCTGTCCCCTCATTCCCACCTTATTCCCGGCCCCCTCCCGGGCCTCGGCCGCCCAGGGCGTGCGCGCGTGCGTGCGTGCGTGCGTGCGGGCCCTCACGCGCGCCACGGCGCCGTCGCCGCTTTTGTTGGCGGGCGTGCGGGCGCGCGGGCGTCGCCGATATGAGGGCGCGGCCACGAGATTGCGAAATACCGCGCGCCCGCGCACGGAATACTGATGGCCGCGCCGCCCCGACGTCGCCCTGTGTTTCCGAATGCGCGGGAGGACACGCGCCCCAGGAGGAGTCGCCGGCCGGCGACGCGGCGACGACGGCGCGGAGAGGGCGGGAGGGCCAGGGGCCGACGACTGAGGGCGGGAGACGGACCACTCTGCGGAGTGACAGCCCAACGGGCGCCCCCTCGTTGGTTTGTTCCTTCCTGTTCGCGGTGGCGTTGTTCCTGGGTGGGGACTAGCGTGCCCGAGAGCACGAAAAAAGAGCAAAGAATAACAACGCCGGAGGTGATTGTGTTATTAAACGAAGTCGTAGGCTTCCGCGGTCAGAGTCATGTGCGTGATCTTGGCTGTCCGGGTGACGCCGCGTCGAAGGCTGTGTTGCCGACGTTTCGATCATCTAGTCGTCGTTTTTCTCATACCAGCTCTGAGGAAGACCAGCCAAGATACCACGTATTTTCCAACATCTGGAAAGAAATTCACATCCTGATTTGAAAATTCACACTCATATTTTTTTCTTGAAAATAGTTATGAAATTAAATTAAATACCTTTTATTTTCCAACAGAACAAACAATAATTAGCATTGCCATAACATTATGTAAACATTACTAGAATACAGGCAAAGTAGTATTAATTAATCCAAGAGTTTTATAAATATTTTCAACATTCTACATAAACTGATCTAACATAATTAAGCTATCCAAATAACTGCCTTTATTGATCGTTTGCCCGTTATTTTATTTATTTTATCCCAAAATTTTCTTCCCGCATTTCTTCATCTCGCTGCCGTTACACTCAGCCTCACACGCAGCTCGAGAATTCCCCCCATTGCACCTCGGGCCCTTCTTCAGTCCCCTCCGCTTCCTCCTCCCTCCTTCCCCTCCGCTCCCCCCTCCCCCTCCGCTTTCTTCCCCTCCGCACTTCGCTCCCGGGAGATCGCACTCGCCCTCGCGAGGAAACAATATATTAATCCCCCAGTGCGCCACCTAATAACTTATTATTAAATTCTAGCCTCTTAAACAGACTGGTGGGGACATAATCTCACAATTATCTCAGCCAGCCTTCTGGCGCGGGGGCGACGAAGCGGCTAAACAGGGACTTGATCAAAATGCTATTACATATACGTCAAGAAGAAGATGTGTTTACAGAAATACTTTCGTTGCGGGTGATTCACTTCAGCGAGTTATGTTTTGGATGTTACTAAGATTACAGTCATGGTGTGTTTTTGTTCCGAGGTACAACGGCATTTTTGATTTTGAATTAAGTCTTAATAAGTGGTAAAGCAACAATAACAGAATTAACATGAACATAATAATTTAACACACGCAATGCAGAATACATATTTATGATCATATAGAAAGGATGAACAACTTCCTAAGGATAATGTACAGTTTTAACCATTTTGTTCCAAAACCAAAAACCTGAATTCAATAACAATATTTTTTTATTAATTTCTGTGGCTCGGAGGTATAGGACACTTTTACATTTACTCAATTTTACAGGAGAGCAGTTTGTAGATATTTTGCTTTGGACTTGAAAGTGGATTTGGTTTTGTTTAAAAGCACTGTAACTGCGCCAAATCGTAACGTCTGACGTTGTGTTCTACACTTCTGAGTGGAGATAAAATATCCTCATGATTATGCCAATCATTTCTTCTAAAAATGACTATAATGTTCTATCTCCTATCTTACAGATTTAGTTTTTGGCGTTTCTAGGTCTTTTATCTACTAAAGAAGTTATGAGAATTTTCGGTATATGATAAAAAAATGAGGATGAGATAAATCATAATGAAGAAAGTGTGGAAATGGGAGATCTCTTTGTCCATCCCAAATCCCACTTGAGTTAACCGGGGATCGAACCCAAAATCAGCGGATGAAGACGTATGCGATAGCTATTACGTCGCGAGTACCGCCTCCAAATCACTTATCGTGAACCATTTTGTTCCATGGTTAATAAATACAGAAACTAATAATGTATTATTAATATTCATATAAGACAAATGTCTGGGATTTCAGTCGTTTCTTACTTAATATTCTCGCCACTTGGAATGATGATTCACATCTCAACAGGAAAATGACATTTTAAAAGACAATAAGATTCGAAAATCCCTCTGAACATATTAGATGGATGCCTGGGGAGATTGAATAAGCCAATACTGAAAGGAGAGTTTTAGTGCCAAGGGAAGTTGAAGTTAATTTATCAGCAATACACTTAAATTTATTATGAGTTACGAACTGAATTTTTTATTTGTATTTACAGATGTATATTTTCATTCATAAACGTAGAACAAAGTAATGTTTGTTTAAAATGGCAATCATAGTACTGAAACTTTGAAAAGACAAAAGAGCTAACTACCACTATATTCGAAACGAAGGTTCTGACACGTAAACATTACTTTGCCAATAAACAGTTAAAAAAGCGATGTTCCAAACACCTTCCAAGTAGTTGTAATATCTCCCTAGTGATGGCTCTGGTTGTATATCAAGAATTCAAATTCATTAAATTTTTATTGTTTTTCAGAAAAAAACTGTTTGGCACTTAACTCCCTTGGCTTTGCAAGGCCTGAAGTATATTCCGTTCCAAAAATCAATATCCAAATGTAACTTGACAACTCCTACTTCACAAGCGGAAACATTTCCCAATGGCTGGGAGAGCGAGGTCAGAGCCCCGTCCATAAAGACACTCCTCGGAGGCTCCGCTGTGAGATTGGTACACATGTGCAAATAACACAAGGCGAAGAGGGAGGCGGCGGGCCGGGCCCGGGTGCTTGACAGCAGCGGCGCTCCCCCCGGGCGTCATCTGCGCGTCGAGCGGTGCCTCCGCGCAGCCTCGCGGGATTATGCAGATGCGATGAATCACATTGCGCGTGGGGCAGGGGGCTGCCTGCCACTTCCGCGCCGAACCCGCGGCGTCTTGCGGAAAGGTATTGCGGACAACAGTTTGGAAACCCAGGATACAATCAGTACTTCATCAGCATACCTCTTTGTTGTTTGTGTCGACTTTTGTAGAGTTTGTCAGTAAGTCTGAAAATCAGTGATAACACCGTGTCTGATAATCAGTGATATCAGTGACTCGCTGTTGCCATTTTCTCTCAACTGTATTGTTTTTTAATTATCTATCATTTGTACGAGAGGAAGTTGTGCAATAAAGAATTATTATTATTATTATCATCATCATCATTATCATCATCATTATTATTATCATTATTATTATTATTATTATTATTATTATTATTATTATTATTTGAGTTTGGGCTAGCGATGGGTTATTGACCATAAATTAGCGACGCCAATAATAGAGCCTTTTTGCTCGGGGTAGCAATCGATAGAAATATCTCAACCTATTTATATTACTCTTGAGCATTTGCACGTAGGCAACTCGAACTGGGCACGTCGAGACTGCTGTTGATTGGTGTACGCTACTCTGCACCTAAAGATCATCGCGTAAATACGTTGGTTCTAAACCATTGATGTTTTTGAACATCTTATCATTAATTTGAATAATTAACAAAACTGTGTCGAAGTCTGAGTGCTTCAGGCATCTCAAGAGGTGAGAGCTTTCTCATTTCGCCACAGAATTGCCCGGGAAGAATAGAGGAGGCCCCATGTCCACTGCGCATGCGTTAACCCTCCCCTCGTGCGATATACCGGCAAAGGCATTAGAAATACAAAGACATCGGTATCCTCTCCCGAGGCACTGTTTGCTCGATGAAGGCAGAATAAACTGTGTCAACTTCGTGCAAACATATGGAAAGACAGTGGCATTATTATAGTGGCATATTATTAGTCACGTGTAAGTAATACGTTAATTTATGATTATTACATGTAAAGAATTGGGAACAATTAAAGACATCGTGTTTTGCTGTTATTCCTTTTGTTCACTTTCATTCGTAAATCATCGACGTAAAACGTCCTGCATCTAATACTCATAATAAGTAAATATTAGTTTAAAGTATATCCTGTCTAAACGCACTCTGACACCTTAATTTTCTAATCAATATTATCTACAGACAAGGTTCAAAATGCGGTTTAACGATATTAACACGTGCAAAAACATCGAGAAAGGTAACAAACATTCTTTTAAAACGTCGAGGTTTCTAGAAAAATATATCTACGTGAAAAAACAAACAAACATCGGAACAAAACAAAACAAACATGGAGAACAAATGTTTGAAAAAAATCGATGTTCCTTTGCCATCCCTAGTCGCATCGCTAGTGAGCCTCTTGTCTTCGCGTGCGGGGGCGCGCAGGAACCTTGAGAAGCAACGGTGGCGGCGCCACTGCAGCGAAGCGGCGCGCCCAGCCCTCGGAAGCGGCTTCGTCCAGCCCCGCCCCGCCCCGCCCCCGCCCCGCGGGCGGCGGTCGCCCTTGCGTCTATCCCCGAGACGTCTTCTTCTTCCTCCTTGCTGAAAGCCAGAAGTCGCCGCCCCCGCGCCGCCCCCGCGCCGTCCCCGCGCAGCCGCCCCCGGGCCGAGGGGGAGCCGGGTCGCCGGACGTGCTGTCAGCAGATAATGCCCCGCCGGCCGTTCCCCGCCCCCGCCTCTGCTCTCCGCGCCACGCCGCCTTCGCTGCAAAGCGCCTCGAGAGAACAGTGGGCGGGCCAGCGCAGGAATGCAGACAAACCTCCGCCGGAAATAGCCGGCAATCAACACTTGTGGGAATCCGATAATCGAAGTACAAGAAACTAATATTTACACCGTATTACTAGAGAACAAACCGAATTATCTAAGTTTATTGGAGGGGGAAGGAAATTCATTTCTCGGAACTGGTTGTGCGGCGAAGATGATTGCGCAAATTTGCGAAGATCCGACTATTCCTAACGAAGCAAACTTTCTTTTAAGAGGTTTAGTAATTTTCCACTTGTTTTCTTCTCTACAGTAGTTGTCCGAGTTATGTACCTCCTGAAAATTCATAGTGAAATTTCAGTTAGAATAATGCTCGGATAGAATCTTAAGGAATCATTATGTTGTAGCGTAGATGAACATGAGTGAAGTTAAATTTTTCTTTTTTCATTTTCATTAGTTCTAATACTTATTTGACGAATGATGCTTTATGTTTTGGGGTTCAATCTACTGAGAATGTGGCCTATTGTCTGTTCCCGGAAGTTGCCTGCTTCCGTGTGCATCATAATTTACAGCGGTAGCTGGCATAATTGCAATCTCTCCCGCGTCGAAGCAGTAAGTCAGCCACTCGTTGTCTCCCGACCGGCCCACGACGAGTTGGCAAGGAATGGTCAACTGATGCCACATTGACGCCGTATGTGTGTGTCGTAATTGTGTGCCAAAAGCACCAAACACCACAAATACGGAGCGTGTGGCATATCACGTTGTACAACGGAGGGGAGTCAGAGTAGTAGGATCGTAGGGAGTGTGTGCAATCGTTGCGTTTGTGGAAGTTCCTCTGTCATTGAAAGTGTTTTGCATACGCAGCGAAAATTCGTATTTTCTTGTAGTTTCGAGAAGAATATGTAACGTTGCAAAATAAATCGTTGTCGAAATTTTAACGGAAGTTCCTCTTTTGGGGTTCACAGCTACCAACATTTTGCTATAACATCCGTCCGTCTGCCTCTCCATACGTTTGCAAATAACAGTCACCCTAAACAGTACGTATTTTTTATCAGATATTTGCGGATTGTTCTGACTGATGTCGTGTCATCTCCAGTTTCAAATATATTTTGTTTTAAAATTCGGGGCTATTTGTCCCTAGGATGTTTTATTTTTTGTTGTTGTTGAAAAATGCTTATAACATCTTTCCTCAATTTTTTCTTTAATAGAGATAATACTATCATTAAAATAGAACAGGTTTGATATTCATTAAAATTTCTTTTCCAACATAATTTACGTACGACTATATTTTTTGAATTGTTTTCTTCAGACATAGTTATTAGCAACATATATGTGTTGTACAATGATGTGAGTAGGATTTGTAAAATTTTGAATCAAATCTTGACAATAAAAAAATTGAACGAGAGTTGTTTCAGATACAATCTTATTTACATATTTTTTCCAGTCCTATTCCTTCAATATTGAAGATACAGATTTCTTGGTTAAAGCAGTGTAGTGCTCTTTATAATATGTTCGTGCATATTATTTAAAAATATTTTTAAGTATTTAAGCCATGTATTATTTAAACCATTTTGAATCTATTAAGAGTTTTCGAAAATTTTATGATATACCTTTTGAGATTTTCAAATGTCTGAGTAGGATAGTAGTCCACATTAATACCAGGGGCCTCCAGCAGCTAAAATACTGCTGCCGAGTGCGTGGTAAACTGGGTCTCAAAGCAGCAATAATTGGCTGTTCTATGACGGCATGTGTCAATATTGAAACCTCTCCCCTTCCTTTTATGACATCAGTTGTGCCGTAAGCACTGACGGATTGACGCAACGTAGTCATCAGGTAAAAACAACTGCGAATTAAGATAACCACATATTTGAATTTTTCAGTTGAAATATCGGGAGAGGTAGCTCAGAGCATCACTGATGTCAGCTGGGGAAGGTTATCGTCATCTCCCAGGATAAAGTATGTACTACACTTACGAGATCAATGATCTTAGTAGTTGACGCGCCCAGAATAGCCAATTAATCAATCAGTTAAAATCAAAACTATTTCATAGTATGTGCATTTTTCTCGAGTTTCTGAGTATCTAAGAAAGCCGTTGACACCTCTCACGTGGCCGGAGGCTGCTTCGTTTTCCGTCCATTTACTCCTATATTCCACACTAGTAACGTTGAAGATGACGTGAATGTTACCAAAATACGAGAAAGTATGTGCTGTTGTACGCCTAGTTTTTGTAGGCGGCTCAGCTATAGTAGTGCAGGACGTACCCCTCCATCTGCGTCGGATCACTGTGCCTCTCCCTGAGACGCACTCAACGCGCGCGGCCTACGCCGCCCCCGCCGCCCCCGCCGCCCCCGCCGCCCCCGCCGCTGCCGGCGTCTTGGCCGCACAAAGCGCTGACCGGAGCCTCGGCCGCCGCAATATGTTGCGACCGCGCCATATTGACCGCGGCGATGTCGCCGCCCCTCGCCCCCGCCCGTCCCCGCTCGCCTCCGCCGCCCCCGCGGCGTAAAGACCGACACACGTTCCTCGACGTCGATATGATGAAGTCGCCCTCTATAGGAAGAAGCGGATTTATGCGCACGCGCGGGGACTGGCGATGGGCGCGATCTCTGGCGGCGCGTGGGACAGGGAGGCCGGCGGGGTGGGGGTGGGGGTGGGGGCGGCGCCCGAGGCAAAAGATGAGAGGGCCCCTTTTTAGGATCCTTTCTGAGAGGCTTCGATGAAATTTGCCCTCTGGTGGCATTCGCACTATGTTAAGCTTGGGTTTTGAAGAAAGGAACTGGAATTCACTTCGGTGGGGGAATTTCCCACTGAATATCGCAATTGGATGAGCTGGAAAAGGGCGTTTGGCCAAAGGGTCGTGAGGTCTCGTGGTAGTAGGATTCTCGCAAGGGAAGAAACAAGCGGTATATTTGATTTGCCGGTTTTGATGACTGATATGCAAGGATATCTGAGGAATCGTTCTTGTGTTGCTCAAACAGAAATGTATGAACAGAAATTAATGGAGTATAGTATATATGGAAGGCAATACAATATTCTAATTTCACACCAGATCATTAAGGGATGCGTATCAGAAATGTTATTCACATAGTATAATCTCTACGTTAACGTCGAAATGACGCTAATTGTAAGAATTAAAATTAATCGGTGTCATATGTTATAAGAAAAATGCAAGTCATTCTAGAGACTTTTATGAATACGGAAAAATAAATAATTCGTAAAATGTTTTATGAGAAAGCTTTGCAGATTTCATAGTACATGTTAAGCACGTTCAAATTGGATATAAACCCTAAAGATCCCTTACGTCACGTCACGCAAAAATTATTCCTTTTTGCATCTTGGAATTTGGTGACGATGAGAGACTTTTTATTCGAAATAGCAGTAAAATATTCAGCACAATTACATGCCAACAAATGTAGTGCATGTATTTCGTGTGTTTTTTTCCTTTCCTGAGCACTCATCAAGTGATTGTGCTATGGTAATGAGAAGCGGAATAACTTCAGTTCACTGCACATCACAAGTTTATCTGGCTTGTACAATTGGGGGCAGAATACCAAAGGAAGGGATTTGAATACTAAAATCTGAGCAAAAAATTAATTTCAACTGGAATTTTTAATTCATTTACTGAACTTAATATGGAGCAAGCGTTAGATAAAAAGCCAGTGTCGTTGCAGCTATTCCTGAATTCAGTAACATACTCTTAAAAAAAACTAGAAAACTATTCAAGATGAAAAAGTAGACACACAAATAAAACAATGTTGAAATTCACTTTCTAACAATTTTCTAACGCTGTTTGTCTCAAAGATTGCAATATGACAGTTTTGTCTAGTTCATCCAGAATATCCACCATCCTACATAATATCCAGTAAATCTTGATGTGTATGGCATTATTAAATCGCATTTATCTAATGCTATTTCTAAAGAATATGTTCAGACTTCAAAGGCAGCTCATGCTTCTTTGATATTGGCAGCGGGATCATACGTCTGTTCCGTACCTTAGTGATGTCACCGGCCGTAATAACTCAGAGAGAACACCATTGTCTCTACAGCATTTTTGTTCGGAAGGTCTTGCGGGGGCAGATTTTTGACATGGCTGGATCGAATTGAACCATTCTAGATATACTTCTAGAGGGCGACTGCTCTGAGAGCTATTTTTTCACGATCAATACCAGACGGATACCGCTGCTGTATCTTATCAAAGGGGTCAAGGATCACTCGCGATATTTCCTTCTTCATCCTTCTCCACCCCCTCATCCCTTACGTACACACACGAATTACACGCACTACAGAACCCCACTTCTCTCGAGACCAGTTGGAGCTTAGATATTGTCCTGGCAGGGGTGGTGCCTCGGTGGGGAAGGAACTTAAACCCTGGAAGCTCACCTGAAGGCTGGCGCCGGATACAGCATTCCAGCGAACGTGTAACACAGTTGTCTCCCTAGATACAATGTTCATTACACTTATGGGACTGATTAGTATTGTAGTTGTTGTTTACAAAAACACTAAATTCTCTCTCAAGCTGATAGATTATATCTATCAGTATGAGCAATTCATACATCGTTACCATAATAGTCAAATTGAAGATATACTACAATAAAACTGCGGGCTCCTGGCTAGCTCTTGGTCAGTTTGCTCACTTTCCACTATGCGGCCCCGGATTCGGTTTCCGGTCAGCCAAAACTATGGTGTGCGTTTTCCTTGCAATGACCCAGTATCTGTTGCTGTGTGCCGATGATAAAATTCACTTCTCAGGTTGAGAAGACCGGAATACGGCTAGGGGATGTCTACGTGCTAACCACACGGACCCCCGTAACCCATGGCCGCGAGGCAGGGACGTCGCCGGTAGGCCTGAGCCCGTTCACAGGCTGTCGCGCCAAGAAAGAAAGAAACAAACAAACAAAAAGAGGATCTGAGCCATTTTTTTACATCTGAGCAAAGAAAGGAAAAGAAAAACCAAAAAGTTTACATAAAATAAAAGTACTTGAGTGACTTGAAATATTTCATATGAAAATACGTGTCGGGGAGGAATATATTCCCTTCGTCATTCACTATTCGCCAACGACGCCCGTCATGTTCCTGTCTCCACACACGCTCCGCCCTACAGTCATCCGGAGAGTGAATTCAAAGTATCTCATCCGTCGACGATCTTAGCGCCATCATCGGCGACACTTCGCGTTTCCTCACCGGCAGAAGCGCGCGTCGCCGAGCGAGCAACAGCAGCGGTATGAAGAATGTACGCCCCCCCGCGCTCGCGGCCGCCTGTGTTTGCCTGCA
Source organism: Gryllus longicercus (assembly GCA_038098605.1). Classification (NCBI taxonomy): domain Eukaryota; kingdom Metazoa; phylum Arthropoda; class Insecta; order Orthoptera; family Gryllidae; genus Gryllus; species Gryllus longicercus. Next base: position 9,923,946 of record JAZDUA010000009.1, on the reverse strand, counting down.
AAATGGAAGCGCAGCTAACGAGCGCAGGATGAAGATTGAAAGCCGCGCCGGCGGCAGCGGCGGCGGTGGCGGCGGCGGCGGCGCAGGGGCGGCAAAGAGGGCGTTTGACAAAGAAAAGGGGTCAGAGAATACAAATCAGAGACGTGAATGATAGAACACACACTTTGATTTTGACAGCAGCTCTTTGCTCCGACCAAATGAGGTTTTGTCGATTGCTGGGTCAACAGCGCGGGAGCAAATATCTCTCAGCGGTTGAAGGGGGGGGAGGGGCCCTTGAGGAGGCGTCTGTTTCTGCGACAGGGACAGGGACAGGGACAGGGTACTCGGCGAGTGGCTCTGTGACCTCCGCGCACACAACGGATCGTAATTTAATGGCACCTTCAGAGACTGATAGGCGGTGCTGTGTGCACAAGACGGAACTCTCCTTGGTGCCCGTCTGTAATTAGTGTGCGATTCCAGGCACCGTCCTAACTGTAATGCGTCTCGTACTGGAAAATGATTTCAACGATATTCTAGGTACTTTCTTCATTCCTTATTCATTTTTAATGAAGTTGATATATTAAAAATAATTTAATATATAAAAAAATAAATTCCTTCTTCTTCTTCTTGTTCTTCTTCTTCTTCTTCTTCTTCTTCTTCTTCTTCTACTTCTCCTTCTCTTTCTGCTTCGCCTTCTTCTATTTCTTCTTCTTTCTCTTCCTTGTTCTTCTTTTTCTTTTCTTTCTTTTTGTAACACTTCTTCAAAACTTTTAGCAATCTAGTATCTGGCTTTTCTGGACAATGTAAAAATCATAAAGTGATGAAACTTCCCGTACAGATTTTGCGGGGATGACTGCCATTCTTACAAATAGCAGGTTATGAAATCGTGACTTACGTGAAAGTAACATCTCGATTCCATGACCTTGATACACTTGAGAGAGGTCGCCACTGCAACGATCTATTGAGCTCTGTCGTTTTCTAGAATTAATACTGATAATTATATCTATGTTAATCCTTTACCATATTATGGATTACCACAAGATATCTGCTACCACCACGGAATTTATTAATCTTTTTATTTTAATCTTGTCATACTTTGTTCAGTGAGTCTAGGCGTTTGTAAAGCATGCAAAATTCGGAATTAATTTTTTTTCATAAATTCCCCGAGAGGAATGGGGCTGCTGTGCGCGGCGAGCGGTGGCTCCGGGGGTGCCGTGTGCGGGGCGGGGCGGGGAGAGCGGGCGGGCCGCCCCTGGGGGCGCGGGGGACACGCGGGCGAGTCTCTGCGGACAGCGCGGCGAGTGTCTTCATGAATACGGAGGCCAGCTGCCGCCCCGCGCCGCTCGGCGAGCGCAGGGCTTCAACCCACGCAGCTCCCCTGGCGCCGCGCTCGACACTGCTCGCCGCCCCCTGCGCTCCACCCGCGGCGCCCTGCCCGCACAGCGCGGCAGCGCCGCCGCCTACCAACGAGAAATTCCAAGGTGTTTGCGTTAAATGATGGATTATTTTTTATATCCAGTCACGGCAATTGCAATGGTCCCGTAAGTGCAGTGCGTGTTTCATCACGGGAGGTGGCGGTGTTCTTCCCCGCTGGTTGGTGAGTTGCTGACCTGCATGTCGGCTTGCAGGCGTTTTCCCACCCAGGTATCATCACCAGCGAGGCACCGCCTCAGCCGGGACAAGCTCTAAGCTCCCGACTAGTCTCTTGGGATGTGTGGTTGATGTGTGTGTGTGTAAGTGGGGGATGAGGATAGGACAAGGAAGGGGAAGGAAAGATCGTGTGCGGTCCATGGCATTCTCCTGGTACTGATCGGAGTAACCTCAAAAATCTACTGAACTGCAGGTAACCAGCCAGAATTGTCCTCCAGATGCGTCTGAATTCGTTCTAGCTATCTGGGAGTTGACTTCGTAGTAGGAGCATTAAAGTGATTTTGAAGAGGCCTAAAAAACGCTTTGGAGTAAAGTAGAAATAAAATTTCGTGTGATCACTTTAAAGAACGGAATATTCAAAAACAAAATTCACTGCATTTTAATAGAAGATTTGTCAAGTATATTTGTACACTTTGTCATGTGTAGCTCTCTAAGCAAATTAATTCCACTTTCCCAAAAATTGATCATCGAATTAATTCAATGATGTGTGATGAAAGTGGCTGAGACGGTAACCTTGAAAAAGATGCCGTCTATGTTATCGGCAATTTTTTGTAGAACCCATTGATATTGTTGCAAGACAAGTATAAATAGTGCCACTTTTAAGAAGTCACCTTGCCCCACCGTGAGCTGCCTGGGACATTTCTCGTATTTACCTGCAATACATATGAGCACAACTTCAAAAGGAATTTACACTTTTGATTCGTAAGTGTCCCTGCTCCGGTAATTGAGATTACCTTGAACAATGCTTTTTAGAGTTACGTCCATAATTTCAATGATTAACTTGAGATGTTTTTATGGATGTACATTGGAGCTTTGAGCCTATGGCAGCAAGATCCCCAAAGATCAACAATTATTGTGAAAATAAAAAGTGAAAATACTGACATTTGAATGCTTTCGTAGTTGTTTAAGTAAGGCAGAAAGCTTCTGGTAATTTGTGAATTAAGTGATATTAAAAATGTGGTAACAAGCAATACATACTTACCATAAGTTATATAGCGAAATTGGACGAGATTCCCGGGCGCCATATTCTCAAATGCACTAATAAGCAGTAATCTCTATTATAGTACGATTTATTTAGACGTGCTCTTGTGGTAAATCAGCTGTTACAGTTTCATCCCATCGGGGACTTGTGTTGCTACAGTGACGTCACTGTGGGGGCGTTCAAGCTCCCCAGTGGATGAAACCGCGAACAGCTGATTTATGCCAAGTGCACGGTTAAATAAATCGTTGTATAAAAGTCCATTTTACTCGGGAACCGTCAGTGATAAAAACAGGTTTCATTGCACGGAAAGTACTCAAAGGCAAAATTATGGTATTGTACCATTTATAAGAAATCTTCGTCCCGAAAGTGTACTACTTCTGGCCAAAGAAAAATGTCACAGGTCTGCTTCAAACAGATTTGAGATTAAAATTATAATAATAATAATAATAATAATAATAATAATAATAATAATAATACTTTGCACATTATGCTACCTGTATCCATATGCAAACTGCAACTCATGTTATCAATGCGCATTCCTTCGAAAAGACACGACCAAGGTCCTTGAAACCAGGTTTTCCGTTACCGCACTGTTACATTTATTGCGCGACAATTTTGTAAAATTTGAATTTTCGAACCTTCTTTTACATTTTAAAATGTACCACAGTTCCGTTGAACGGATGATTAGAAACATTGAAAGTTTGATTCCAGTCTCTGCTTAACAATGAAATTATTTTTACTTCTAACAACTCACATATTTTGTAATACTGATGCGGTAGAGTACTGTAACGTCGTGGGTAGGAATCTATGCCACAAGGTAAACAGACACGAGTGAGTACATACAAGTTTATTTACAAGATGTACATATTTACAAAAACTCACTCTAAGGTGCTTTGCCAGAGCTACCACTGCAGCCCCCCTCACCCTACATGCGCCTTATTGCGGCGCCTGCGATAGGCCTGCTAGGCCGCCTCGCAAATTGGCGCCTGGTGTGCCCCGGCAGATCGACTACCTGTCTGACTGTGTTCGAGGAACACGTCGCCTGGTCCCAACACGTCGAACCACCATATGACATCGGCACTCCGCACCAGCCTGGGCGGACAAAGTTTTGTGGACTCGCCACGAGGAAACCAGAGTTGTTTCCCACCCGCGCCATCGCGACGCAACGTTATATAGGCGCGAGTCACATAACCTCCCACGTCATTTCTCCCCCCCCCATGCGCTGGATAGGGACATTCTCTGGCGTTGTCTTGCAAACGGCCCCGTGCCTTCTGGAAAGTCCAGCCTTTTGTTCGGGCGGCTATTTTTAGACCCTTCAACCCTATACCTTGCGCTTCAGCTCTGAGCTGCTGCATAGCCGTGACGCTACAGTACCCTCGCACGACCGAACACAGCTCATGCGTCGGCGCTGGGGAATTTTTCGCGAGGGTGTGAGCTCGGAGGCGCAGAGATGGACGCGGTGTCAATCAGACGGGCGGGCGCGCGTCGCCTTCGTCGGCCTCCGACCCGGGCGCCGCTGCGCCTAGCGGACCTCATTGCATACGCATGAACGCGTGATGCATGGTCGCCCCCCCCCCAGCAACCCCTCCCGCCGCTGCCATCGCTGCCACACACCGGCTTCACTGTAGCTCAGAGCCAGCATTGCCGACCTCTCTGCGGCGACTCTCAGTCCTAGGGTTCGAGTCCCGACGGTGGTTTATCTTCCACTGTAGCTGCATGGCTTGATTATTCCGTGCATCGTGATTCTACCGCATCAATATTGCAAAATATGTTAGTGGTTAGAAGTAAAAATCATTTCACTGATAAGCACAGACTGGAATCAAACTTTGAGTGTTTCTAATCATCCGTGCAACGGAATTGTGGTATTTTGTCCGGATTAGAAAACGTGTGGCTGTCCGCTCTGATTGGTAGTTTTCCGTGGTTTCTCCTATCAATACCAGGGGTATGCCGGAGCAGTACCCTATCAAACGGGTCACCATTCTTCCTTGTCCTAACTTCTCCCCTTACACACACATTCACTTACATGCTCTGCACGTCTGCACATGTTCTGGGATACTGGGAGGAGTAAATCCCCCGCATGACGACGTGTAGGTCTTCGCGGGATCTCATCCAGCGGGGGAGGAACAGGATAAGACATTCACTACACTAACGGGACTAATGTCCATAGTAGTTGACGGGCTAGGAAATATTAATCAACCGCCATCTCTATTCCATCCCTCCCACTCCCTCCGGCGCCACAACCATCTCCATAACAGCATTTCCCGGCATTCCCACTCACTCTAACCGCCACCGCCTCCTCCTCCCTCTTCCACCCCCGTCCACTTCCTCTACCCGCCCCCCTCCACCACCGCCGCCGCACCGCATCTGTCCTACCACTCCGGGCGCTCGCCCTAGGGAGCCGGCGCGGCCGCGTCCCGCAGGACGGCGGCCCTTTCCGTTTAATACCTCGCCCGCTCGCCCGCCCTTCCCCCAGCCCCCGTCCCCGCCCCGCCCCTCGCCGCGCCGCGTCGCCCGGGCCGCGTGATCGACGACGGCAGCCGAGAGGTCGCCGGCGAGCGCTGTTTGGCACTGCATCAAAAGCAGGCGAATGAATAAAATGCTAATACGAAGCCGCGCCGCGCCGCGCCGCGCCGACGCAGGGCGGTTCGCAGGCCGGGGGAGGCGATCCGCGGCGCCGCCGCCGCCGCCGCCGGCCCCGGGGCGGAGGTCGCGCGGCGGTGGCTCAGGACGAGGCGCAGGGCGCGACCCGGCCGGTGATCAATGAAGCGGCGGCTCGGCGACGCGGACTGCAGTCGGCGGGTTGAGCGGAGACGGACGTGTTTTTGTGCGCTGGGGCCCTTGGCTTGGTACTGTAAGGAAGGACTTTCCGGAAAATAAATCGATGGTCACCTCAACAAATGCTGCGCTACTCATTTGCAGCTAATGAAGATGGAAATGGCAACAATTTTCAATGATCATTAGAAAACTCTTGTAGTCGTGAAAATGGCAACAATCATCAATGATCATTAGAACACTCTTATAGCCGAAAAATTTAATTACAATGTTACCTGTACGTATATTATGTCAGGTAAGGGATACATGGTAGGCATTTGAATATTATTTATTATCCCGCTAATTGCCGGACATTTGATTGTGTTTAGCATTGGTGAGTGGCGCGTGCCGGAATTGAATTTGTAGGCGGACAAATATGATGAAGGTTTTCCGCAAATTCCCTGATCGACTTCCAGGCGATTTACCGGAGCAGCATCCTAGACTGCGGGCACGATCCTGAACCTATTCATTGTCTTTAGGAGCGAGAAGTGGGCAAGCTCACCCACCCTCGAACGACCCATCTCTCACTGATCTAGAAAAATATCCGTCTAGTGTTGACGATAGGCCAAGGAAGACTTGTAATGTTGATCTAGAAAAAGATGAATATAAATTTATAGCTAAATAAATTCTCTAAATTGCACGAAAATGTATGAGAAAAATTCCGAGTACCGTTTATATAGAAAAAGGTGAAGATTTATATAAATTTATAACAAAATTAATACTCTATATTCTTCGAACATTATTGCAAAAAGTGTAGCATCACTTCTACAGAATATGTTAATGAATAAAATAATATGCCTGCATTCTGAGTGTCAGGCAGGTTTTTAATTTCCTCTTTGCACACTAAAAATTATCTAATCAACCCACTTATTGCTGACTAAAATCAAAAAGTCTATGCACATCTTTTCTAGAAAAATCATTTGAATTGCTACGAACTCGTACTGCCATGAAAATTCGTGTCTTAGAAACTTTCAGATTTCAACTTGGAATACGACGTGGGGATGTCTACGTAATAACCACAAGTACCCTTAAGCCATGGCCGCGTGGCAGGGATGTCGCCGGTAGACCTGAGCCCGTTCACGGGCTGCCGCGCAAAATACATATATAGAAGTAGTAATTTACAGTGCAGAAAGCAATCATCATATACAACATCGTTATATTTTTCAGTTCCTTATGTTTTAAGAATTGAAATTCTCTGGCGATAGAGAAATATATTTTAATAAAGTCACCGATGTGCATACGACACAGCTAAATGATTTAGCCTTCAGCACCACTCCCGTAACCGCATGAACATTTAATGACTTCCAGAGAATTATTGTCAATAAAATAAATGAAATAAAATTTCATGAGCATGCAGTTGACATGAATTATTGAAACATTTACGAACCGTAATTATATACAACTAAAATTGTCCGACCTGCTGTTAACAAAACCGAAACCTCCATATTTATTTACAACGATACATCATTCCAGATTGCATTCATTATTCCCTGACGACAAATCTGTTCAATTGTGAGCTGCCCTAGCCACTTGCTTATTCAAACGTAGGCCGTTGTGTTAACGAACACTCAGGTCTGCATGCTGGGGATTACAGCAGCCGTACGGAACCCCGAAACCCTGGAGCCCCGGTCGACAGATGCGACACAATAGGTTGACCACGCCCCACGCACCCTCCACCGGCAATGGATCCCTCCTGCCTTGCCTTTCATGACGGCGGTGGCTGAAGTCCGTCATTCCATTTCCAAACGTCTTTTCCGTACTAGAATTACACGACGAATACATTTATTCATTTATTTATGGCTTACTATCGAGTTATGTATGGGATGTATATGAAGAAGAAATATCCTAAAGATTAGAAGAGCCATGACAGGTGTGACGCATCACACAAGGGTGGAGAAACATCCACATGATGAAGTACTTGAAAGAATGGTGGGGAAATCTCTTCACCAAATATTGACAGATATAATCTAGTTTCTAGTAATTATTTTCTTTTCATTTACCCAAGGACTCTCTCTCTCTCTCTCTCCCTTCCTCTCTCACCCTTTCTCTCTCTCTCTCTCTGGCCAGGGTAATTGAAAATACTATTTATCTGACCGTCTTTGATTTTGTAGTAGCGTGCACATGTTTTCATTTCTCTTCCTTCTGTGCATTTGCGTGCTTTTTAATTGCTTCACAAGTATAAAACTTGTTGAATATATAACATTCTTGAGAGGTTTCCGTATTCACAAGGTATTTTACAAGGACTATCATGAGAGAACTTTTAGTTAAATATTTTTTCGTTCGATCTGAACGACTAGTTTTCATTCGTACATTACTTTCATACATTCATCTCATTCATACTTTGAATTCTTCAAATCCATATTCCAGAAGTATGAAAATTTCATGACTCATGCCTTTTATTGAGTTGAATCTTTCGTTTCAGTACTTATTCTGATTCTTTTTAATCTCAACGCAAAAATCTCATTTCTGTTGCGGCTATTTTCTGTCATTGTATTGCATTCAATGATTTCGCTAAATCATTAGATTTAAGTATTTCGCAAATTATTTTACAAAAGTAACTAGAATATTCAACAACATTGAAAAATCGACCAAAAAGAGCTTCTTCTTTTAATGCTGAAATGGTGAACAGATTTATATATTTTTCAGTTTAACCAGAAGATATTCACATTCCTTAGAAGAAAAGGTCTCGTGAATAGTAAATTATGATAAATTAATATCACAATTTTGATGATAAATGAAGTATTTTCTTGTTACTAAATCAATACAAGAACTTTCAGAGAAATATAAACAATCCGGTGAAGAAAGAAAGTGCGTCACGGGGTAATGTTGTAACTTCGAGTCCTCACGCGAGCTCAAGATAGGCGATGTGCTTCGAACGCACCCAATACCCCGTCCCCACGCACCGCTAGCTTCCGATCGCCGCCGCTTGAGGGCGAGCCGCACGTCGATGGGCCGATAGCAGAGCGTCGCTGACGGACGGCGCCATTACGTGATTGGCTTGTGACTCAGGCGACCGCCCCGCGCCCCACGCATAATTCACCAAGTTTTCATTAGCGGCCACCTCGCCCGGCAAGGTCCTACCCGCGCGGTTATCCATCTGGGCAGATACCATCTCGGACGCACCCCGACGCCGGCGCCCCAAGGCACAACATGTGCAAGCGCCTCCTCATAACTTGTTCGGCCATGAAACGCCGCGTCTAAATTGCTTAATTTCGGAAGCTTTAATACCCACGCGTGGGACAGATAGACCTACTCCATCGAGCTTGCGTGTCATTATCTCATCAATCAGAATGATACTTTTAGCTATAATCGTGTATAAAAATCAATAATATTTTATCAGGGCTATTCTAAGGATTCACTTAAGGTTTTATTTGGATGCAGTACATTACAAATTATGAGAGATGCCATAAAAATAGTAGAATAAAATACATGTGGTATAATATATATTTTGGTACCTAACATCTTGTTGTGAATACAAATTTTATACATAAAATTTCCTGTTCACTGCAAGAAGAGATACAATATCTTCACGGTGCATTGTTCTTGTAGCAGTGGCGTACTCATTCATTCGTCGCATCAATTATTCACCCAACAATTACATTCATACACAATGTCAAAATCGTGCTTTTGACATTAAGACAATAGAGAGCCAACAGAAGAATCCCGGTTTCAGTCCATGTATTGTTTGTTGGTACTATCGCGTCCGAATATATCCACTGAATGCAAATGCTGCCTCCAGAAGTCGGCGTTCCCCAAGGGTCATCTGTTGGTCCCACACAGCCTTGGCCGCCCCGTCGCGCAGATAGATGCGTCTGTCAGCGCCAGCACTCCGCGGGCGGCGGAGGGGACAGGAGCCCCCCCGCGATCGCCGGGCCCCCGCGCCGGCCCCCCCGCGGGGCACGCGGAGAGCGGGGCACGTGTTCCGCCGGTTTACGCGTGGAGCGGCCGAGTGCGCGCTTGCGACGCGCGAGTAACGAGGCTGATTGGAACCGCAACGAGGCGGCGACGGCGCCGAGGCCCCGGCGGGTGACTGGCGGAGGCGTCAAGGTGATAGGGAGCGGATTGCTAATGAGAGTAGCGGTAGCGGGTTGCTAGGATAGCTTAGTTAGAGAGGAGAGGTACGGGCGTTAATGTTTAGGACAATATTGGGGTAAGGGCGAAACAAAGTGAACGGGAAGTTTTATTTTTAGTGCAGTATTCCTTGTGACTAATATTCACCAGGAAAATGAACGATTTGAGCAGATGAAATTGATGAAGATGTGGGGAGCAGCTTGGGACGTAGCACACAAATAAGAAGTCCCCAAGGAATCCTTGCACCCACATCCTCATCACAAATTCCATGTAGAGAGTGACAGGTTTTGAGCATCAGCACCTCGCAAGCTGTATCTTTTATGTTACTTTTGGACTGCTTGAGCAGTGTCAGTGGCAAAGGCAGAGCAAATGGTTCACCGCGGCGCGTTGGGTAGCATTTGATTGCTACCGCACCCCGGCGGCGGAAGCGAGAGTGATGGCGTGGTTGGAGGGGCGGAGGTGGTAGGGGTTGCAGACGCAGTTGCGCGGTCGGAAGGTGGTGGGTATCGGTGGCGGGGTGAGGCGGGATGACTTTCCACTTGCAATTCGGGGAGGTCGAGCCCCCGCTGTGGCCGGTTGGCCCTGCGCGTCGTCAAGCGACGCCCGAGTGGCGAGGGGACGGGCGCCGAGCCAAAGTGGCCTGATGGACGATAATGAATACGTATGCCCCGGGTAGGCACCCCGCCGGCCCTGGGCCTCGAGATCGCTGTCTGCGAATGATCACTTACGAGTCATGGAGACCCTCGCTCGAAGAATAGATGATTGGACGATTGGCTCCGTAAAAGGGTGGGAACCAATCTAGTTACCATTGCGAGCCAATTGGAAACGAGGGGTCACCGCCAGCTTGGTTAGTGTCAAATGCCTACTAAACATACTCACTAGAATCGAAGGGAATTGAATATGTACGTGCAATTTCAATTCTGTTGAGGTAACATCTGATGTGAACATCTGTTTTAGGACAATACTCGTCTTACTATCTGATAATTCTGATTTAATTCCTCTTTATATTAATCTTCTTTATATTAAATACAATTTACTTTATTACAATTACCCTTTATATAATTCTTCTTTATATTAAATACAATTATGACGATCAAGTATCTCACTGACATACAATATGGCGTGCTAGCTTTTTGTAATGTGGACCCGGGTTCGATTCCCGTTAGTGGCGAAAATGAAAACGTAGTTTTTTAATACGAATCGTCTCAGTTTCTAGAGCCATAAGACGAAAGAAAATACTCAAGCAAGGCGAGTAAGGAATGGGAATACGTGATGCTCGCCACTCGTCTCCCTTGCCCCAGGATTCGGTAACAAATAAAAACAGGACCTATGCCTGGGAACACCGCTACGAGGCAAAAGTTGGATTAATCAACCCTAAAATGCCAAATGCATACATGCGTTCATACGTAAACACATATATACATACAAATACTCACGTACATTCATGCATACATATGCATATTCACAGAGCTTTATTTATAGAATTTTAGGACTTGGAACGCGCCCCAAAAATCATTATTAATTTAATAGAAATAGTTTTTTATTTCTAACGTAATTTAATAATGATCATATTAATTAACAATTAGTAACAGTGGTAGCACTGTCTCCATATGAATCAAATGATTATAAAATGAAATAAAAAATAATTTATAATGATATTTTTTTCCTTTTTAGTTACGATTTCATTACGTTGGTAGAAATGATGCAGTTAAGTGGAAAATTATTTAATTTTGTATTTACAAAACTAAAAAATTGAAATTCCTAATTGCCCTTCGCTTTTTATTTGTTTTTTCCTATTTTGTTTGCAAGGTACTCGAATGCCATTGCGTCGCGTTCCACCAGAAATCAAGACCTGTATATACATATATAAATACATACATATATACATTTTACTGTTCAATTCGCCTATATCATCGATGTCACATTCCAGTAGATACTAATATTTTTCACGCAATTGTCACGATTGTACATATATTATTTTCTTAGTAATGAAGGGATGGAGGAATGCAATGACAGCTCTGTCGCATCTCAAACAGAACTAACCCTTCCTAGGCATGTCCGACATCCAACATATCTCAAAAGAGCATGGAAACAAATTACGCTACAGCGAAATGTACTCAAGTTAAGTGCCATGGAATATGAAAACACAAGAGAACGATCAAATACTATATGAATTTCGGCCAGCTGATATCTTCGGAACTTAATTTCAGAGAATAAATCTGTGTTGAATCAACTATAAATCCGAGGATTATTACTTAACGCTGCAATTGACTGGCGATAAAGTGCTTTGCAAGGAGCGCCAAGCGCCATTATTCATGTTCTTTTCCTTCAAGTCGCGCGAGGGAGGGTGCGGCTGCGGGCCGTGCAGCCGCCCCGCCCCGCTTCGCGTTGCGGGCTCCCCCATTTGTCACATATGGGCATCCGGCCCCCTCGGCGGGGCGGGGGTCGCCGCTTTAATCAATCTTCGCTTAATAAGTCTAAAACGCGCCGTGGAGTTCAACCACATTTCACGCGGGGGGGGCGTCGCTCCCCCCCCTCCCGCGCGAGGGGCGCCGGGGGTGATGGCGGGGGGGGGGGGGGCGAAAGGGGTCGGTTTGCATACGGAGCGTGCAGGCGGCGCTCCCCCCCCCCCCCCCCCCGCCCGCCGGCGGGCCACTTGCCGCCTGGGGTGCAGCCCATTCAGCCGAGCAAACTGGCTTCTCGACTCCCGGGCTGGTCGGGAGTCAGCCTTCTGCTACACTTTTCTTTTGACTGCTCTTTTCTACTCGAGCAACATCATTTTTTTTCTCGTGGTTTATAAATGCTGTTTTACTTAAAATAAAAATATTAACTACGTATCCTCCTTCTCCTTCTCCTTCTCCTTCTCCTTCTCCTTCTCCTCCTTCTCCTTCTCCTCCTTCTCCTTCTCCTTCTCCTTCTCCTTCTCCTTCTCCGTCTCCTTCTCCTTCTTCTTCTTCTTGTCCTTCTTCTTCTTCTTGTCCTTCTTCGTCGTCTTCTTCTTGTTGTCAAGGATTAGGTTCATCAGCTTATTCCTAAGCCCATTTTGCTAGAGGTCTTCCAATGTGTGTTTTTCCTTTTGGTAGATACAGCGTTGCTAAAGCTGGAAGTCTACTACTTAGCATTCTTCTTAGATGTTCATGCCGTTTTCTGTTATTTGGTACCAGCTGATCAAGCAATGATTCTTCCCAAAGTTTCTTCCTTTGATCAATATTCCTTCTTTTTTTATCTAATACTGAATTCCCGGAAGTACCTTCAACAAATTTCATTTCTGCTGCCTGTATTTTAGATTTGTCTCCTTCACATTCAAGAATTACATTCAAACCTATGTAAAGATCCATTCTCATTCTGCTTCATTCCTTAAATTGAGTATTGACGTCGTATGATGAATGATTTTGACTTTTTAATGGGAAGCGTTGTAATTTGCCAATCTCTATTGAACCATGAGATGATTGATGTTTGTTGTTTGATTATTGAGGAAAGAGTGGCGTAAAAACGCTAACTTCAAAGAAAGATTTCACATTTTCTGCTGTAGTTGATACAAAAAAGAATACTTGTACTATTTGAGAAAATATTATTTTGATGGGAAAATAAGGAAGAAATAATAGTTTTCGATCATTAGAATAATCTTTACACAGATACAGTTACCAACACCTAAGGAGAAAATAAAACGTATCCAATCGATACCGCTTTTCCCAAGAGACTGAAAGTCACTTCCTCCAGTCAATCCTACTTCACACGTCTTCAATCTCTGCGTGAGAAATCTCCGTTGAAGAGGTCCTATGCGCAGCAGCAGCTTCCGCCTCGTTACCTTCCAAAGGGGGAGTGAGCTACCAGGGCCGGAATGCCGCCGGTGAGCCGCGGAGGGTGAGTCAACGGAGAAGCAGTAGCCGACGCCGCCCCTCGCCCGGGCGTCATCCAGAAGAGATTCATCACTGCCGCCCCCAATGACCCTCCTGTGGTCGACCTGCGCTTCCGGGCTCCGGCCCGCCCCACATCGCCCCGCCGCGCACCGCACTGCACCGCCCCGCCCCGCCTGTCCCCGCCCCTCCCCGCTTCACACCGCCCCGCATCGCACCGCAAAGCACCGCCCCGTACTCATTCGCCACGTACCTCTCTGGCCCGCCCCGCTCCGCCACGCCACGCTCCACAAAGTACCGCTCCGCACCGCACCGCATTGCTTCGCCCCGCCCCGCCTCGCCCAGCCCTGCCCATCCTCACCCACTCAGCCCCACTCTCCCCGCTCAGCCTCTATCAGCCCCGCACAGCCCCGCCATCCCCGCCCAGCCACGCACCGCCAAGCTCTGCTCCCATAGTGCACCGCAATGCACCACCCCGCACCTCCCCACCTAGCGCCACCACGCCCCGCCTCGCTCCGCACCTTGCCGCACCGCCCTGTCTGACCCCGCCTCTCCCCGCCCTGCTCCACCAACCTGGAAAGGTGTCAGAGAAGGGGGCAAGGAAACTTGTTTTCAACATTAACCTTAGCAGGGATCGAGATGTAAGAGAACCCGCCGTAAACGCCCACTGGCATGGGGACAGAATAGGACCGGATTATTAATACGCTCATTAAGATCCCCAGGTAACGTTTCAATTCGTCGTTAAATAACAGCCTACACGTGAGGCAATGAAATCAGGTCACTGCATTTCAGTTGCTACAATAATGCATACGTAAAGTGATGTGTTGAATACTAAATTATACTATTTTCTATTTTGTAACCGTCCAAAATATTTATGCGTGACGTTTGTTTAACCGTTGAAACTTGATATACTTCTGGAGACTAATAAAATTAAATGTTATGATGTACATGGACGAAAGTAATTATGCTAATTTTTTAATCAGAAATGAGCGACTTAATTGAAAACATAACGAAATATTGGACAATTGCAACCAGATATTTTCACCTCAGAAAGAATAGCCATCACAGATTCACTGGTTATTTATAAATAATTAACATATTTTAACTCTCAAACACACTTAGGTGTCTTTTTCATATCTCAAAGCTGATTTCATCGGTAAAGTTGATAAGGTATCCCTTATTCGTAACGTGAAAACATACAACACACCACTGAGAAGAGTACATTAAAGAGCTCCGCATCAAATACTGCGTAGTATTCACAGATGTTATAAAAGTCAAACATTTAAACATCATAAAAAGCCTCTGGGAGCGTCTAATACAAAGACACCGTTTCAAGACGATATGATACAAAAAGCGATTGCTGACCATTTATTCTATCATATGAGACACATTCCCTCGAGTCGATGTTTGTTGACACTGAAGTCTACACGCTTATCGAGAAGGTTCCGCCCGAGAAGAAAGAAGGTAATGTTTCTTGCAGCGTTGAGAAAGCAGACCCTCGATGGCTTGGCCCCGAAGTTTGTGGATTCATTTACAGTTCCTGGGAGGTGCACTTCTCGCCTAGTCGACCTAGTGTCAACACGCGCATGCTATATATGGCGCGGGATGTTTTGAGTTCACAACGATGCTTAGACTGTCAAAACTGTTTAGCTCTTGAAATTTAATGATAATTCATATGCGTGCATATGAGAGGCAAACATGCGGTGAGTACTAAAAGCCATACACATGAAAGAATATCGTGTAGACATAACACAATTACAGAAAGGAAAGTATAAGAAAAAAAATTGTCGCGTCGAGAGAGGATTATGTGGAATGCAGATCAATAAGATAATGAATTATGAAGAGTATTATGTAAATAGAACCAATGAAATTTAGGAATGTATTAGACATGTTAAGGGTGAAACAATAAAAAAGATGCGGTAGAGAAGTTGCTGTGAGAAGAGAGTGAACAAGATATTGAAGAATGGGAGGAGCAGAGTAAGAGAATTTAGACAAATAGAAAGAGAGAGAGAGAAGAGAGAGAGAGAGAGAGAGAGAGAGAGAGAGAGAGAGAGAGAGAGAGAGTGAAGAAAAGGAGGGGGCAGGCGAGAGAAGGATATAGGAGTGACAGGAGGAGAGAATGACTGTAAAATTAAATTGTAATACAAATGGAATCAAAGGAAAAGGAAACTGAGAAACATCAACACATATGTATACAAATAACGAAAATGGGAGGGAACCAAAGAATCATCGATTCGTTTCCTTTTCGATGATTACAAGAGATACTAGCAGGATTACTTTCTTCGTATCAGGAGAATATTTCAGCCTAGGGGGATAGACGAGGGACAATGCGCTGGCTGGACACACGCAAGGCCTAATAAGAATCTTGAGCTTCTGCGGCTCTGCCGTGGTGGGCGGGGCTGGGCCGACAGCGAGGGCGAGGGCGATATCTTGTGGGCGCAGAGTGAAGGGTGAGGGTGAGTGGTGAGGGGTGAGCCGGCGGAGCGGGGGAGGGAGGAGTCCTCCACGGATGTCCGGCGCTTAGCCGCTCATCGCGCCT
Organism: Gryllus longicercus; assembly: GCA_038098605.1. NCBI lineage: Eukaryota > Metazoa > Arthropoda > Insecta > Orthoptera > Gryllidae > Gryllus > Gryllus longicercus. The sequence continues at coordinate 9,908,057 of JAZDUA010000009.1, read as the reverse complement.
CGGAAATTGATTCTGCCCCCGCTGCCCCCGCCCCTTCCATCGCCACTCCCCGCCCTCCTTCCGTCCGGCTGCTCCACAACCCCCTTCGCGCCCCACCCCCAGCCAGTTTGATGCCCCCAGCCGTTCCTCTTCACCCCTGCCACGACGCGCAAAATAGTACTTTTACCACGCATAGACTGCTTCAAAAATAAAATAGACTTTAATAATCTGCATGTATTTCATCTACTCGTAAACTAGTGGCGCAACAATGGCACATACTTTCTTGCATTATTTATAACTTTTTTTTCAATTTTCCAGAATTTGGAAGAGTTCAACGAAAAGGAGATCTTCGACAGTTTTTTAAGTGTGATCTATCCGTGGAAAAATTCAAACAAATGAACAAACAAACAAACAAACGAAAGACTTTGGAACCACTTTTGAGAAAATGTTTTTTTTGTAAATTGCAATAACTTCAAGAAGAAATTACTCGAAAACTACTCGTTTCTTCAAAAGATTGTCAAGACTTTCCTTTAAAGAGATGAGTTTTTAAAACATAATTTATTTAATACAAACATTTCTATCTTCAATTTTGAAAATTTGCCATGATCTTTTTTGTTTGCAATTTTCGGAAATACAGTGTGTTTGTTCAATTTTTTTAATTTTTAGTATTATGTTACGAAGTAAGAAGAGAAAGAAAAATTAAAATTAATACTAAAGTAATAATGAAACAACTAATATTTCTCTCACATTTTTGATATACTATTTCGTTTTATCTAAAGAGTTAAATGATTAATACGTCCAGTTTAATTTCGTGTCGTGTGATTGGCAATAATTTTATACAGAACTTTCACGTTTGTATAAAATTTGAGAAGGGAGTTCACGAATCATTCTTCATAACGGCATTTCAGAGTATAAGACTCAAATTGTTCTCATGTCGAAGAGCTCCAAACCCTGAAAGTAAAGTCAAGCATTAAAATTCTTACAGACCTTATCTAAAATGTATTTCATTGCATTCCATGAAATAAAAAAAGCTAGGCATTTATTGGAACCAAAATAACTTGAATGTACTTAAGTACAGGCTTCTTGTAACTGTAGTGAGCTCATTTTCATTGCTGTCGTTTGAACTGAATTAAAAGTTGAAGGCATCTGAGAGGTAGGGGTTGATTTAACCTGCTGGGCTGCTATTTTCTCCCTGATTGCCCTTGGCAACCTTCAATCTGGATAAAACTAACTTCATTATTATTTGAATTCATTTTAGTTAGTTTAAACAACTTACTTCAAAGTTCTATACAAACTTATTTCCAATGATACTAATCGGAATTAAACTGGACTTATTCATGATTTAACTTTTTGGGTACAAGTAAAACGAAATGTTATATCAACAATCCGCGTTATAAATTGCAGAGAAAATACATTGATAATATCAAAGAATCGAATACAATCTGCGCTAAAACCAGACAAACATCTGAGCCTTGCAGAATGGAGTGTGGTGTAAGTGGAAGTGCCGTTCGTATAAACATCCCTCCCCTGCCCTGGCTGGGGTCGCGGGGCGGCCGCTGCAGCTGCAACTGCATGGCGCCCCCGCACGCTCTGCTGCCCTCCGCTGCGCCGCCCGCTGCGACGGCGCGCCCTCCCGCGCCGCCTTTGTGCGTGCACTCACGGCCCTCCTCCCCTCCTCCCCTCCCCCTCCTCCCCTCCTCCCCTCCTCCCCTCCTCCCCTCCTCCCCTCCTCCCCTCCTCCCTTCCTCCCTTCCTCCCCTCCTCCCCTCCCCCTCCCCCTCCTCCCCTCCTCCCCTCCTCCCCTCCTCCCCTCCTCCCCTCCTCCCCTCCCCCCTCCTCCCCTCCTCCCCTCCTCCCCTTCTCCTCTCCTCCCCTCCTCCCCTCCTCCCCTCCGCCCCTCCTCCCCCTCCCCTCCTCCCCTCCTCCCCTCCTCCCTGCCGCCCCGCACCCCCGCCTCGGATCCCGTGCACACACGCGCGCATCGGCTGCCATCGCCTCCGCGGGATTGTTGACCGGGAGGCCCTATTCTTCCAATCCCAATGGTGGCTGATTTTCGAAGCTAGCTATTCTCTGATTAAAACACTGACCCCCTTGAAGGTCACGAGCCCATTCATGGACAAGGCCCCTCCATGGGTTCGAGAGTTGGACCCTCATCCAATCGCGAGCTTCGTTACGACCAAAATTTGTGGTATTGAAACTCCCGATTGGTTGACAAGTGTCCCACTCTCTTTTTTAGCTCGTGCTCTTCAAGGGCCACACTGTTTTAATGGAAGTAAACATCGTTGGATGAAATCCAAACACTGCGTGGAAGAGAATTCGAACAGACTGATGAGTAGCTTTCCGAGATTTCTTCGATCAGTAGCAGGCAAATGCTGGAGTAGTACTCTCACAAACGGGCCCCGAACAGCGTGCGACCTCATTCGGATCACGTCGGGTCTCCGTGCTCATACACACACGCATCGGCTGCGATGGACCAGGGGCAACTCCGTCGCCTCTGCGGGATGGTTGACCGGGAGGCCCTACTCTTCCAATCCCAGTGGTGGCTGATTTTCGAAATTGCTATTCTCTGATTAAAACACTGATCCCCTTCAAGGCGACGAGCCCCTTCACGGCCAAGGCCCCTTTAAGGGTTCGGGAGATGGACACTCATCCAATCGCGAGCTTCGTTACGACCTAATTTTTTAGTATCGAAGCTTCCGATTGGATGACAAGTGTTCCACTCTCTTTTCAGCTCGTGACCTTCAAGGGTCATACTTTTGTAATCGAAGTATACAACGCTGGATGAAATCCAACCACTGCCTGGAAGAGAATTCGAACAGACTGATGAGTAGCTTTCCGAAATTTCTTCGATCAGTAGCAGGCAAATGCTGGAGTAGTACTCTCACAAACGGGCCACGAACCGCGTGCGACCTCATTCTTGCCTTCCCTCCTCTCTCCTTGCGCCTACACTTTCATTTACATCCACTATACTACCACTCTCGTCGAGAGTATAGAGCTTGTCCCAGCTGGGGATACCCCGCCGGGGGGTTCGGCAATAGACACCGCGTCTGCAAAGAACCCAGGGGTACCAACGTGGCGGCCAGCGCGGGGTGCAGCTGTCGCACGCGGCAGGGGCGCGCTGTGGCGCCGCAGATGGGGCGCCGGCGATCTTAATGAGCTGCCGCCGGCGCGGAGAAGCGGTTGTTAATCCAATGCGGCTATCTGCGCGAGCCGCAGCGGTCGCAGGACGGGCGACGAGATGCGCGCCGCCCGCGGCCGCCCGAGAGGACGCAGGGGAAATCGCACATGGAGGGGAAGAAAACATAAAATACCCGTTGGTTGGTTGGTTGGTTGGTTCCGGGCAATTTGAATGCTGTGATCATTAGTCCCGTTAGCGTAGTTAATGTTTAACCGAAAGATAGCGGCAATCCTCGCTAAATAGTGAAATTCGGCGCCGATCTACAGGTCTGTTTGAAGGGAAATTTCCCTTTCAAGAGTCTTCGTGAGCGGAGTTTCTGTTGCATCAACTTCTTAGGTTTTAAGTCCCGTTACTGCAGTTACTGTATATGCCGGTGTTTAACTGCTGGAACTTATTTATTTATTTATTTATTTATTTATTTATTTATTTATTTATTTATTTATTTATTTATTTATTTATTTATTTATTTATTTATTTATTTATTTATTTATTTATTTATTTATTTATTTATTTATTTATTTATTTATTTATTTATTTATTTATTTATTTATTTATTTATTTATTTATTTATTTATTTATTTATTTATTTATTTATTTATTTATTTATTTATTTATTTATTTATTTATTTATTTATTTATTTATTTATTTATTTATTTATTTATTTATTTATTTATTTATTTATTTATTTACTTACTTACTTACTTACTTACTTATTTTTAAATAATAAGCAAAGAAAGGACTTTCTGAACTATTTCAAAACTACGAACTATACTTCAGAGGTATGCAGTGCAAAATCTGATTTACAGATTTTTCAGTATTCATTATACAATACATTGAAGAGCCAAGAAAACTGGTACACCTACCTACTATCCTGTAGGCCCCCGCGAGCACATAGAAGTGCCGCAACGTGACGTGGACTCGACTAATGTCTGAAGTTGTGCTGGAGGTAATTCACACCATGAATCCTGCAGGGCTGTCCATAAACTCGAAAGAGAACGCGGGGGTGGAGATCTCATCTGAAGAGCACGTTGCAAGGCATTCCAGATGTACTCAAGTAATGTTCATGTCTGGGGATTTTGGTGCCAGAGGAAGTGTGTATTTACACAGAGAGTGTTCCTGGAGTCAGTCTGTTGCAATTCTGGACGTGTGAGTTATCGCATTGACCTGCTGGAATTCAAGGGTGAGTGCATGATAGGGTGATCAGGCAGGATACGTACGTACGTGTCACCTGTCAAATTTATATCTAGGCATATCAGGGCACCCATATCACCACAAGCCCCATACCATCACAGAGCCTTCACTAGCTTGAAAAGTCCCCCGTTTGACATGCAGGATTCGTGAGATTCTGGACATGATCGTATACGTCCATCCGCTCGAAACAATGTGAAATGAGACTCGTCAAACCAGACAATGTGTTTCCAGTCATCAACAACCCAACATCGGTGTTGACGGGCCCAAGCGAGGCGCAAAGCTTTGTGTCATACAGTCATCAAAGGTACCCGAGTGGGCCTTCGGCTCCGAAACCCCATATCGATAATGTCTCGTTGCATGGTTCACTCGCTGACACTTGTTGACGGCCCAGCATTGATCTCTGCAGAAATTTGCGGAAGGGTAGCACTTCTGTACCGTGCAATGATTCTTCTCAGTCGTCGTCGGTCCCGTTCTCACACGATCTTTTTGAGGCCGCAGCGATGTCGGAGGTTTGATGTATTACGGATACCCGATATTCACTGTACACTCATGAAATGGTTTTATGGAAAAATTCAATTCCAAATTTCATCGCGACCTCGAAGATGCTGTGCCCCATCTCTCTTGCGCCGACTACAACACCACGTTGAAATTCACTTAAATCGTGATAACCTGCCATTGTAGCAGCAGTAACTGATCTAACAACTGTGCTAGGCACTGGCTGTCTTGTATAGCCGACCGGAGCGCCGTATTCTGATTGGTTCGAGATCTCTTTACTTCTATACGCATGGCTGCACCAGTTTTTTGGCTCTTCAGTGTAATTTTATATACATTGATTGCCCTATTTTATTATTTTTTCCATTAGTAATATCACTTTTCCTAATTAATGTAAATAGATTACTTGTCAAAACACAAATTGCCGTCAATACGTAATTGTGATTGATGTACTGTCTATCAGCCAAGAATCTATTCTTATGCTGACCATCCATAGCCTTAATCCGATATTTGCGATAAAAAATATGAACTTCTTGCCTGGTGTGTTATACAACGACGAATAATTGCTGTGCGAAACGTGCGGAGGGTTGTCTTGCATAGCGCGTCAACATTAAGAATCAAACCGATTTAAGATAAATATAGAAGTTTGTACATTATGTCATAAAACAGATTAATGCCACAAGATATAATGGCGTGTAACTTGGTACCATTGGATCTTAAAACACAGATTGCATTTCCCTCAAGCGACACGAGTTTTGTCGGGACAGGTGAGTTTTGTGGGAGACAACAGTTTCAGAGAACGAATAGGTGGGGCTCGAGTTATGTCTTAAATAGTTTTATACAAAAGGAACAATTTACATCTTTGAACCCTATTCGAACTCTAGTATAGTATTGGAACTACAATACGGATGCTCAGATACAATAACATGAACTCTATGTAAAATTAAACTAAAGGAATGCACACAGTAGTAATATTTCACGTGTAAATTAAAGTTACTATTTCATTTCCTTTAAAATTTAATTTCAACGCTTAGCAGTATAACAATATTTATTCATGTACAATACCGGACGTGTAATTCTGTACCGCGCTGTTCGCAGTTCCGGGATCACCGTTCGAAATGACGATCCAATATTATTCAATTTTTTATATTATTCAACTATTTTCATAATTTTTATATTATTCAACTATTTTCAATTTTAAAATAATGATTTACAAAGTGCAAAATGTTAACAAGGATCCACCCAATAATATTTATTACGTTTGGCAATGATTGTTTTTAAATAATTTCTACTCACACTTAAGAATAAAACTAGTGTTAAATTGCTTCGGCCCGCTAGAGTTGTCAGAATTGGACGTTCTCTTGAAAATGGAGATCCCTGGACCAAGCCATTGAGGCCAGAAGAGGATCTGTAGCGGAGTATGTGACTGGGAACTGTGTAGGTAGTGAAGTCGTGAAGTGGGGCCGGTCGCGGAGTGGCGATGGTGGTGCTTGCGTTGTCCCTTCCTCTACTAATAAGCCGAGAGGGCAACTTACTTCATCGTACAGCGAACAGCGAGTTACATCGTCCACATGATTGAGGGAAAATTTGAGCATATTCTGGTAGGATATTCGCATAAAGTAAACTGAATTAACTCTTTTAATGAAAAAAACCTAAACGGAAAAAATAGAATTCGTCGCCTACAAACTTTGCAGTGCACTGAAGCTCGCCAAAAAGCTAATATATATATATATATATATATATATATATATATATATATATATATATATATATAAGCTAGCTAATATATTGAATTCTCAATTTTCTCAGCATTGGTTACCGTAGTGTTTCAACGTTATGAAATCATTTACAGTTATAGTAGAGATCATTGGGCGCAGGACAAAGGGTGATGGCTCGAACGATGGTTGAGACGATGTCTGAGACGGAGGCTGAGATAGAGACGGAGGCGACTGTGGAAGCGAAGACAGAGACAGAAATGAAGGCAGGATCGGAGAGGAGGGTGAAGGCGATCAAAGAGAAGGTATAAACTGAGTCGGTGGTGGAGGTGAAGTCGAAAATGGTGACGGAGGCGGCGTTGGGAGCAGAAATGGAGGCAGAGACGGAGGTGGTGATGGAGGTGGAAACGGAGACAGAGGCGGAGGCCGAGACGAAAGCAGTGACACAGACAAAAGCGGAGATAGAGGCGGTGATGGAGGCGGAGATGGAGGCGGAGGCGGAGTTGGAGACAGGGTCAGAAGCAGAGTCGGGGCGGAGAGGGACGTGCGGAGGCGGAGGCAGAAACGAAGTCGGTGACACAGACAACGGCGGAGGTGGAGGCGGAGGTGGTAAAGGTAGAGGCGGAGGCGGAGTTGGAGACTGGGTCCGAAGCGGAGTCGGGCGGAGAGGGACGTGCGGAGGCGGAGGCAGATACGAAGTCGGTGACACAGACAACGGCGGAGGTGGAGGCGGAGATGGTAAAGGTAGAGGCGGAGGCGGAGTTGGAGACTGGGTCCGAAGCGGAGTCGGGCGGAGAGGGACGTGCGGAGGCGGAGGCAGATACGAAGTCGGTGACACAGACAACGGCGGAGGTGGAGGCGGAGGTGGTAAAGGTAGAGGCGGAGGCGGAGTTGGAGACAGGGTCCGAAGCGGAGTCGGGCGGAGAGGGACGTGCGGAGGCGGAGGCAGAAACGAAGTCGGTGACACAGACAACGGCGGAGGTGGAGGCGGAGATGGTAAAGGTAGAGGCGGAGGCGGAGTTGGAGACTGGGTCCGAAGCGGAGTCGGGCGGAGAGGGACGTGCGGAGGCGGAGGCAGATACGAAGTCGGTGACACAGACAACGGCGGAGGTGGAGGCGGAGGTGGTAAAGGTAGAGGCGGAGGCGGAGTTGGAGACAGGGTCCGAAGCGGAGTCGGGCGGAGAGGGACGTGCGGAGGCGGAGGCAGAAACGAAGTCGGTGACACAGACAACGGCGGAGGTGGAGGCGGAGGTGGTAAAGGTAGAGGCGGAGGCGGAGTTGGAGACTGGGTCCGAAGCGGAGTCGGGCGGAGAGGGACGTGCGGAGGCGGAGGCAGAGACGAAGTCGGTGACACAGACAACGGCGGAGGTGGAGGCGGAGGTGGTAAAGGTAGAGGCGGAGGCGGAGTTGGAGACAGGGTCCGAAGCGGAGTCGGGCGGAGAGGGACGTGCGGAGGCGGAGGCAGAAACGAAGTCGGTGACACAGACGACGGCGGAGGTGGAGGCGGAGGTGGTAAAGGTAGAGGCGGAGGCGGAGTTGGAGACAGGGTCGGAAGCAGAGTCGGGGCGGAGAGGGACGTGCGGAGGCGGAAGCAAAAACGAAGGCGGTGACACAAAGACGGAGATCGAGGCGGAATTGTAGACAGAGGCGGAAGCCGGGTCAGAAACGGAGTTGGGGCGGAGAGGGACGTGCTGAGACGGAGGCAGAAACGAAGGCGGTGACACAGACGAAGGCGGAGGTGGTACAGGCAGAGGCGGAGGTGGTGTTGGAGACAGAAGCGGAGTCTGGCGGAGAGGGACGTGCGGTGGCGGAGGCAGAGGCGAAGGCGGTGACACAGACGAAGGCGGAGGTGGTACAGGCAGAGGCGGAGGTGGTGTTGGAGACAGAAGCGGAGTCTGGCGGAGAGGGACGTGCGGTGGCGGAGGCGGAGGCGAAGGCGGTGACACAGACAAAGGCGGAGGTGGAGGTGGAGGTGGTAAAGGTAGAGGCGGAGGCGGAGTATGAGACAGGGTCAGAAGCAGAGTCGGGGCGGAGAGGGACGTGCGGAGACGGAGGCAGAAACGAAGGCGGTGACACAGACGAAGGCGGAGGTGGAGGTGGAGGTGGTAAAGGTAGAGGAGGAGGCGGAAGCCGGGTCAGAGAGGGGCGTGCGGAGGCGGAGGCAGAGACAAAGGCGGAGGTGGAGGCGGAGGTGGTAAAGGTAGAGGAGGAGGCGGAAGCCGGGTCGGAGAGGGACGTGCGGAGGCGGAGGCAGAGACGAAGTCGGTGACACAGACGAAGGCGGAGGCGGAGGTGGAGGTGGTAAAGGTAGAGGAGGAGGCGGAAGCCGGGTCAGAGAGGGGCGTGCGGAGGCGGAGGCAGAAACGAAGTCGGTGACACAGACGAAGGCGGAGGCGGAGGTGGAGGTGGTAAAGGTATAGGAGGAGGCGGAAGCCGGGTCAGAGAGGGACGTGCGGAGGCGGAGGTGGAGGTGGAGGTGGTAAGGTAGAGGAGGAGGAGGAGCCGGGTCAGAGAGGGGCGTGCGGGGGCGGAGGCTGCGCTGGCGTGGGCAGCGGTGGCGCCGCCGATGGCGCCCACGCCGCGCGGGGCAGCGGCGCCGGAGTGGGCGGCAGCGGAGATGGGTATCTGGTGTCGCCCGTCGGCGCCTCCCCCGTGGCGCGGGCAGATACCCATCTGCAGGCGCTAATGATGCCCCAACGGGGGCAGCTGCCTCGGCAGGTAGCACGCAGTTTATCAGCAGGGTAAACAAAGGCGATGCCACTAAACGAACTCAAGTGGCCCCAAAGCACCTTTTCCTTCCCGGTTTCTTTGCCAGAGAAAATTGACAACAAACAACCTCTAAATAAACACTGTAATTCAACTAAGAGACTTGATCCTCAATTTTCGACTGAACGTTGTCACCGGAGTATTAAAAAAAAATTGTGTTTATACCACAATTTGTGTAGTGAAACTGCCGTATTCTGACCGTAACCACGTCATGGCACATAGAGACAGAGATAGAAGGTTGCTATACGGGTGAGGTCGGATTCTTCGCTGAACATATTTTTGTTATTGAAAGGAATTCTATTTCAATAATATAGACAATGAATAATGAATGTCCTATATCTTTCAACCAAGTCTGGCCGTCTCTCCGTATGTCAGTCTGTCGGTCAGTGAAAACCAGTAGCGCCTAAACCATGCGTTGGATGTTTTGCAAATTCAAGACATCCCTGTCCATCAGGCTCGAGTCGAAGCTTTGAAAGTTTGAATAACTTTCTTTAACATTTGGGGGTACTTAACATGCTTCAAAACAGCTCCAATTCTTTTCTTCACATTTTTCGATCAGATAGTGCTATGATTATGCTATGCGCCGTTAATATGCTCATTTCAAGCAATTTGTTATTATTGTTTTTGTGATTTAATGTGCTTCAAATGACTTTGAAGTTTTTCGAAAATTCAAAAATTTTATGTGAAAAGAGCTTCAAATTTCGAATTAACAGTAGTGTTTAAACGCCATTTTCTTAAAAGCGGCTCCAAATATTTCAAAATCATTTGCCATTTAGGATGGGGTTTTACTTTTCTTTAATATTCTTAAACTAAAATTTCCGTTATTCTATAAGGAAACTGAAAAATTAAGAAAACTTCAAAAAAGTGTACTTTGGCAATTCTGTAGCACAGCTAGTTTCTTCTCCTTCCTTGTCGTATCCTTACATACACTTATTTACACACACACATACATGCTCTACACTAGCAGACATGTTAGGAGACCAGTCGGGAGCTTAGACCTTGTCACGGCTGGGAAGTGCCCCTGCGGAGGAACTAAAACAGGTGATCCCTACGAGTCGACGTGTAGTTCGAACTCGGATCTCATCCGCCGGCGGACGGACTTCGCGCGAAGGCCTCCAGGGGTAATATTTTCACTACGCTACACCTCAGCCGTTGATGCGCCAAGAATCATCAATCAAACAGGACGTGTGTGGGCCCCTTTGGGCCATTAGCGGGTCAAGAAGAAGTGGCTGGGCCCGCCAGGTGACAAAGGAGGGCGAGCATCCGAGCACTCGAGGCGTGCGCGGCCGCGAGGCGGTCTGCCAAGCCCAGCGGCACGCGGGTTTGGGGGGGGGGGGAGACGGGCGGCGCGAGGGGGAACGAATCGAGTTATCCGCGGCCCATTAGCCCCTGTGAGGCCCCGCGGCGCAGAAAACCGCCTCCGGTCGCGTCGCCCCAGCCACATCCGCCGCTGCCTCCACCACCCTCCACGGCGCCTTCTGCCGCCCCGCCGCCTCCTCCGCCTCCACCTCCACCCCTGCCCCAACCCCGCTACCCTCAACGCCACCCCGCCCATGCCTTCGCTTCCGCCTTCGCCTCCGCCTCCGCCTCCGCCTTCGCCTTCGCCTTCGCCTTCGCCTTCGCCTCCGCCTCCGCCTCCGCCTCCGCCTCCGCCTCCGCCTCCGCCTCCGCCTCCGTCTCCGTCTCCGTGTCCGCCTCCGTCTCCGCCTCCGTCTCCGCCTCCACCTCCGTCTTTGTCTCCGCCTCCGCCTCCAACCCTGCCCCTCCTCCGCCTTCCTTGTCGCTACCCCACCGCCCATGCCTTCGCCTCCGTCACCGCCTTCGCCTCCACCCCCAACACAGCCACCACCGCTACCGCCAATGTTACTACCTCCGTCTCCGTACCTACCTCACTTCCGCCCCCTATCGCCACCCTCAACACCTATACCTCCGTCCCCCCCACCGCCACTCCCACCGTCAACGCCACCCCTAACCACCGCCGCCGTCGCTATCACCTCCACCACCACCACCACCGTTACCGCCACTCCAATCATCGCCGCCACCGCCACCGCGAGCGCGCCTCCCCCCGCACCTGGCCGCCCCATTAGCGCCGCCCGGGCCGCCTCCTTTCTGCGGGCGCGAGAGTCGTTAGGAGCCGGCGCGCCGGGGCGCCCAGCGAGCTAAGTGGCGCGTTCACTGGCGCATAAATTGCGTAAACATGGAGTGGCTCCGCGGCGGGGGGGGGGGCGTTGGGGTTGGGGCTGAGGCTATTTGGGTATTGAGGCTTAAGCGCGCATGAAATCGCTGTGCTCGTTGAGACCCCGTGCGCGCAGCGACGGGGCGGGGAGAGGAGATGGTAGACGGTCGCTGAAGTGGCCGACTCTCTCACATCAACAGCACTCGTATCTCAGGCTCTATATAAAATATAGTGCACGGGTGATGCAAGCGTTCCACGAGAGACGTACCTCCGTCTCCGCGATCTGTAGACACAAATACTTCTGTTTCGATTGAACTAACTGAATCATTCGATGCTGATATTGAACATTATATTATATAGGGCATATTATTATAGGGTGCAGAGTACTGGGCTCACAAAATTAGACATATTTTTAATGTATAAAAAAATTGCAGTAACTATTATTTTATAATGTCCCTAATGGAAAATAATTGAACGGAGCTTTTATTTGCGAATTTAGGTTAGGTACCTATATCACTAATTTCCAATGCGCGCTGAAATTCAAAGAAAATTGTGCAACCTCTGGCAATGTGAGAGGTGTCTGTGGTTTGGTACAGACCCACAAACTCAGGAAAAGTAAAAAAAAAAACAAACAATAAATCAGTTTCTACTTTGATACGAATTCAAATATTTGATTGCATTATTCACCTATTGTCAAACTGCGCTTGCCGACTGAATTCTCATAGTTGGTGCAACACTGCTTACAACTCAACTTATGTCATGCGACAGCAAGGTTGAAACGAAGAGGTCTCTGTCCATAAAATATTTCCTTTTAACCTGTTGCGTTGTGGAACAGCATCTTTTTTTATATTCTTGATACGTAAAAACCTTTTATACTGTATTCGTAACACACTATGTTACTTCAGCATCCGTGTAGACTGTTTTTGTTAAAATATTTTATTTGTTGCAGTGTTACACGAGAGTACTTTATTTGTTGTTCTTGAGCTGCGTGTGAGATATTTGTCGGAAAACCACTTTTTGTTCAGCAACTTTTTTGCTGTTGCAGGCTTCTGTTTTCATGATCTATTCCTTTTTTGTAAATTAAAAAACACTCACTTGAAATATTTATGAAAGAAGTCGCACAATACGTTTTTCGCATTGAACAGAAATATATGGAGATATAGCTCCAATATTAATATAGGTCCTCTTTTTTCAATATATTAGTATACTCTAATTTACTTTCGCATGAGAGATCTGACGTGTAGGATAAACCAATTTCCCTCTCAATACAATTTCGAGTCTTAATGTCTACTGTCCATTAATTTTCGAATTGAAAATGTTATATGGTAATCAGTATATATCGATTTTTTATCTACATTTTTACTTTCACGTCAGCAAAGTGTATTGTTTTGTTGGCCATATTTTTCTCCAAACTGTGTTCAATTTTCAGTTTTCACGGATAGCTAATCGAACGGACAACTTGTGTTTGAGTTATGTAACCTCTTTTAACAGACGTAATTTCTTAGTAAGAGAGTATTGAACAGCTTGGAATTTACTGCGTGGTTATCTGTAAGAGTGCAAAGTTTTCCAAATTTGTAAACAAATGTTTTAAAAGTGAAAATACATTGACACTGAAACCAAAGTTCCATCGGTGAGGTTCTTAATTTGCGTTTACATATAGGCCCGGTACTGTGCATGAGTGAACATTCTTACTAAATTATTATCAACAAACTAAAAACCATACATTTCTGCAATTGAATTGACTAGAATATTAAATAGTCAATTTAGTTCTCATTGCATTTCGAGATCCTGTCGAGAAAAGCCAAATGTTCAAATTGATGATAGAAGATCTAAAATCACAAGTAGATTGTTGTTTAAGAAACATAAGCGAAGCGTAAATATAGGAATTAAAGGCCAAAAAATGCATAGCTACCACATTATGCATGATCAATGAGTCGGGAAATAGATACAGTATTTTGTATGTTGCATGTTAGCCAGAAAACGTTTAATAAAATGTTGCAAAACATTGTACACTTTCGTCTTCAATATATTGCATACGAAATCTAGGGAGTAATTCATACAAATGATGCAAATATATGGAATAGTTCCTTATATCCATTATTAACTTTTTATCAGCTCATTTTTTTCGTATTTTAATTCGAATTCGTATTCGTAATTTAAAAAGTTATATATAAATATGATTTATAAATTATTTATTTAATTATTGACGTATAATTAATTAGCCTCAAATATACCAGAGAAATATCTCTTCCTTTCAGTGAAAATCCCATTGAAATAGATTTCGTCGTTGCCGTGTATGCTCGGATTCAGGCATACAAAACGGGTAAAAACAATTTATGGGAATTTGTATCGCGGATATAACCATGATCTTTAAAAAAATAGTCATTTTGGAATAACAGAAAGGCACTTCACCTATCGTATGTGGCTGCAGAGGACCAATGTCCAAGCTAGGATAAATAAATTAAAAACAAGAAAGTCACTTCAGTTTTATCAATGGTGTATTCATAATCGCGTACTCGTAGTGTCCCATGGTGTAGAGAGCTATCATGAGAGCTCAGAGGAGTGCCAATTCTCACCGGCTCACGTGAGAAACTCCGTGTTTCAGGAGGCAGGAAGGCCCCGGGGCCCATCCTCACCCCCTCGCTGCTCCGCACCCTCCTGCCACGGCAGCGCCCGATGGCCGGGCGTCGTGTCGCGTCGTGTCGCGTCGCGTCGCTTGTTTTCGCAAGTGGCGGCGGGCGAGCGAGCGGTCTGCCGGCCCAGGCACAGCGGGGTGTCGGCGCTCCAGGAGCGGGGCCCTGGGCGGAAGCTGGCCATTCGGGACGCCCAGGGCGCCCTGTTTCCACAGCCCACGCGGTGACGGACGCCCGGGTACAAATGCAGTCACTGGGAAAGATTTGTTGCGACTGGCTACGGCAAGAAACCAGACAACCACACACCGCTCGTCGATCATGAGGGTTGGCAGCACAACGTTGGGTGGCACAACAGCGAGGGAGAACCTTGCTAAACAAATATTTTGACAGTATTCTACTCGTAGCATACTGATTTTTGTAAAATGCAAGGTGGAATGGCAACTACTTCCGGATGGAACGTTTCTCATGGAAATTCAAACGTTATATTTCACTCAGTCTTTGAAAATGAATGGTGTTAGTGAAAATGATGAATATAAAATACCTCTTATGGTTACTGAATGCAGGAATCTGCAGGGACGAATATTAAGAATGATAAATATCTCTATTAAGGCCAAATCTCATGTATCTGTCCAGATATAAAATTTTAGTTCAATGACATTTCACTTACAAATAACCTAAATGTCGTTGTCCTCTACAGCTTCTTTCAAGGTATTCTAATTACCCGAGAATCGCAAAGACAGAATCCTTAAATTAAAATTAACTGATGTGTAAACTAGTTATAATTGATAACTTTTAAAAGGTAATGCGGATCATATTTTTCGTCAATTGAATAGTTGAAAATACGTAGTCTCTATCAGACATTTCATGTACATGTTATTTAAGATTCCCCTTATAAATAAAAAGCCAATAAAACACAAAACTAATATTTTATTGGAACAAATAATGGGAACAAAGGAATGTAATACAGTATTGTAACTAACAAATTAACATTTAATAATAAACACAATAATAACAACTTTAACTAACCAAAAAGGCACTCAAATTGTTTATTTACCTAATATTTACAACGTTCCCATCTGCAAATAGTGTCCACTTAATATTTGCTGAAACGGACGTCGTATCCAAACATCATCTTTAGACGACCACCAAGGAAGCGTCCGGCAAGTAATTAATATGTCCCTTTCTCCTCTTGTGGGATGACCGGTGGCGGGAGGCCTAGTGACTGTGACCACCACACGCGGCGCGCAACGGACGCCCCCTCCCCCCCCCCCCCTCCTCACTCTCCTCTTCGCCTCGGCCCCCGACCGTGCGGCCACCCGCACACCGCCGCCCCCCGCGCAGGTGCGTCGTCCCCGCCCCCCTCACCCCCACCCCCACACCGCGCCGATTTGTCAGGCGGACGCGCCCACAAAGCGCCTACGCGTGAATGAACGGCTCGCCCGGCCTCGCTACGCCTTCCTCCCACTCAACTCCCTCCTTGTGAGGCGGCAATCCTCCTGCAAATACGACCAGTTTTTGACGAACAGTTAAAGCTCCTGGTGACTCCCCGAGACAAAATAGATTGTAAAACTTGTTAGCAGAGACTTGTTAGGAAATTGTTTGTATCCTATATATGATTCAATATCCGATATATGAAATTGTATCCTATATACGATCTTGTTTGTGTGGGATTTAGGACAGAAAAAAATGTTGACAGGCTTGATTTTGGTTGCTTAAATAGCAAAGCGCTTTTAGAGTACTGGAATCATTTTTAGACTTTAACTTAGAGAAACGTTCATTTATGTTTAGAGAGATAAATAATCAGATTCTATTTGACGTTGAAATTTTATCAGAATATCTACTCATGAATTCAACGTCCACTTTAAAAGTTGAAACCAAATTGCTTCTCTACAAGAGTATCATTAAATCGATGCTGACATATGCCTATCGAGCCTGGATAAACGTTGCTCCTAGTAATATAAACTCGTTACAATCTTTCCAAAACAAATTTCTCCGAAAACTCATTAAATCATCACGGTTTATACCCAATTGACAAATTCATTATGAACCTCAAATATTTTCAATAACAGACCATCTGATCAACTTATCTACGAAATTGTTCACTCCCTTACCATCCTGTCCAAGAACATCCCATTTTCAACTAGGAAAACAAGCAAACACCCCAAACAGAATTAAAGCCAGATTTGCCAACGACGTTTTCAAACCGTCTTAAAAATAAAAACTCATTTAAAAACTTCCAAATTCTTAAAAAAATACTTATTATATCCCTTCCCTAAATTATTAACCAACATTTTTATAGTCTAAATAAAATTTTAAATATAACTTGCCGAGTAAAAACATTCGAAATAACATTAGGAAGTTCACCATTACGTTAATGAAAATATGTTTTCTCAATTCTGTGAGTCCATTTGGTCGATCGGATGAAATAAATTTGAAAAAATTAGTAAAGATGAAGCTAGATATTAGAAATGTTTACGGAACACATTAAAGGGAATTTCCTTCATTTCAAAGTCGACTTGTGAACCAAATATTCACGTTACGTTTGTGTTGACGTAAGGCACGAATCATACGTACTTGTTTCGGTTCTTTGAAACTCTTCTTTTCGAAGGAGATCAAGAGATCTGAGGTCCGTATGCGGAGGTTTGAAATTGAATGAGTGTTTCTGTGCCTGTATTGGCGTGCCCTCGTGTGTGTCTACGTGATACACGTGATAAAAGGTTAAAAAACATTACGGCGTACCATTTAATTTAAAAACATGTTGAAACATTGCTAATAATTTGCAAATTTCTCACTGTTAACTTAACCAATTTGCAGACATATTTAAATCGTAAGATCTTGTTACACATGTCGGAGACTAATATTAAATAGTTTTCAGGTATAGATTTAAACTTTAGTGATTTTGAAATAACTAAGAGCGAAATAAATTTAAAGTTAATTCTACAATTGTCAGTCTCTGGTGTTTATTTTTGAATTAAAAATTATAAAAATATGGACTCTAACTTTTAGCATACTTTCTCAAGCAGACGAGCACCTTTCTCTAGGAAATATTTAACAAATAAAACACTAATCGATTTTTCCTGAAATTCGAATCATACCCGTTCAATATATTTGTAAATATTCAGTTTCTCTTCAAACAGAGTGACCTAATAATTATTAGAGCAGTTTTGTCCTCGCATGTGCATTCAGGGATCCTTTCAAATCTGCCACCTCACTGGAAACCCCCCGCAGATATACCAGCCCTACCTGTCCCACCTCCCCGGCCACATATCAGCCTTGCGCCCGGAGGTGCTTAGGGCACGCTTAGACGCGGCCCGTCGGCTTACGCGTCGCAGATGAACATATTTACGAGGCAGCGGGGCGGAGGCGCATCGCGGCATCTGCTCGCCCGCCGGCCATTGTACGCCGCCCGCCCGAGGCGCTCCGGCTGGCCCCAGCGCCTCGAGCGGCCACGCCGCGCTGTGCGCTGGGCCCAATCCGAATTCCGGACGGACGGAACTCAAATGTGCCGCTTGTCAGCGAACCATAAAATTCTTGACTATCCGGGAGGCGCCGCGTCGTTGGCTGGGAGGCCGACGTTTCGCCTGACATGTCGCAGGCTTCCTCAGGGCAGTGAGGAAAGGTCTTCAAGACAGTGAGTCCTCAGTGCCCCGAGGAAGCATGCGACATGTCAGGTGAAACGTCGGCCTCCCAGCCAACGACGCGGCGTCTCCCGGATAGCCAAGCATTTATGGAATCGAGACGCGGAAGCTTACGTGTGAATTATCAACAAACCTTTTCGATTGCTTACTTGATTACTGATTCCGGCCGCATCAACCGCTAAGGTCACAAGTCCCGTTAGTGTAGTGCATACTTTTCATTGGGGTGGTCATCCCCCACTGGATGGTAAGAACCGATGGCGACCTATCGTAGGCTAGCGGGGTTTTCCACAATAAGGCATCTCCCATCAGCAAAGTACCAGCGGGGACGAGCTCTAGGCTCCGGGAATGTGCCTCAGAATGTGTGGTAGTGTGGTGTATGTAAGTGTGTGTGTGTAAATAAGGGATGAGGATAGGACAAGAAAGAGGAAGGAGAGTTAGCACGTTGTCCATGGCCATTTGTTTGGATTCTGCTCCGGCATTATCCTGGAAATGATGGGAGAAAGCACGGAATACTACTGACCAACCAACCAGTGGGCAGGGAGTCACCTTCCGCGCGAAAACTAATACAGATGGGACTCATGACCAACGCAGTCGAGCAGCCCGGAAACACCATTGTAAGACTGATTTTTGCCCAGTGAGAACCGCAGTTCCGCGCACTGCGCGGCGCGGCGGCGCGCCGGGGCGGGCCGGCGGGCAGCCGTAACTCAGTCGCGCGTCTTTGTGCGCGCGAGCGCCTACCGCCGCGTCGTTTGTCGCCACGCGCAGCTACTGGAATTCGGCCTTGCGCCCGCTTAAACGACGCTGTTGCCGCCCCGCGCGCGCTCTCAGATACCATCTGCGTTTATTAATATCTTGTTAGGAGAAACATCGCGGGAAACATCTATAATTTCGGGCCCTTTAACGGCGTTGCTGTCCGACCGAATATCTTCAATTCTTGTGGTCGTTCTCGGCGGGTTGTTTTGTGAAGGAGAAAGAATCTTATATTTACAGCCGTGTAATTATGTTTCAGCGAGGAGGGATATTTGATTAGCATGTCTCACGGAGATGTAAAGATACAAAAATATATTTGTAAGAACACGGTTCGGTGCACACAGCATTACAGAATGTTCTATTTGCTCTAAGAAATTCTTTTAGGATTCAAGTCATTTGAGTTTTTTTTTATTATTCAATGTTTTTTAAATTATAATACATAATTCATCTTCTAGGATTATCTTATGTTCACAATGCGATATCACCAATCTGCGACTCCATGTTGAACAACCAAACTGCCCCATCCAGTTAAACGACGAGGGGAAATTGTCCGGGGGCAGCGTTGGTCATGGACAGTACACAGTAGCCTATCAAAATTTTCTCGCATGAGGCAAAATTGTTTTTCTGTACAGACCTTTAAGCGACAAATTCACTTGATGAGTGTGCGATTATAAGACTGACGCAGCTACATACTTCATTCTTCGACCAATGTACAACTTTTTCAAACAGCGCCTCGCAGACTCATCAAAGCTGGTTTGCCTGCGAATGGGCCGCTTTATGCTCCCCATTTACGATCCTTCGAAGCTTACAAGTACGGCTTGGGACTCTCTTTAACTTCTCACTATTCTGTTGTTCCCACTGTAGGGCAATATAAGGAAATAAAGTGGCGATGTATTATCAACCGCCACAAACTAGGCTTTGGATTCTGGCAGGGTCAGGGTGACAAGCCTGTGTTAAAAATCAGTGTTGCAAGTCAGAGTTGCAATTCAGTGTTGCAAGTCAGTCTTGAAAATCAGTCGTGTTAGTCAGTTGCGCAAATCAATCTTTCAAATCAGTCGTGTTAGCTAGTCCTGTAAATCAGTCATGAAAGTGAGGCTGGAATATCACGGATGGGAAGTCTGTTTGTAAGTCAGAATTTGAAGTCGAGCTTGAACGTCATGTGTGCAAGTCAGCTTTGCAAGTCAAGCTTGCAAGCCTCGCTTGGGCGTGTACGCAATCGTTAGTTCACCCTGCCCTGGACGGCAACGGCGCTGATACCCGGGCCTACCGCACGCGCGTTCCCGACGCCCGACGGCCCCGCCCCCTCTCCTCCAGCGACCCCGCGCAGCGACTCTCCTTCTCCGTCGGCTTAGGACGTCTTATTTGTTCGGGCGCGGGGGCAGCCGTATATTAAAACTTAAGACGTCGTGTCGCGGGCGGCGGAGAAGCCGCCCGTTCGGGCTCTTGACGCGCGCACAAAGACGCGGCAGGTGCGGCAGCTGCTGCTGCTGCCTGAGCTACGCTGCGCGCGCGTCCGACAGCCTCTCGGGGACAACACGTGTTGTCCCGGCTACGCTGCACTCGGGACGCTGTCGAAATTAATCTCCTCAATGTCCTTGGAACAATGTAGCAGGTAGCAGGAAAGGATCCGTCTTAGGTTAGCGAACGATGAGCGACGGTCCTCGAGACCATTCTGATACCAGTGATCCCCTTAGGGCTCAACAATCGTCTTAGGGAAACACGTGTTGTTCTGGCGTTGTGTTTCTTTTGGGATAAAGTGACTGTAAAAAATAATACGAATGTTATTTAAACACGTTTTCAATTTCAATAGAAATTACTTCCATTTCCGTGGCCAAGAAGAGGGAGGACTCATCACAGGGTTGCTGAAGCCCTATCTTGAAATCGACAAACGATCTTCGTCTCTACTACTATTGCTACTGTTTGAACTAGGATGTACGAGCGTCAGACCTGCACTCGGGGACAACACGTGTTTTTCGATGCTGTGACTCAATTCGGATGATCCCGAAATTAAAATTATGTGTTTTCGTGGAGCACTGTCGTTTCATTGGTAACGGCGCAGTAACAGTTTGAAATAGAATCTTCGTCGAGTAACAAACGATCTTTCTCTATAATTACCGATCTTAATACATATTTAGCATATTTAGCATATTTCAGTACATTATCTAATTTTCTCATGTAAAGCTGCCTGCTCTAGGCTGTGGGGGCACGTAACAGCCATTTGGGGATAACACGCGATTTCCTGCTAGTGGAATGCCGTATTAAAGCATGAACATTCTTTGAATGCTCTTGCAGTGTCGGGGTATCAGCATAGTGGCATATTATAAGGAAGTCATTGAAAGTTAGCAAACATTCTTCCTTACAACAGGGTTGTTCAACTGGCGGCTAATGGGCCGCATTCAGCTCGTGGTGAGATTTATTGTGACCCGCTAAAGGTTATTAGACAAACGTGAAATTGCGCCTAGCGCATACGTCCCGTCGGGGTCAACGCCCGCTAAATGTAAAAGTTTGTTACGTTTTGATTTCAGGATTCGTTTTCAAGTTAATTCAGAAATTCAAAATCATCCCAATATATTTCATTGTGTTGTGCATGACACTGTCTGATATCGCTGGTTGGTGATATGGTTTCATTCCCCCTTCCCCGTTCCAAAGTAGCAAGAAAAAGACGTCGGGGAAACTTACAAGATCAATACTGGGAATTCAGGTATGGATCACCAAAGCAATGAAAATATGGCCCGCAACCATATTAAAGGTTTTAGTTGTGGCCCTTGAGGCCTTGCAAGTTGAACACCCCTGCTATAGAACAACACTATTTTACTTTCTCGCACTTACTAACGTAAGAAGAGAGAGTATTGTAATCGCACGTCGGAAAACGGCGAATTTTCACACAAAAAATCTTACTGCCGAGTCATGGTAAGGAAAAAGTGGATAAATCCAGCTGCTAAATATAGAAAAAAATCCTACACCTGGTGTAGAATCTATGTTTTGTGTGTCCTTCATACGAAAAATTCATTGGCGGCTAAACGTCCGTCTGTCTCATTGTCTGTCTGTTGTGCACAACTCTAGCGCATAAAGCGTCTAGCAGATTTTCACCAAAATTGATATTCCTCAATCGTTTTAGTTGGTGTTGCGGACTTTCGAATTTGAAACGATATTTACGTTTTGGGAGGTATTTTATAAGAAGCCCCTGTGACATTTTCAACACTTTCAAAACAAATGCTCCAAATTATTTGATTAATTGTTTTGTTGAATAGTGCAAAAAAGTTTAAGAGAATGATGTAAGTCTCATTATCGTTAACATTCCCAATTTTTCAAAAATGGAAAAAAAGCATCAAAATTGGAGATCCTACTTTTTATCTCGGACAAAGTCTGTTGTACAAAATTAGCTCTTCAAAAAAGGGCAAGTACAATTTGTTGAAAAAAGAGTACTTTTTGCCTACTATGCAATTCCTACAATTTACCTTCAGATTCTGTCTCCTTTAGTTGATCAATTTCTATGTTGGCCGATTGACTGAAACTGTAATGTGATACTTTCTAGGTACTGGGTAACGTTATGCGAGAGATGGAGGGAGGAAAAAAGAAAGAAAGACGAAAAACGAAAGTAAAGAGAAAGCAGAGATACACAATACGCTTCCTTCGGCAATATTCAGATTAAATTTCATGCATCGCCTCCTACTTTATGGTATACAAAAACTAGCGTATTGTCCATTCCGTTGTACATCCTACTTCTTCGAAGAAACGACTATGTTGCTTAGGAAATTATCCCTACAATTCAAAGGAACAAAGCATTTTGTGCAACAACACATGCCAATGTTTTCTGTGATCACGCAGGCAAGGGTGTTGTGAGTGATTTACAATCGATTCCTAAGAAGCGCTGCGGCCATTCATCATACACGTAGACCGTTCATACATTCATGCATTCGAATAGCCAGAAGAATAAGCTCCTGCGTGCACTTCCGTCCTCGCACAGCAAAACACCTTGCATGCAGCATGTGCAATGCAAATTATGATGTAGTGTGAAAGGTATTCACAGTTTAGTTTGGTGCATATTTAAAATTTTGCATTTAATAAATGTCAGTACAAAGAAATAAACAAAAACGCTTTGAATGTAAGCATTAATACAACAGAGGTATATTGTGCTTTTCTTTAAAACATTTTAAACTCACACGTAATCATGTAATACTAACAACCCAAATATAAAATATATATCTTACTAGTACACAGATACAATATATATGTATATATGTATATATATATATATATATATATATATATATATATATATATATATATATATATTCCTATGTGTTGTCTTCCTCAATAAGATGTAAATGTGGAGGAAAGTCTAAAGTATTTTTCTCCTCCAGGTTAAGATAAAAGTTGATTTGTATTGCAAAACAACAGGAAACTAAAAGTTGAAGATATGTTTTATACCTGACGTATCTAGCAATAACACTGAAGGGTGACATTATTATTCTATTGCAAGATTCTGAATATAAAATTTTTATGGGTATCTATCTATGTCGTTAAATTTATCAGACACTATTTACGATCTCCACGTATATCTTAATGGGAGTAGGCATGTGTTTAATGTCTTTTGGGATTTGTAGAGATCATTATAGAAGCCGCAACATTGTTTATATCTGCAATAAAACAGTTATTCCACTTCTTCCTTGTCATAGAGATTTATCGGATTGCCAGTCGTATATTCATGCAAAGCGAGAACATTTTACTAATTTCAACCTGAAAAGTTGTTGTCTAAAACATTCTGGACTTGCCAAAAAGAAATGTCTTACAATGGAGGAACACAACAAATTAAATATCAGGAACAAAAACTTATTCCTGATTAATAAATCCTAACAAATTTTATAATGAAAATTGACGACGTTTCAAAGAAATGTGCCTTCTCTCTTCAGGCTACAATTGAAAATGTATTTACAATACACATTCATTCATCACTCAGGTACTAATATTGTAAATACATTTTCAATTGTAGCCTGAAGAGAGAAGGCACATTTCTTTGAAACGTTGTCAATTTGCATTATAAAATTTTGAAAAAAAATTGGATGTAGTGTATTTAACTGAGGTGGTCCCAAATTTAAAAAGTGGACTGAAAAATATTAGAAAATATAAATTTCCTATTTAATCATCCACGCGTATTAACAGCAGAAATTGCATACTACTTCCTGGCGCCGAAGTCCACTGCGTACGCTTACAGCAAGCAAAGAGATGTGGAATGAAATGAACGGAGAGGTAGCTACTCCCAGCGAGGAGCGCTGGTCCAGGTGCAGGGAAGCGGCGGCAAACGAGATCTCTGTAGGGAGGGGCAGGAAAGGGCGGGGCGGGGGCCAGCTGAAGGAGGAGGACGGCGCGAAGGGCGCCGCGTCCGGCGGCAAAGGGGGAGGGGCGGCGGCGGGGGCGGCGTGCGGGGGTGTGGCCGGTGCGCGGAAGCGGCTATGATGGACGAGGGCGGCCGCCGCGCCAATTGGTATTAATGCTGCCGCGCCCCGGTTCCGGCCAGCGCCGCCCCGCCCCGCCCCGCCCCGCCCCACCGGCCCCGCCCCCGCGCCGTCCCTCCTCGCCGCCACCGCCGCAAATGGATATTAATGGGCTGGCGCGGCCGCGGCTATTGTGGCCGCCGACAAATGTTTAGATTCGGGGCGATCGGCGCGGGCCCAGCCTAATGACGGCCGCCCTGAGCCACGCCTCCGCCCCGCCCCCGCACGCGCTGCCGCCCTCGAGCCTGCTGGCCGGACGTCTTCGCCCCCCAACGTTCTTATTTCCCTCCTTTCCCACGCGTCGCTCCTACCTGTCGTCCGGCGATCCTCACATTCTCCCTTTGTCACGTTTATCTTCCCCTCACGCGCTCTCGCTTTCTAGCCTTCTGTCGGGTCTTGTTCGCCTCCTCCGCCTTCCGGCCGTTCTTCTTTCCTTCCTTTCCTACGCGTCGTTCCTACCTGTTCTCCGGTGATCTGCACATTCTTCCTTCGCACTTTTATCTTCCTCCCACTCCTTTCCTAGCGGTCCGGTCTTCTTCGCCTCCCCCTGTCACCGCGCCTTTCTTGTTTTCTTCTTTTCCCACATGACAATTCTCTCTGTCCTCCTGTGATACTCGCCGTGTTTACCTTACCCCAATCCCCTGCCGCTCTCTAGTCTTCCGTCCGGTCTTCTTTGCCTCCCGTGCCAACCGGCCGTCTTTCTATCCTTCCTTTCCCAGGTGTCCTTCCTAACTGTCCTCCGGATTCTCACCCTACTCCTTCGTCACGTGTATCTCCCCCCCCCCCAAGCGCTGTCGGTCTCTAGCTTCCTTCCCAGTATTCTTTGTCTCCCCTGCCACCTCACATTTCATCTTTCTTTCTTTTCATCATGTCGTTCCTAACTGTCTTCCCATGCCCCTCACCCTCTCTCATTGCGCTTCTTACTCGCTTTCTTTCGGAATTTTCTTATTTACCATTTTTGCACGCCACACATTTATCTTTTCCCCGCACGCGCGGTTGCTCTCTAGCCTTCTGTCTGGCCTGCTGCGACTTCCCTACCACCTATACTTTCTCCTTTTTTCCTTTCGCACATATTGTACGTACCTGCTGTCCTGAGATTCGCACCTTCTTGCATTGTGCTTCTTACTCGCTTTCTTTCTGACTTTTCTTACCGTTTTTCCATGTTACACATTTATCTTCACATTACTTTCAATCGTCTTCCTCTTGCCCCACGCATCGCTTCGTCTCTTCCCTTGTTCGCTTGCTCCATCTGTTTTCGCCTGTGTTCTCTGATCGTCATTCCTCATCGCTTCCTTTTATTCTTATTAATTATTTACTGAAATTTATTTAACATAGAGAAAGGATTTGTCTTCCTACCTCAATGGCTTGAGTTCACATTATTCCTCTCCTAGACATCTACTTAATTTTACTGATTCTTATAACTTGCTTATTCTTTTCTACAAATTATCCGTGTATTCCGTAGCCTCCGAGTCTGCGTTGCCGATCTCTAACCTCTAACCGGGAGGCCGAGAGTTCGAGTCCCGATGTTGGCGGATTTTCGACCTTAACTAGAAAACTGAGTGGACTTCAGGCGCTTTCTGGAGGAAAATTCTACCGACCGGCTGCCCTGATATCTAAGATTTCTCCGATCAGTACCAGGCGAATGCCGGAGCAGTGTCCTAACAAACTGGCAACTGACCGCATGCGACTTTTCCTTCCTCTTTCTTGACCTATTCTATCACTTTACACACCCTCATACACTTGCGTGCTGGGAGAACAGTCGAGAGCCTAGAGCTTGCCTGTCTTGGGCGGTGCACCGTGATAGAAGGTATATGGATGGGGAAAGACCGCTGAAGCTGACGCCAGATGTCACAATCTAACGGGAAAGGAATCATTATCTCTTCTCGGTATAGAACCTTCTCTACACTAGCAGAACTAATGACCATAGCGGTTGACATATCCGGAAACAATCAATCAATCAACCCTATACTATATCCATTTACTGACTTTGCTTTTCTCTCAACTCTATTTTCTTCTGTCTCCTTTTCCTGTCTTTCGTTTTTCCCGTCTCCATTTTTCTCTCTCCCCTTTTTCTCTCTCCCCATTTTCTTTCTCCCCTTTTTCTCACTCCCATTTTTCTTTCTCTCCTTTTTCTCTCTCTCCTTTTTCTCTCTCCCCTTTTTCTCTCTCCCCTTTTTCTCTCTCTCCTTTTTCTCTCTCCCCTTTTTCTCTCTCCCCTTTTTCTCTCTCCCCTTTTTCTCTCTCTCCTTTTTCTCTCTTTCCTTTTTCTCTCTCCCCTTTTTCTCTCTCCCCTTTTTCTCTCTCCCTTTTTTTTCTCTCTCCCCTTTTTCTCTCTCCCCTTTTTCTCTCTCCCCATTTTCTTTCTCCCCTTTTTCTCACTCCCATTTTTCTTTCTCTCCTTTTTCTCTCTCCCCCTTTTCTCTCTCTCCTTTTTCTCTCTCCCCTTTTTCTCTCTCCCCTTTTTCTCTCTCTCCTTTTTCTCTCTCCCCTTTTTCTCTCTCCCCTTTTTCTCTCTCTCCTTTTTCTCTCTCCCCTTTTTCTCTCTCCCCTTTTTCACTCTCTTCTTTTCCGCTCTCTTTTTCTCCCATCTTTCATTTTTCTCACTCCCCTTATTTCTCGCTATCTTTTTCTCTCTCTCATCTATATCTCCTTAGGAAACATCTCGCCTGCTTTCTATATATCCTAATTCCGCC
This sequence comes from Gryllus longicercus, assembly GCA_038098605.1. Taxonomy (NCBI): domain Eukaryota; kingdom Metazoa; phylum Arthropoda; class Insecta; order Orthoptera; family Gryllidae; genus Gryllus; species Gryllus longicercus. Next base: position 9,881,350 of record JAZDUA010000009.1, on the reverse strand, counting down.
CTTCACATTCAGTGTTCTTCAAGTTCCTTCCAAGCTCCTGTTCTTTGCTCGTGACCACAGGCGTCTCCCTTCTGGCGTCCCGGGTCCGTGGCCGGGAGGGCGAGGGGCGTGGGGCGGGGGGTGGGGGCGGTGCGGGGGAGGCGGCTCCTCCGCTGATTGAGTCCGTTGCTCCCCTCGTCCGGCGACCGACCTTTCGCGCCCCTGATGACCGCCGCGATTCAGTCTTGAGCCTTGAGCGGCCGGAAATTCGTCTGGATTAAGGGGCAGGAGGAGGCAAATTCACACTTCCACAAGGGGCGAGGCCATGATGTATCATTGTTATTCTGTGAAATGGTGCAAATCCTTATTCATTTTGGTACTGCTGCCAGGATGTGAATAGATCAAAGTCGTTTGCTTGGGTATCTTCTTTCATAGCTTACAATTATTTATGTTTTCTTGTTAACGTTACAAAACTAAAAGAGTTTCCCACATTTCCTCAGTCCATCAATATTCGAACACATGAACACTCTAATGGGCATACAATTAAGATAATTTCTTGTAACTGAAATATCATAGCACTTCAACCAGAAAAAAGTGACTTCTAGACTGTCCGGGTGACGCCGCGGAAGTCGTGTACAGAAAAAAATGAGCCATTCTCTTAGTAAAGAAAAAGCTTATTATTCTGTAGTGCTTGATTATAGCCGAGCATTCTCTTATTCTAGGTCAGACTCAAGTTCCTTCAGCAAATGTTTTTATTTTCTAAAGAAACTAGCTCACAGCCACCAGAATATACTCCACGTACGAGCAAAAATCTTTCTCTCCCTATCCAATCAGTATCTTGCTCCCTGCAGTCGCATCACTAATACAACCGGAAATCTTGCTGGCCAGCACATAGATCTTAGCGTCGTGTCCGCAGCGCGGCGTGCGCTCCGCAATCCCGCACGCCCCGAATCCTCTGGGCCGCCGCGGGCGAGCGCCATTACTCGCGCCCGGGACAGGCGGCGCGGCCTGCCCTGAGCCCACCTGCACGCGGATTGATGGGCTGGGCAGGCGCCGAAGCCATCGGCCTCGCCCGTTCGGCGAGGGCGCGCGCCGATACACGGCCGCGGATAAACGGGCTTCGCACGGCCGCGCCGCGCCACGCGCCGACGCCGCCATCCGTCTTGCGAGTGGGACGTCGCGCGGTGCACAAATCACTGGCAAGATGGCTTCCGTATATACAGTCGACTCCGGTTATAAAGAACTTTATTTGTTTACTATATGAGAGGTTCACTATATCCGATGATGTCAAAATTAAATTGAATTTCCCCAAAATGATAGATTATATTAATAAGGATACAGCAAAATACATTAACAGCACAGAATGAAAATTTCAGTATGTTTATTTCACTTTAAAAAGTCAATCATTTTTATTGGTTTTCTTTGTACATTTTTCATTAGTAAACTCCCTAGATCGTTCTCCACAGTTTGTGCTCTCTCCATACTTAATTCTCCATTTTCCGCTGTCTTAAGTATCATAATGCAGTCTTGACACCCTTCAATGCCTCTCGCACTGTTGGAATACCGTCCCACTCTCCGAAGGCTCTTTTATGCGCCGCGGTATATATTCAGGAGGAAATTAATTTCCATTTCAACTGGTGTTCTGAGCATGAGTTGAGTAGTACAGTAAGAGAGTATTTTTTTTGATTCTGAGGGGTACTTAAAATATTGGTTCTGTAAGTGTAGTCCCTGGTGGTGACGTTCCTTTCTCCCCTGCCGCAACATACGGAAGTGACGTGAGAAGATAAGACGAAGATTGAAAACGGGAACTCATTTTAAGAAAAATTGTCTTCTAGAAAGAAATTTCTGCATCAGATATCTAATCCGGGGATAGAGTGAAAGAGAAACTCAGTAGAGCTAAGGAAGATGATTCAAACGACACTGAAAATCACACTGACGTCAGAAATTATCCATCAAATTCGTACCTTTCCTGAATATCACATATACGTTAGAAAGCACCCACACATTAGGGAATTTTTTCACCCGCGTTAAAGATATCAACAGCATGATCTTCTGCGCATGCGCAGTTCAAGTTTCGCATCATTGTTGTACATCTGCGCATGCGCAGAAGATCAAGATTGCTGCCCGCTAAGGCGTGCAATATCTCCCTATTTACCACCAGGGCGCCATATAAATGCACACAATATATTTTCACTACTTCACTAGGCCCTACTAGAAAATAGTAGTATCATTAGCGTAGTGAACACTGCTACCCCTGATTCGGTGATAAATCGAGCTGTTCCGAGTGAAAAATTTCGCTCCAACAAATCGCGAGATCAGCGGCGTGGTCTTGGCGCGTCCAACGCCGCCGCCCGCTCCCACGGGGAGGCAGAGGAGTCGAGGGCGGGGGCGGGGCGGGGGTGGAGGTGTCAGCGCGCACTGACCCTCGACCTCTCCGCCGGGATTTGGTCGGGCGGCGGCGGGCGTGCATGCAGGGGCTAATGTTCTCGCGGACGACGAGGGTTGCGGATCCCCAGGCACTGGACCTCCGGGTGTCTTCGCACCGCCCCCGCCCCCGCCCCGCCCCCGACGCGCTGACAGATGGCGGAGGAGAAGGCGGCGACAGAAGGCCGGAGCGGGCGAAGTGAGAACGCCTCAGGCTGGCTGAGAAGGAAGGAGGAGGCGCGGGAAAGAGAGCAGGCGAGAAAGCAAGCTTCTGTCGGCTGAGGATTGGATCTATATTACTATAAGAAGAGGTTTAGATCTATAGAGAGTTTACTATAAGATGGGACCGCTTGACAGCTACTGCTTGACCACTGCTGGCAGTAAAACTGCAACTTACGACCTGGCATTCGTTCAGTACGTTCGTTTACAGTTATCATTATCTCTTACAGTTATTACGTTTACAGTTATCACATATCTCTTACAGTGCAATCACCCAGTACGAAATTCATTTGTTTCCCGCCTGTCCCTATTTAGGGTAAATCATTTACACTAGTTGATGTAGGTAGTGTAGGATTTCACATCTGTCTCCACAAACCCAATATTGTTGGTTCGAGATCAGAGGTCAGGATGGATGTAATGCTCGTTGACATCGTTTAATTACATTTGCTCCGAGGGGAAAGACATATTACCGGAAAGAACGTATATGAGAGTCTTGGACTGAACAATCAAAGAATCGCATCTATGAATCGAAAGAATATCTAATATTATTAATTAAATAGAAAGTGTGCCTGAGTATGCATACTTCGCAAAAAATCAATTCAGGTCATTGCAAGAGGCAGCAATGAAGCCTCTTACAAGTGTGTTAACGTAAACGAACCCATTAACAAATTCAGTGCAGGGACGTAACCTGTAGTTATGTTGCTAGCAATAGCCAAGCAGTAGCTGCCAAAGCAGTCCCTTCTTATAGTAATCTTTCTACATGGTCGCGACTATGAGACCCGCAAGGAGTTGTGACCCCGAGTTCGCGAACGTGGGTCAGAGAGGATTGAATAGATTAGCAGAATTAGTGAGGTGTAGTAATTGAGATTGTCGATGTGATTTTAGGTTGTAAACAAACTAATTTCTCGAAGGTTACTTGGTAAGATATTCTCGTGAACGTCGATTTATATACTCGTATATCTCGTGAACGTGATTGTCGATGTGTGGTTGTCGATGTGTGTGATAGTCGACAACGACTATCACACACCGTATCAAAACACTTTCAACTCATTTTTTCACTCTTCTCTATTTATTTTGGCACATCGATTATAACGTTGTCCACATTTACACTATAATCCATGTATACACCGCGTTAAACAAAACGTGTGTGTAGAACGAACGTCACATCAACCCCTCACAGTGTCCATCACAGTGTCCACCACGTTGCGCAATAAAAACCCAAGTCGTTGGAACTGTGCAAACCAGCCTCAAAAAGTTTCAGTTTTACATTGGGAGTTCCCATCTAATTTCCTACTCGGTGGTACTGAAGCGACGGGCAGTGACCGGCGACAGGCGCCGCAAGGTCTGACCGGTGTCCCGGCGGGCCTGGCGGGGCTGGGAGGGGAGGGACAAGGCTGGGAGTGGCGGGGCGGGGCGGGCAGAGAGCCATCGGTCACCGCGCGTTCCCATGGCCCAGGCGAGGCCTGGCCTTCGTCGCGCAGGCGCGCCTGCAATTTGTCGCCGCCGCTGTCGGGCGCCGCGCGTGGGTGTTTGCTTATAGGGGCCCCGCGCCCTAGGGCGCGAGGTGGCGCCGTGCCCTGACGGATGGGGAGGCCAATACAGCACAAGTGTGACACTTGACACCTTCTGCGTTGTAGCCTCCAAAGAATGAATGTTCACGAACCTTTCCACAATGTCAGCGTTGCCTCAATGCGTTGATCGACAAATGAATCCCGCACCTACACATTGCAGTTTCATTGCGTGTTGCAGCAGAGCACAAAAGTATCATTCATACCATTTGGACGTTCTTGGAAGGGATAAAGGTGTAACTGAAGGTGCACTGTCAGCTTAACGCAGCCTTCTTCGAAGCGAAGAGGAATAAGCAGTACCTGAGCGACATGCGCCGTGCAAGAGGGATTCTCGTCTCGTTCACGAGAACCATCTGACGCGGCATTTTACATACCACATATACCATAAGTTGCCCCACTTCTAACTTTACTTGGAACGCTGAGGGTGGAAGAATCTAAATGTACAAGACATCTCTGGGATATTAATTACCAGATTGGCTTTCAAATACAATGCCTAGAGAGAAATTACTTCACATTCTCTGATGAAATATCAGTATTTTCATGACATCATTCTTTACATATACGTAGTGTGATTGAAAATATCTGCATTTACAAATTCAATTAACTAAAAATGCATGTTGCAGATAATTGTCGTTCTATTTCAGTTATTTGTACACTGATTGCAGAGAAAATAGGAAAGTGTGCTTCGTTGAGTTTCCAAGGGATTGTAAAAAGTGTTATGCTTCCTTTCATCCAAAATGCCGTTTTTTCGATTAATAACCAATGTTGAACAACCGTAAGGCATTCTAGACTTCAAGGCTAAAGGTGCGCTCAGAAACACAAAATTGAAAAAAAAAAATCTTGAAAATATAAGAATTTCACTGACAATTCCATCAAAATGCTTTAGTAAAAAGACAATATCAAGTTTTCGCAGATTAAGTAAACGTTTTCCATTATGAATAACTCACAACAAATCTGAGTCGTATCTTACACCACCACCACCACCACTACTTCTATCGCCGCCATCAACATCTTTATCGCCATAACTATTGCCAACGTACCACCATCACCATCATCTCCAACATTTCCAACCTTAAGTGCCTCCACCATCACCATTATAATTCTGGCATCGCTACTACTTCCAGAAGCATCAACTCAATCCCCAACACGACGAACACCTGCCAGAACCATCACCAGCAATTCCCAATCTGCAATCACCACTGTCATCGCTACTTCCATCAGAAGCATCAACACTATACGACGAACACCAGCCAGAACCATCCCCAGCAATTCCCCATCTGCAATCACCACTGTCATCGCTACTACCATCAGAAGCATCAACACTATACGACGAACACCAGCCAGAACCATCCCCAGCAATTCCCCATCTGCAATCACCACTGTCATTGCTACTACCATCACTAAACTACACCAACACTACACCCAACACGACGAACACCACCCAGTACCACCACCAGCAATTCCCCATCTGCCCGACCGCCACTGACGGCCGCCTGCACGACCACAGCCGCCATTCCTGCGCTCTCCTCCGGTCCACGGCGCCAGGCCTCTCGCGGGTCTTGAAGTCGCGACCAATTAGCCGCGGGCGGCGCGAGGGGGGCGGGCTCGGCGGCGCGCGTCTGCAGGGGAGGGGGTAATGATAGATTGCGACACAGCAGACAACGCGAGGAAAAAGCGTGACAAATTGCGCGCCCAGGCTCCGGGAAGTGATATTAATGATGATGGAGAGCCGAGGCCGGTGGCTGCGGCGCGGCGGCGGTGGCGGCGGCGGCGGCGAGGCGCGAATGAAGAGAAATACGCGCGGCGGCGGCGGCGGCGGCAGCCACCGCCCCCGTCCGTCTCCCCGGGCGGCGGGGCGATCGCCCACGACGCCTGCACTCGCCCGCCCGCGTGGCGAGGGAAGCGGAAGTCTCGCTGGGAAGGAGGAAGCGCGCCGGTTGGGCCGCTGGCGAACGCTGCTGCTGCAGAGACGAAAACTTCAGGCGATGCGGACGTGCGATAGCGTCAGAGGGTGCGACTATTTAACTGTAATTGAAATACGATTAACTTAAAAATATATTATTTTTTTTTCCTTCTTGATGGAGATTTTTTCAGCTTTAGGGAATTTCGACTACCCGCGTTTGGTATCCACTATGTCCCTCATGGAGACCCACATTAACCTTTAACACTAGAAACAATTTTCCCAAAATGTCATCCTGCGTAGTAGGTCGGTCTGCGGAATCACAAAGCCTTCCGCAACAATACAGACATGAAATACACGGAACAAGCAACCAGGCTCATGGCGGGACTTGAACTCGCGACCCTTCAGTCCGAGGAGCTGAGCCTGTACACGCTGTAGCCACCTTGGCTATCCAGATCGGCAAGTTCAAAAATAAATAAATAAATTATTAATAATAAACAAGGGGAACGTTTGTCCGAAATAAGGGGCCCTCATGGATCTACTCCCCCAGGCCCCTAGTTTTCTCTCGGTGCCCCTGGATAAAATACACTTATATCTGTTTTGATTGGTCTGTTTTGATTTTGTGTTTTCCTACTGCGGTCATTATTCCTGCAGGTGCTTGCTGTATCCCAGGAGTTGGCAGTGTTCCTCCCCCGCTTGAACGTCATCAACAGGCCGACCTACAAGTTGGCTTGAGACTTCGTTCCTCCAGACATCTCCCTAAGTGGGACACCGCCCCAACCGAGGCATTTTCTAAGTATTCCGATCGGTCTCCCGATAAGTGTGGTAGTCTAAAGTGTGTGTGTGTGTGTGTGTGTGTGTGAGAGAGAGAGAGAGAGAGAGAGAGAGAGAGAGAGAAAGAGAGAAAGAGAGAAAGAGAGAAAGAGAGAAAGAGAGACAGACAGACTGAGAGAGTGGAAAAGGTAACAAAGAAAGGAAGGGGAGATCGCACTTGGTTCTAGGCCCATTTCATAGAATGTTTCCCTGACATTCGCCCTATATTGATTGGAGAAACAACAGAAAACTACTCATCAGAACAGCCAAGCATTAAAATTCTCCTCCGTACTCCAGTGTTGTTTCAACTCAACTGTACATTGTACCCTTTCAGTGAAGAATTTTGAAATTTTTGTTGAAAAAAAATTATGTTTTTTGAATCTATAAAATTTTTGGAAAGTTTTATGCTTTCTATTTTGTTTTGGAAGCAATACTAGATATTCAGTTACCAAGTAGCCTCTGGAGAGGATGTGGAATGTACAAGGTGTAAGTTCAATCAACTATAATCTTGCACTTGTTGACATATCTAGACAAAATTAATCTACCGTCTCTAAAATATTCATAAAGGTTGCTGACCTCTGTGGAGACTAAAACAGTACAATTTTGTTATAAGAGATAAAACTCAATTCATTGGTTGTCATAAAACGAACATAATCTTTTTTCATATGAGAAAAGAAAGAGAAAGGAGTAGTTCAATTTGAGTGCCCATGTATAACTGTGTTGCAATTTTGAAATGTATTATAATTATTGTCACTTTATTCTGGGTATGAAGTACCTTCACACATTCGATGTGAGATTGTACTTGAAATTACCAAAGAAATATTTTTACCTTTCTTGACATGCCGTTTTGCTACATGTGGCTGAAAAGCACCAATGGACGTGGTCAGTTTAATGCAAATATTGTATGTATAATATTTATAAGAGAAATGTGGTTGATCACACAAGCAATATCATAATTTCTTATTATAATTAATTAATTAATAAACTAAGGCGGAAATGTTTTCCATTAAATATTTTTGCCTTCGTATATCAAAAAAACAGAAGTATCCATTTAAACTGGCGTTTTAAGGATTACATTTAAGTGGCATTTTTACAACGGATTCTTAATATTTTTATTATTTATGGTCCGCAACCGCATTAAATGTGTGTAGATATCTACAAACTGTAGAGTCCAATAAAATTCCAAATAAATACTTTTTGAAACTAACTATCGATTCTTGCATTCATTTTTGGACTATTTCATGGAAAGTTTGCTTTAATCTTCTTAGCCAAAATACATGTAAAATGTATCATGGACACCGTGGATATCAGAATCGGAATATGGGGATTGACTGATAAACATTAATGAGACATTCTGTCGTATCAGGTCTATTAAATACGGAGATATAATTAAAAAAAGAACTAGAATACATTAGGCAGGGACAACATTTTTCTAAATCTTTCATTTACAACACAAAATGAACGTTCTATAATCTTCCTCTTTACTTCACTGAATTCCTTACCACGGCATATAAAGTAGTGAATACTGTAGGATCGCTTTTAATATCATGACCAAATGGCTACATGAAGAATAGCATACCTGTAGTGCACTATTCAAACCCCCGGTGCTGAGATAAGATGTGAGGAAATTTATCACTACTCAAAGGGGAGTTAGGCGATTTTCATTTGGGATGAAAAGATATGCGAGTGGTTCTTGACTCTCAAGGCAGCACTACTGGTGTCCCCACCAGTAATGTTGTCTTGAGAGTGAACAACTACTCGCATTTCTTTACTAGTGTGTGTCCGGAACGCGAAGTGGGGTGGGGGATGTTGAAGAAGCGGGGTCGTGATGTGTGATGGCGACGCGTTTTTTTGTCATGAAAGCTAAGATTTAAAATAACATATCAGTGTGGGGGAAATCAGGGGGGTATCAGGACTACCATATTTCAGTGTGGGGGAAATTGAGAGCAAGAGATGTGAAGGAAATGTGATGGCACCGGGAGAGCGATGAATTGCGAGGATAGATTGTGTGGCGGAGACACGATGTTTGGTGAGAAAACGATGTTTGGAAGATACATGACATTTGGCGGGACCCGATATTTGGCGGGACACGCTGTATGGAAAGGACACCATGTTTTGTGGAGACACTATGTTCGAGATGGGCACTATGTTTGGTGGAAACACGATGTTTGGCGAGGACACGATGATTGGTGGGACACAGTGCTTGGTGAGGACACGCTGTTTGGCTTAGACGCGATGTTGGGCAAGGGCACGGTGGATGTTGGAGAGTGGAGTAAGGCGGTGGCAGGGAATGGGACCGGAACGTGGAGTGCGGCTGTGTGGCGAATTAGCTGGAGGTGTTTGGGACGACAGCGGCGCCGTAATAATGGCCCGGGACACGCCGTGTAGCTTCGAAGTCGACGATAGGCGTCGGAGGGACTCGGGACAGGCGCGGCGGCGGGGGCGGGGATGTGCGTCGTGTCGTACATGCGCGAGGTAGCCTGAGAACTCGCACCGTGTGCGCGCAGGGGTAAGGAATGTTGCTCTCGGCAGTCGTGGGAACTGCCTGCGTCCATGCACATGGTAAAGGCACTGGGAGCACGTTGCGAACAAACTTATGGCAGGTAACTTCCTTAACACGCCAATGGTGCACTCCGTTCATATGAATTTTGCGGCATAACCCCGCAAATACTTTATAAAAATATATTTGTCGATTTTCTGCTGATCCGGGTAGCCAAGACGAGCAGCCGGGTCGCTAAGGTAATAGTGACGTGGCGATCTCGGACCAAAGGATCGTGGGTTCGAATCCTGCGTCGGGCATGATTGTGTATGTTCCGTGATTGTGTGTGTTGTCTAGGTGTAAAATGCTTGTGAGCCCTTTGTGGTTGGCGCCAAGAAGGCATCCGGTAGTAAAATAATCGTCAAATTAGGATCAAAAAGGAGTGCGCGGAAACAAATGAACCCGCCTTCATTACATCAACCCCGTAGAAACGGGATAAGGCAAGGATAAAAAAAATATTTGCCAATTTGCTAATGTAATAAATACCAAACCTTTCGAATTATTGCAAATGTATAATCCTTATTAGTAAAAGGAAATCAAACTAAAGTCTCATATATAAAAATACGCTCGGCTTTCTCCCAGAAACATGTAGAGATCTAGTACTGTATTCACATATCAAATAATAACAAAATATAATAAAATAGGAAAACCACTGGTAAACCAACACCAAAATATAATAAAAGGGGAATACTGTAAAAGCATCAATAGGTAATTTACCTAACAGAGCAAAATACACTTAACAACGCAATGCATTTGAAACATCTCTGTGGATTGCTGAGAAATTTCCCCGCCGTAGAACGTGCGATCATTTACATTTTAAAACAGCGCGTTGAAGCATCAGCAGATTTGAGCATTAGGCGCGGCGCGCACGGCGCAGTGGCTGCGCGGCCGTTGTATCTCCGGCCGCTTCCTTCCCCTCGGCAGTTTCTCAAACGGCGGGGCGCCCGCAGAAGCCTCCTCCCCGCCCCGCCCCGCCCCGCCCCGCCCCGCCCTCGCCCGCCCCCGCCCCCGCGCGGGCGAAACCGCGGATTCGCCTCCAGACGCACCGCGGACTCTTCCTTCGCCCGCGCCCCGCCCCCGCGGCGGCGCATAGCTCAGCGTCGAGGTAATCAAGAAGGGCGGCATAAGGAGGCGCTTATGCGCCGCTTTCATTACTCGAAACACGGCCTGGCGGAGCCGCCCGCGCGAGGGGGGGGGGGGGGGGGGGCGGGGCGACGCGGGCGGGCGGGCGCGGGCGGGGCTGTGTTTGACATAAAACACAATTTGGCGGCCGCGCGGGGGCGGGGAGAGGGCGGCGGGGAGCGCAGAGAGAGCTTTATGCGGCGTCTCGCCCGAGACAAATGCCTCTCGCACGGCGCGGATATTGATGGCTGGCGCAGCGCGCGCTCTCCGCCGCCCGCGCCGCCCCCGCCCGCGCCCGCGCCGAACCAATCGAGGGCCCTCTCCGCTCCCGCCGCCGCCCCCGCAGATTGGATGAAGTCTCGCATCATCAGGCCCTTACATGCAAATCCGGGCCAATCGCCCCGGAGGGCGACGGCGCGTCGCTTCGCCCGCCCGCCCGCCCATCGCCCGCCTGCTCGCTCGCTCGCTCGCGCGCTCGCCCGCCTCGCATGCGCCCATGAAATATTCATCGCCCCGCGCCGCGTCCGCGCCGCTGCCGCCGCCGCCGCCGCCGCCGCTGGCGCTGCCGAAAGAGGAACACTTTCAACGATATTAAAATGGTTTCTATTGCTGCAGCGCGGGGCATTTCTGGAGACTTACAGCGAGGGAGGAGTCAACAGAAGCGCGCGGCCGCAAACTTAGCCGCTCGGGGCGGCGCCTACCGCCCCGCCCCGCCCCCCCCCCGCCGCCCCTGGAGAAGCTTTCCCCGCCCACGCCCACGCCCGCTTCTTCTGCGTCTTCTCTCACGCCGCCGTGGCTTCCGAGGAGAGGACCCGAGAGGTCCGGTTCATGCGGTGGACAGGGGAGTCGAACTGAGGAAAGCGTGAGTGTTAGACAAGACCGGAGGAATGAAGAGAAAGAGGAATAAAGTAGAGAGACTACAGGACGGTGGACTTGGCGAATCGTGATTAGAGAGTGCAAACGGTAGAGAGTAGGTTGAGAGGAGAATGCAGTGAATTCGCAAATACAGAGAGGTCAATGAAAAGGAGACCGGAAGATAGTTGGGGATTGATTAAAAGAATGAGGTAGCATAGACGGCTATAGTACCTTTAACCAGCAAATTCATTGAAACGATGCGAGTTGTGTGCTGTGAAGGAGAGAGCTGAGAGACCAGAGAAGGCGGTGAGAAGGCAAAAGAAGCGCGGGCCGCGAGGACGTGGGTGGAAGCACGGTGCGAGTTATATGGTGTGAAGGAGAGAGTTGAGAGACCAGAGAATGCGGTGATAAGGCAAATGAAGCGCGGGCCGCGAGGACGTGAGTGGAGGCACGGTGCGAGCTGAGTGGTGTGAAGGAGGGAGCTGAGAGACCAGAGAAGGCGGTGAGAAGGCAAAAGAAGCGCGGGCCGCGAGGACGTGAGTGGAGGCACGGTGCGAGTTGAGTGGTGTGAAGGAGGGAGCTGAGAGACCAGAGAAGGCGGTGAGAAGGCAAAAGAAGCGCGGGCCGCGAGGACGTGAGTGGAGGCACGGTGCGAGTTGAGTGGTGTGAAGGAGGGCGCTGAGAGACCAGAGAAGGCGGTGAGAAGGCAAAAGAAGCGCGGGCCGCGAGGACGTGAGTGGAGGCACGGTGCGAGTTGAGTGGTGTGAAGGAGGGCGCTGAGAGACCAGAGAAGGCGGTGAGAAGGCAAAAGAAGCGCGGGCCGCGAGGACGTGAGTGGAGGCACGGTGCGAGTTGAGTGGTGTGAAGGAGGGCGCTGAGAGACCAGAGAAGGCGGTGAGAAGGCAAAAGAAGCGCGGGCCGCGAGGACGTGAGTGGAGGCACGGTGCGAGTTGAGTGGTGTGAAGGAGGGCGCTGAGAGACCAGAGAAGGCGGTGAGAAGGCAAAAGAAGCGCGGGCCGCGAGGACGTGAGTGGAGGCACGGTGCGAGTTGAGTGGTGTGAAGGAGGGAGCTGAGAGACCAGAGAAGGCGGTGAGAAGGCAAAAGAAGCGCGGGCCGCGAGGACGTGAGTGGAGGCACGGTGTGAGTTGAGTGGTGTGCAGGAGGGAGCTGAGCCACCAGAGAAGGTGGTGAGAAGGCAAAAGAAGCGCGGGCCGCGAGGACGTGAGTGGAGGCACGGTGCGAGTTGAGTGGTGTGAAGGAGGGCGCTGAGAGACCAGAGAAGGCGGTGAGAAGGCAAAAGAAGCGCGGGCCGCGAGGACGTGAGTGGAGGCACGGTGCGAGTTGAGTGGTGTGAAGGAGGGCGCTGAGAGACCAGAGAAGGCGGTGAGAAGGCAAAAGAAGCGCGGGCCGCGAGGACGTGAGTGGAGGCACGGTGCGAGTTGAGTGGTGTGAAGGAGGGCGCTGAGAGACCAGAGAAGGCGGTGAGAAGGCAAAAGAAGCGCGGGCCGCGAGGACGTGAGTGGAGGCACGGTGCGAGTTGAGTGGTGTGAAGAAGGGAGCTGAGAGACCAGAGAAGGTGGGGAGAAGGCAAAAGAAGCGCGGGCCGCGAGGACGTGAGTGGAGGCACGCTGCGAGTTGTGTGGTGTGAAGGAGGGAGTTGAGAGACCAGAGAAGGTGGGGAGAAGGCAAAAGAAGCGCGGGCCGCGAGGACGTGAGTGGAGGCACGGTGCGAGTTGAGTGGTGTGAAGGAGGGAGCTGAGCGACCAGAGAAGGCGGTGAGAAGGCAAAAGAAGCGCGGGCCGCGAGGACGTGAGTGGAGGCACGGTGCGAGTTGAGTGGTGTGAAGGAGGGCGCTGAGAGACCAGAGAAGGCGGTGAGCAGGCAAAAGAAGCGCGGGCCGCGAGGACGTGAGTGGAGGCACGCTGCGAGTTGAGTGGTGTGAAGGAGGGCGCTGAGAGACCAGAGAAGGCGGTGAGAAGGCAAAAGAAGCGCGGGCCGCGAGGACGTGAGTGGAGGCACGGTGCGAGTTGAGTGGTGTGAAGGAGGGCGCTGAGAGACCAGAGAAGGCGGTGAGAAGGCAAAAGAAGCGCGGGCCGCGAGGACGTGAGTGGAGGCACGGTGCGAGTTGAGTGGTGTGCAGGAGGGAGCTGAGCGACCAGAGAAGGTGGTGAGAAGGCAAAAGAATCGCGGGCCGCGATGACGTGCGTGGAGACGCAGCCGAGGAAGAGGGAGCGGCGCGGCGCCGCGATGGAGACGGCACCGGGGCGGGGGCGGGGGCGAGCGCGGGGCCCGCGCGCCGCTGCCGTTTTTCTTTCTCCGCGCTCGCCACAAATTGGATTCCGACCGGAAACGCGAGCGCTGCCGGGGGGCGGAGTAATCACGTCTGGCGCAGTGCGGCGCGCCCCCGCCCCCCGTCCCCCATTCCCCCTCTTGCCCCCCCCCCCTGCTTCTCCGCGAAGAGCCGCGCGCGCCGCTGTCTTGGCTTTATCTGCTCCTTCGCCGACGGCTGCCGATCTATTTGTTTCCGCGTCTGTTATTTTGTGGCTGCAACCGGGCTCTTTTGGTTTCTATTTTCCTCTCGATTTCTGATTCAGGGGATCAGGGCGGTTTTTTCGTGTGTTGTTGTAACCACCCTGCATTACTCTGGTCGATTATTTCTTTTCGAAATATTTGCTTTTATTTGTTTGATTCTCTATATTTGTTATTAATTGTATGATATGCCATTGATGCTGATATATTTGTTAATGGTTTACGTGATTTGTTAACTTAATTTTAGAATATGAAATTATGATCCAAGACTATGTTACCACTTCAACATTTTGACTTCACGCTCACTCAACTTAGGACATAGATAAACACCATCCATGAGATATTTTTATCAATAAAAATTTGCGATGTAAAATGCATAGATCCAATTAGGAAATATCTTATAATTATCTTGTAATTTCTGAAATGGGGGTCATTTATTCAATTTTATGAATTGTGTTCTTTTATCGTCTACTATATGTTTATTTCCAATCTCAAATGTTATGCAGTATGTAAATAACAGTCTATTTATCTCATTTTTGACCCTTTACTACTTATGTTCTCTACCCAAACTGGTCTCATTATTATTGAAGATAAAGATGTGTAAGAAATTTATTTAATACTCATTATTTTCTGAAGCGTGCACTTTGAGACGTGGTTCGTGGGTTATCGTGCTCACTTTCCACGGCGCAAACACGGGATCGATTCCCGGTCCGGGCAAAAATTAATTGTTCGCTTTCCTTGCAATGTCCCATGCATATGTTGGTGGGTGACGATGGGAAAGCTCACTTCTCAGGTTGAGGATTCCAGAAACACAGCGTAGGGATGTCTACGTGCTAACCACACGTACTCCTTAACCCATGGCCGCATGACCGGGGCGCGCTCCTGGTACGGCTTAACTCGTAAAGAGTTGTTGGACCAAAGTATATGCATACATACATACATTGGGGGCGCTTTGTAATTACTTTTCCAAAACGTTTCTTTCGAGAATAAATTACTTTACCTGTTCTATTTTCGGCCACCCCTCGTATTCGGTCGCCTCAACGTATTCATCACGGCTTGACAAAATTAATTGTAAATATGAAACCTTTTTATCTCTACTCATTGCCATAGTCTACAAAAGAACCTTCATAACCTCGATCAATTTTCTTCACTTTTTGAAAACTTCTTGTTTCTACTTAAATTAACAATGAATGGACGACAAATATAATCGAACAGTTTTCAATGAATATAAAATGCTTTATTTCCGCTATATAAACTGTAGAGAGTAATTTTCAGTATTAAGAAAATTTGTGTTTTGATTTGCGAACATTCAATGAACATTCGAATATTCAATGAATGGGTAAAGTAAAATTATGAAAAGCAAAGATGGGGTAATTTATTGTTTTATTAGTTCTTCTTTAAATTATATGATTGAGTTTTTAAAGAGTAATCTAATAAGTGCTTTGTGTCTTTTAGAGAGCAATCATTTAATGAAAATCATTATCTTTCGAGAATTACAAAACCATTTTCAAGAAAACTAAAAATTCCTTATAAATATTAATATTTCCACGTACGAAAGTCGTGTTTTTTTATTTCCTACAATATTGTTTTCTTTTTCAATCTTATATTTGAATTATTTTTCCTTTCAAAGGACGCCATGATGTTTTATAATTCTTTATAATTTCAAGAACCTCAGAAATCCGACGACGTTCCCTAATATATTGTTTCTATTCAACAGATCCCTCACAAATGTTTCCTACGATACCCTTGCTTACACATAGATCATTCCATTGCACACAGAAATTTCGTCTCCCCTCTGCACGAGCCATTAGCAACTAATTCAAACACTAGTGCAGCGAGCTCTCACTGAGCACCGATGAACTATTACCAGCAACCAGTGTTTCCAATCAGAGGGCGGTATGTGATCAATTGAATAAAACGTCTAAATATTAGACCCAACAACCGACAGGGATCGCCGGGTACCCTATCACGCATGCACCGCTTCGGCCTACGCTGCCCGTCACGGGACGGCGGACGCCACCTGGCCACCCCCACACGCAGGGAGGGACCTCCCGCGTGGCAGCACACGGCTGCTTCGACCACCTGCCCCGCCCACGCTCGCCCTCCCCCGCCCCCTCACGCTCTTGATCGTCACGTCGCGGTCGCCCAAGCTCTCCACGGTCGTTCATGTTAACTGGGCCAACCACGACCTCCGTCAAGCTGGTACCCCCACTTGTTTGATATTCAAAATCAACTAGCTTAATTATGTACGAATTTTGTACCACAATAAAAAAAATTGTACTCAACTATAAACAATAAAAAACCGCATCCAAGAGTCAAGCTAGCACCCCCACGTCTCATAAATTCAAAATCAAGTAGCCTAACATTATCTGCTAATTATATATTAATTTTGTACCAAATTTAAAAAAAAATTGTACTCAACTATGAACAATTAAAAACCGGGTGCCAGTGAAGCACTTTTCACGTATATTTTCATTTACATGTATTAATTTTAAAATTTTATCTGGTCCCTCATCAGGGTTAGTAAACTCTACAAATCTGAAATTGTGAACGGCTCTAAACACATGTGTCCGCAGCGGCATCCCCCTTCTCAGAAATTCCAATTTTACTAGCCTATAATATTATACTAATAATGTAGTAATTTTGTAACAAAATTTAAAAAATTGTACTTCACTATAAACAATTAAAAAACACGTGCCATTGAAGCATTTTCTCATAAATTTCCAGTTTTAAAAATTCATTTTCAGTCAAATCTTGAAGTTGAAATTTATACTGCAGTTTGGTACTATGATGGTGTTTTACGTACAATACAAGTACAATAAACGATAGTTACATAATTATCATTTTAGTGATCACTGATATATCACGTGATGCACATAATTTATCACGTTATTTGTAACTTGTGCAAATTTCGAACACTGAAGGTGTCTAACTAACTTTGAATATTCTACTATTTTATAAGCTTTCTGATCTGTAAAAGAAAGATATTTAAAGAAAATATTACTAGCCGTTATTGAGAAAATAAAGTGTATAGTTGCAGGAAAAGAGCGAAAAAAAATCAAATTTCTGCATTTTTGAAAATTAATTGCTCAACGAAATAAATATTGAGATATTATTAGCCGTTCTTTCCTCTATTCGTAAAAGAATGCAATCATTTGGAGCCTGGAGAGTTCCCCCAAGCTCTCTCACGCGGAAGCGTCGCTGCAGTCCAAAGACTCACCGAATCCGCATGTAGTTTCCTAGTGTCATTGCATTACTGTATGAAGTGGGAAAAGTATGTAAAATATTCATGTAAATAATCCAAATATTTTCCGAAGTGTTATATTGGAACTCCATGCTTATAATTTATACTACTAATAATTGAAAAGGAATAAGTCTTTTAATAAACAGGACTTTTTTTATGATTAGAGCGTGCCACCAAAAATTACTGTTTGTTATGTAAATTTGAATATCTAATGTAATGTAAAGATATTTTGAAAGTCTTTTGGGATGGCAGACAAGGAAATGGGGCAAAATAGACAAAGCAGTATAGACTCAAAATAATAAGGAAGTAAAATTAACGAGTAAGTCAGTTTGTTTTTTAACACCATTAATTTTCCTTTGCAGAAATAAATTACCATCTTGTTACAGCTAGTACTAATAGTTACGTTCTTTGCACTAGAAATAGGAGATACACTTCCCACAAACGTTTTTAAAACAAATAGATCAGAAATACCTTATGATACATAGGCTGATCCACCTGTTTAGTAATATTAAATATTATATTTCTTTTCAATCATCCAATTTATATATAATAAAATAAATTGAGCGTTCTTGCGGTTATCTTGGTAACACTCCTGCTGTTCATTCTCTGGAAAAGCGGTAGCCAATCGCTGCACCGCCTCCTGCACTGCCCAGCGCTCGAACCCGCCCAACGCTCGCTCATTTCGTGTTGGGTTGTGGAGAGGTTATTGGTGATTGTTCTCAAAGTGACTGTGGTTAGATTCTTTTTTTAGTGCTCGTAGTTTATGGAACAAATACGTGTGACGTGTAAGTAGGATATCCAGAGCAATTTAAAGCCGATTAGTATTTGTGCAAAGTGGGTGTGAAAGAAGATTTAAATAGAAAATTTAAATCTTCAAAAATTTCTGTGAAGTGTCGCGTGAAAAGTTGAATAGTATTGATGCAGATATTTAAGCGATTTTACGAATCACAGATATACAGTGTTGTGAAGTGATGGGTGAGTCCTCAAGAATTGTGGAAATCGTGCTTGGCCCGCAAGTGTTTGGGCTCAAATGGGCTGTTGCGTTGCTAAGAAATGTGTGTGTAGGAAAAGTGCTTGTGACACATCAGAAGTGTGTGGTGACGTACTTTTGTGCTTCGTAGCTGGACTTATCACCGTGGCCTTGATCCTCACGACGCCATCTCTTCTCGTCGTTCCTAAATTTCCCTTGTTCCCGCCAGGTGGTTAGAAAAACGTTTAAGATTTGACAAGCGTAGTTGCACTCGTTTTAAGGTCGAATAGTCATTAAGCAAACGTAAAGAGAAGTTTCTTTCCATAGTCATATGTGCAAACCTTAATGAAAATTGTAATGGATAAAATATGTACGCAAGCCAATAGGACCAACATTATGCATGTTAAAACAGTGAAATTATCAATCGTTTAAAACATTAACATTTTAACATTATCCTAGTTTTTCAATATTTGACAGTTTAGTTTGAAAGAATTTTAATTCCCTGAAAATCATTGATCAGAGACTATAAGCATCTCAAATACGAACTAGGAATGTAGTAAATAGAATTGATTCAACAGGTCAGGATTTTAGAAAATCCATAAATTACTAGGTTTAATTAGAACATTTGCGTATTAGTTTCAATCGCTTAGAATTATGAGCAGGGATAACTGTCTACAGTTCAGCTAGAGTAGGGTAGAGTAGGTTCCAAACCACAGGGCAGGGTAGCTTAGCACCCCTGGCAGAAGAGGAGCAACGCTTTGGCCTGACACCGGTGGAGACTGGAATCGGTGAGTGTTCTGGGTGGATCCAGTCCCG
The DNA here is from genome assembly GCA_038098605.1 of Gryllus longicercus. NCBI lineage: Eukaryota > Metazoa > Arthropoda > Insecta > Orthoptera > Gryllidae > Gryllus > Gryllus longicercus. The sequence continues at coordinate 9,862,371 of JAZDUA010000009.1, read as the reverse complement.
TGCCCCGTCCTATGCCTTGTGACCTTCGCAGCGCTCGCGGCAGCCTAAAGGCGAGGCCGTTAGCGTTCCTTCTCCCGACTGCACGACGGATGACGCAGGTCTAGCCACACACACAAACGTACTACGATGAAGAGAAATGAGAAGAGTAAATATAAACATGAAAATAAACGGCATAGTATACATGCTGGGTAGAAACTAGATTCCCTACATGCACACATTTGTATTTGGGGAGGGATAATTCTTCCTCGTGCAGTCATTGGCTCCGCTCAGATAATGTTAGATGGGGTATTTGTCCGCCTTTAGTTTAATATATTGCTGGGTTACTGCAGTCTCGTTTACTGAAATGTACTTATTTGATCAAAACACATGAGTAAATTTAAATGTAGATTAGTTATTGAAGGTTATAGTTAATGTAATGTTGTTAAACTTTAATTTTAATGTTCAGTAATATTAATTTTTAATAATTTAAATAAAAGATCAAGAATATTTAACGCCATTTTTGCTTGAATTTCATTTACATTTAAAGATAAACTATCATTCTACAAATGTTGCTTGGAATATAAAATGATTACCTAGTTCAAGATTAGGATGGGCAAATGTAGGAAAAAGGCTGCAGAGCCCGGATAGTCTGTAATAAGATTGCTTGCTTAGCCATATTATGGGATCCACTTCTGTGCTGGATTACCGCATGGCATGCATTCAGTCATAGAGAAATTGAGGGACCTTGTCTGGGTGGGAAACTTATTGAGCTGCGAGATGGCATTACACCTCGCAATTTGCATTGATATGAATGGCAGGTGACCTCCCTCTGGACTATAGAATAGGTTGTGGTTCAGCAGGGAAGGCCACATGCCCAACTGTTCGTTTAGGAGGGACACGCCTACAAGGCTCACAGGTTAGGGTGGGTAGGTTAAGTGCTAGGGATGTGTTCCAATTCGATTTTGTATTAAACTTGCTTTCAAATGTTTACGACGTTCCGGTACATAATCTTTGCAATATAAAGGATATATCAAAATACATAATGAATTGGAATTCGCCTTCCTATCTTAAGGAAAACTGAAGGGCTGCCCATCGTTCAGTTATCCTTGAGTGGGAAACGTTAGTTGGCGGACAGCACACTTAAAACAGGGTGGTATTTTGTCGAAACTGCTATAAAGTTCTATATGTACATATTAATGAAATAATCACAAATTAATTTTTCCTTACAGGATCATAAGTCCGCGTGAGACGTGGCAAAATAAAAATTGTAAAGCCCATGTGTGTACATGGCAAGAAAACATAAATTTAAATTAATGTTAATAGGGCTATTTTTCAATAAGTTTATTAAACGCTCTAATATAGACTAAATAAACCAACCCAATAAATTGTCGATATATAAGAAAAGTTCTTACTTTTTTCTAATTCTGCTTATTTTTCAGTTCTAATTCTGCTTATTTTTCAGCTCTAATTCTGCTTATTTTTCAGCTCTAATTCTGCTTATTTTTCAGCTCTAATTCTGCTTATTTTTCAGCTCTAATTCTGCTTATTTTTCAGCTCTAATTCTGCTTATTTTTCAGCTCCAATTCTGCTTATTTTTCAGCTCCAATTCTGCTTATTTTTCAGCTCCAATTCTGCTTATTTTTCAGCTCCAATTCTGCTTATTTTTCAGCTCCAATTCTGCTTATTTTTCAGCTCCAATTCTGCTTATTTTTCAGCTCCAATTCTGCTTATTTTTCAGCTCCAATTCTGCTTATTTTTCAGCTCCAATTCTGCTTATTTTTCAGCTCCAATTCTGCTTATTTTTCAGCTCCAATTCTGCTTATTTTTCAGCTCCAATTCTGCTTATTTTTCAGCTCCAATTCTGCTTATTTTTCAGCTCCAATTCTGCTTATTTTTCAGCTCCAATTCTGCTTATTTTTCAGCTCCAATTCTGCTTATTTTTCAGCACCAATTCTGCTTATTTTTCAGCTCCAATTCCGCTTATTTTTCAGCATGCTTAAAATAACTGTAAGAAATGGGGGAAAATGCAATAAAGAAAAAAAGATAAAATTTGCGTCTAAATTATTCTTACACGTGCTCTGCGAATAATTAATAAATACAAGATTTACAGAGTTAGGTTTGAACTCTGTAGAAGTATGTATTGATTTTGTGAAGAACAGATGTCTGTGCCAGTAACTCTGTTTCAGGTACTCTTCAATGTCATCGACAGACGTAACCATCTTACAAGGCTAGTAAAAAAAGCGGGCTTATCGAATATGAATCTGTATTCAGATAAGACAGATTGGAAAGATGTGAGCCATCTCGTTTCGTCTGTGTGAAATGTGAAAAATAAAATATGAAAGACAACGGTTTGTATGGTGAAGTGGATTAGCCACTATTTAGAACTGTTTTAAATCTCACAATCGTCAGATTATTCGCAAATCTATAGTCAGCAGATGTATTTTTTTATTCAGGAGCAAAAATTTATAGTTTTCAAATGTTGCTAAGCGCGATTTATTAGTAATTTCATTAATAATTTATCTATGTTAAGGTAAAAAGGTGTGGTAGGTGTTCTGGTGCTAGAGAAAAAGTGCACAATTTGTATTAACAACTAAAACCTGCCTTTGAAACTTCATGCATTGTTCACACGGAAATTAAAGTAAACATAATTTGCAAAAAAAATTGAAAATATATAATAAAAGAAAATTAATTCATAAATAATTTATTTTTAGAAAGTGGGGAAAAAAGTTTCTAAGAGTTTTCTTTTTTTGTTGCAGGTCTCGAGTAGTAGCTATCCATGATACACAGAATAAATATCGTAAGTTCTGACTGGTCCGACTTCGCTTTCTCGATCTTCTCACCTGTCTCCAGATATCTCGTCCCTCCCATTGACTTTCTTGGAATTCTTTTGTTACCAGTGACTTCTAATATTTCAGTCTTCAGCTCAAAATTTGGTCTTATTCTTCCCCCCTTCTTCCAAACATTTAATTGAAAATTAATTTTGGCTTTCCCGTTCATTCACTAGAAATGAAGATGTGGAAATGAAATGTCTTCTTGGTATATTTTGTACTTTTTTTTACATGAACTACTAAATGTTTGTTCACCTTAACTACAATGATCTCGTTTGGGCGCTAGTGGCCGTATTCACTCTTCGATCCTTTGTTGAAGGCCATATTTCCGCTCTTATTTCCCACTTCAGTGTGATATACTTCAATTGTTGTCTAGTCTTAATGAATTATTCCGTACTACGTCATGTAAGGAGAGCTTCTGTTAGATCTTTTATCACAATTTCCTATCCTGTTGTCTGTTAATAGCAGTCTGTTGAGAATTTAAAATGAATTTTCCATTACTTCTGCAATTCATTGAACAAAGGATTGTTAGTTCTCTTCCATCTCTGAATTTCAAAATTTTCATAAGAAACGAACTAGAAAAGACTAGAAACTGCAATTGGAGCTCTTTTTCTCAATTTCATTCATTTTTTTAATAGATTTAAAGCTTTCCATTGCTGTTACATTGTTTTCCGGATTATACAAGTAGTACTTTTTATTCTATTCGAACCCATCCCATGTTCCGTGATGTCGAATTAAATTTGATAGTTCTCTACCAGGAGTAATATATTTATTTCTAGATTGTCAAGAAATTGAACTATAAAATCACACAAATCTGATTTGTTTTTAACAATGATTATAAACTATCTTCATTCTCATATTCCGATTAAATGTTACTTCAGACTTTTGGAGTAAGTTTTTTGAAGGAAATTCATAATTTCATTGGCGATTGTAATCATTGTTCCGGACTTTTAATCTGGCTGATCTTTTATTTCCTCCTGTGATATGTCTAATTTCTTTGCCTATATAGATACTTATCTTTAGAATGAATGTTGGATTTGAAATCTGATATTGCCTATATACTATATATAAATATATATATAAATATATATAATATATATATATATATATATATATATATATATATATATATATATATATATATATATATATAGGTGTATATATGTCTATATACACGATCCGTTTCACCCTAGTGTTAAGATTTCATGAAAATATGAAACTTCGCTACGTATTTTTTGAAACATTACTATAATTACATCAAAATTTAAAATACAAGTAATTGGGCAAATTGCAACCGCGCAGCATGCCACAAATCTTATTTTTATTTTTCAAACCTAAGAAAGCTATGCAACTTTCAATAAACTTGTCTTAATATTCATAAAATTCAAAAAATTCATTCATTAAAATTTAAAAAAACGTCAAAGCTATGGCAATGAGGTAGACACGCGGAAGAAACTTAATGTTTCACAATGTTAGAGAGACCCTCATTTCTGCCGGAGAACCTTGAGAGAAAGTAAGCTAACGAGGTTAATCTTTTCAACACTATTGAGACGTTCTAAACATGACTACAAATAAGATTATGGACATTTGGCTCTCCTGAAACCACAAAGCACATTAATCACTGTTGCTTAGTTAAAAACCTGTTTTACTAAAGTGGTTCAATGTTAGCATTATTAACCATAAAAATTCCCCGCTTTTAAAGGTTAATTGAATTCGTATAGTAAAACTTGGGGGGGGGGATATGAAAATTGCAACTCCAGTTTTAAGAAGCAAATAAAGAAAACATTCCCTACACAATAATGCGTGCTTTCAAAAAAGCTAAAGAAAACTCGCACAATTTAACAGAACACTAGAAAACTAAAACAAACGCATGGAACCAGCTTTTTCAAAATCAAATATATAAAACAAGCCATCAAAGGCCAATGTGGCTCTAAGAATTTCTAAGCTTTTAAATATTCCATTTATTCTAATATAAAGTAATGAGGTGAGTCGCAAAAAATACTCAAAAACTGCTACTGAAGAGTGGTAAATTTTCAGATATTAATTTAGTACGATCCCCTAACACTCAAATATTGCTTCGGAAAATTTGCACTTTGAAACATATCATTAATATTGCCTGCAAATTATCTGAACTTTTTTTCTACACAGGATACAATGCTGATGGACCTCGACATATTTTAAAAGGAAATTATAGTAGGTAATACAACGGGTGGTTTGGAAATTTTCGGTTAATCTGACTCACATCGAGGAGGGATTTAGCTGAGAATTTTCAAAACAAATGGTTTAGTAGGACTATTGCACTACTGGCGTTATGACCAACAAGAGTTCCAAAATGTGACAGATATTGAAAATAACTGAAAGCCATGTTAAAATCGGAGGTTATAGTACATACGCATTTGGACATAGCAATCGATGTATATCGCCTCCTAAGGTAGACCATTGTTTGATTGGCCAGTAGGAAGAAGCGGTAAGAAAAATCGGATAGAAAAATCTATTTACTTTGAGACAGACCGCTCTGATTGGGGCATTTTGTATATCTAGATACACTATATTAATTTTAATTCGAGTGGAATATTCACATAAATTCCTATGTAATTGACGCATTTTTTATAATTGACGCTTTAACTTTTTTTTCAGGAAGTCAACTTCAAATTCGTTAAGATGGTTACACCAACATTCCTTAATCTCCACCACACTGCATGTCAGGAAATACAGCATGCGTAAAAGTGCAGAGTTAAAATGGTTTTGTAGCATGGAATGTAGGAAAACTGTAGTAAAACTAAATTAGAACTAATTTTTAATGACTGGTGGTGGTGGTGGTGGTGGTGGTGGTGATGGTGGTGATGGTGGTGGTGGTACGTTTACTTATAGTGGGTAATGAAATATATTACGTAATGCATGTTAAAATAGTAACAAGATAAAGCTGTGGAAGTGTACTGTAAATTGCGAATCTTGACTTTTCAGTAAAACCCAATATGAAAAAATCTAAATGTATAACACGAAAGGAGGAGGAGTATCTAAATACGAAGGTAATATTTAAAACTAACCCACTGCAGGGGTGAATGCTATAGTTTGTTAAATTACTTAGACTAAAAAGTATAGCCCAGTTTCATGATGGTTTCTCTACAATGTGACCTAAAAATTGCTTCAGTTCCAGGTGCAAAATAGAGGTAAAGCGATAATGGCTGCACTAACCCACAGGGCCTCGGGAGGTTTTTGTCGAAAGCTATAGCAGCCTCGAGAAGCTGCTGCGCTGCTTTCCTGCATCATAGGGCGGAGACGGTCCTAGAAACGGACCGCAGTAAGACCTCAAAACGACAAAGAAACTGACCTGTTGAAACATTCCTATGGTTTGTGTTTAAAGTATAAATCTCTTCTTGTTCAAGCAAAACGGATCAGTCGACTTGGTGTGATGGTCACTACTGCGATACTAATAATCACCGAGCGAAGTGGCTCAGTGCGTAGCGCACTGACTTCGCAATCGGGAGGTCCGGGTTCGATTCCCGGGCCGGCCATCCTGACCGGGGTTTTCGTGGTTTCCCTCGGTCATAAAGGCGAATGCTGGGATGGTTCCAATAGTCCACGATCATCTATCACCTCCTTTCACTCTTCTTTCATTCTTCCCTATTCCTCTTTCATAACCGCTACTCAAGGATAGGCACCCGTAGTCGATCGTCGCAGCTAGCTGTGCCACCGACCCTAGGATGTCTATCTGTAGCAGCAGGCGGGGTATGCAGCACAAGCCCCCCTGTTCTTCCTTCATGTGCAGTCACCAGTTACTATTGCGGTATTTAGGTAGCAATAGTAAACTGAGGGATCCTCGGTCGCGAGGTTGACCCGACGACGACGACTAATAATCGAAATTAGAAACTCCGTTTTAAAAAGTCAAAATTAAAACTCTTTGAGAAATAAATCAAATATTATCTGATAGTTGTAGAAAAGCTTGCTTTCAAAGTACTTATGCAATCATCTTAAATCGTCTAGGGTGGAGATTTTCCGTTTTAATTTATGCAATAGAGGTAAAAACCACAAAGAATCGTTAATAGTTAAGGTTCCTGTCGAATTTTAGAAGTTCGACCCACTTAATTAGTTTTAAAACTTAATAGAACAAGTAGTAACTAACTGTATTTATTTGAATGTATTCTCCCCCAGTTTTAGAAATATTTAAGATGGATTTTTACTGTTCGCGAAATGTTAGATTTGCCCACGTACGCTATTATTATTATTATTATTATTATTATTATTATTATTATTATTATTATTATTATTATTATTATTATTATTATTATTTTATTATTATTATTATTGATGTTAATAAAGGTAATATTAGGATTGTATCGCTAAGAGTCGTGGAAGGCGAACTCATAACAGAGTTATTATAAAAGACGCGTTTCTGTCCAGTTTGGAAGCAGTGAGAAGTCATAAAGTTTGCCTCATGGCAATTTGTTTCAGTGTCCTTGTCTGAAACTTCAAATAATTGGAGAGTAAAATCTTTTAAAAGGGTTCCGTGCATCACGATCTCTACAGCAGCTCTTAATACAATGATTTATTCTAGTTATCACACATTTACACCGGTATATTTTGAAAGTTTCGTCATAAAAAATATTTTAAGTCTGTTTTTCTGTAACAAATTTAAAAACCGAGGAAATATTTGTAAAATATAAGGGAATTTGTCAAATAAATCTTAGCTGTTAAAAATCATTAACTAGTGCTGAAAGCGTTTTAAGAAAATTGTGGTTAAGACAGTTTTGATATTCGGGATTTCGTTGTTTGATTAATGAAATGTTTCAGATAAGCGGGCCCGTGGTCTGCGTTAGTCTGCTACATACTACCATATCACAGCTTCAGTGGAGGTCTTGATCTTAAGAGGCCTGAACGGCAGTCCAAGAAACGAAAATGAAGTATTCGGCATCTCATGGACGAAGACTGACTGTTAATAGGTGTGGTGCCAGCAGCATCTTGCAAACGTGGATGGACGACTGCAAAAGTGGAAGTGTTACGGAGTTTCTCGGGAGAAGATTACCGAAATAGTGCTGAAGGAGATTGAAGGTTCGGGTCTTGTAAACGTGTATGCGTAAACCTTTTGAAGTGTTTGAGAAGGGATTACTGATGAATGATGGTAATATCAAAACAAAATTAATAAAAAATTTTGTTCATGCCAACCAGTTTAATCATACCTTAGGTTTTTTATGACAAGATATTTGCATTGAAGTGAAGTACAACGTAAAACAAAATGATTGACTTGCTTGGGCTTTTTAGACTTACTTCCGTCTTTTGTCCATCAACCTAGAATAATTTATTTATATCATACATTACATGCATAGCATAGTAACAATCGTACGAGAATATAACAGTGATCTTATTAAATTGTGTAGTAATTTGTGCTCTTGGTCACATCGGTGAGCTGTCTGTTTCTTTGCATTACTCCTTTCTCACAGTGAAGGTCGCTGTTCTTGATCTTTGCCAATATTGTGTGGCACGCAAACGAAAGGGTCGTAAGCACATTCAAAGACAGCATCATTTACTTCCAATTGGAAAATGACTTTAGTGGACCTAGAAGAGTTTCAACAGAATTTGAAAAGGTTGCCAATGGCCTTAAATATTGAAGCGCCCATTTATCGTATTAAACAATACTTTCTTATAGTTCTGCCATAAATGGCTACTAAAACGTATGAACTTTGTTCCAAGTTCCTAGCCTTGATTTTCGAACACTGTCACTCTTGTAACGCTTGCGAAAAAAGTACGAAATAACGCATATTTAATGACAATTTTCAGGTAAGCGTCGCTTTCGACCTAGAGCTACGAAGTGTTGGGAGAAGGCTCTACCTACACGTTCACTCGAAAAAGTAATTTTGCACCCCCGTATGTCCTCGACGTTAGGATCAATATAAACGAATTTAATCGTAATGGTCTCGTAGTGCTTCGTATAGGTATAAGATTCCAAAATAGACTTACCAGCAAACGTCAATAAATATTCTTTATCTTAAGATTCAAAAGTATTTTACTTTTCAATGTAACACATTTTCATTATAAATTATGATATGATTCAAATATATTGAATTGGATTTCCAGAAATAAATAGAACTTAAATTAATGAGTTCCTTTTCATTTCGCTTATTTAAAGATTGGATATATCAGAGACAAACGTTTGTAGTGTTTCGTCATTAATACGTTTTTATTCAATCAATGAGTATGTAATAGCGACTCAGAATTTTAACGTAATTCCGTTTTAAATATTAAGATGTCTTTGACCTTTCTTGTTTGATAAAGTCAGCAGGAGCGACTTGAATCATGCGGTGAAGATGTACGAAAGGAACGCAACTGAAAATGTAGAATTTGTATTAAGCATATATTTTAACATTGTATAAAAAGTTCGTTGCAGGTTTCGAAATTCCTAACTCTTGTTAATTTTAATGCGATTGTTTTGAGTAAATGAACTTCGTTAAGAATATTTATTTTAAGAACGTCACGGTAAATCTTGACGTTCGAAACGTATTAATGTAAAGTAACTGGAAAAAAGTAGAAGCGTAAAGAAATTTGAATCTACTCAAAACTTATACTTATATTATTAACTGGTGCAATAGTTTAGTTTTTAAATTGTTTGAGAGAAGTTTCAAAATGTAAAAAATTGTAGGTTTCGATTTTTGTAGTAAATTTAATTATACTCTGATCATTTGTAATTAATTTTGTGCTTGAATTGTACGACAGTTGTGGGAGAGCATTGTAAAATGGTTGATATTACAATGTAATTTTGTATTAAGATCTGGTGAAAAAATATAAGAGCGTCACTGACCATATAGAAACCTTATTCCTTATCTTTGCAAATAATTCCCAAACACTACCTCCCTGAAAGTATAACAATATTCCTGACATACTACATTTAAGTAAAATTTATATAGTTTGTGACTATGGAAAATACAATTTAGTTTCAAGTTTCTTCAAAGATATTAACGATCCTATTATTTGAAATTTGTGCGTAGAGGTTTATCATCAACACTAGTTAGAATCGAAAGTATTAGTGTTTAGTGGGCCTAAAAAGCCTGGTCCATGCTTCATAAGTGCGTAAGAAGCATTCTCCATGGTTAACTTCTTGTCTCTTGTGGTCTGCTGCGCCATGAATTACAAATGAATTCTTATAAAAGAACATCTACGCACAACAATTTTAAATCTATCAAAACTTATGATAATGAAAAGGATTAGAAAAGACTGGCAACAAGGCAGAAACGCTAAGATTCTTTCTTATCACGATATTTTTCAAGCAAATTGTATAGAGAGAGAACACGTTGAAAAATGTTGGAATTTGAGAGCTATGTCAAATAATTCATTCGATATTCCCTTAAATGACCTTAATGACTTTTTGCATCCGCTGTCTATGAAATAGACCCCACGTTTAAAGGAAAGTCACCGCAGATGCTGGAAACATAAGCACATCTCTCGCCAGGCCCTCAGGCTTTTTGTCGCCGCTCGGTAATTAGAACCCTTATAACGCCCTTGGCGAATAAATAACTATTTTCTTTAACAACTATATATTTCCCTCAAATGAAGAAACTTGCTTTTGTACTACGATTACTTTTAACATGACCAAATATCCCAAACCCTTGGGATTACCGACCTAAAAAAATACTTTCAACATTCCCCAATGTCCTTCAAAAAATATACATCAGCAAATAGAATCATTATAAATGATTTTCTCAATTTTTGCCAAATTTAGCATTTTCAGTAATGGTTTTAAATCATGAAAGTTGTTTTTGCACAACTAATTAGCAACAAGAATAGCGACAATTTCTTACGTAAAGGTTTTTATGTTCGTGGTATCTTCGTTTTCCTTAAATTATTAGGGTAATAAGTTAGCAAATCGTATTTCTGTGTTAATTGAAGAGCAACAAAAATTCGTCTGTGGAAACTATTTAGCCCAAAACGAGGGACAATTTCTTCTATAAATAGTTCTTTTATTTATCACTACTTTTTTGTAATGGTCGGAATTTAGCATTCCCGTTAAGTTTTAGAGTGGCGAATATTATTTTTAGACCACTTTCAGACCAGTAATAGCGTTTCGTAAGCATAACGTGCTAGTAGCTCAATTTTTAGCAGTAGTGCTAAAGGTCAGATGACGCTCAAATATACTGATAAATATGTGAATCCAAAGAAAACATAATACTACCGTGTGATCGCAACACCTACTGCTGATCTCAACGTGTCATTAAATGATTTGTATACTAGAATAAACATAAAGCGAAAGTCAGTAAGGCTGTTTAAAAATAGTGTATGACACGCGTGGTAAAAGTGATTGCGCCACTCGTGATAAAAGTGATTTTATTCTGCGAGTAGAAGAGATTGCGACACTTCTAGTAAAACTGATTTTAGTTTGCGAGTAGGAATTATAGCGATACGCGTGGTAAAAGTTATTTTATTCTGCGATAAAAAATGATACCGCCACGATAAAGAATGATACTGATAAATTGAATTTATTCTGCGGGTAGGAATGATTTCGCTACGCATTTTTATAAATTCAACTTCAAAATTTGGTTCAAAATTGATGTTGATAATTGTTAAATTTACACGGAAAGCGCTTCATTGTCAGTTGTTTTTTAATTGTTTATGCTTGAATGCATTTTTTTAATATTTGGTACAAAATTAGTACATAATTAGTACAAAATTATAGGATAGTTGATTTTGAATTTGTGAGAAGTGGGATTTCCAGCTTGACGGAGGTCCATCCACGCCTACTTGCGCATGCTCGCTTGCTCACCGTTACTCACAAAAGCTCACCAACGTCCTCTTGCATTTGCTGAAATTCCCCTCGCTCACTACCGAAAACGTCACCGTTTCCCATCCGCTCTATCACCCACAAAACCCATCCATCTACCCACACAGCCCCTCGCCTGCTTACTTTCATCCGGTCACGCCCACCACCGCTCTTACACATTCACTCAAACTCGTCCACGCTCGTCCACGCTCGAACACGCTCGAACACGCCAACCGGTCTATCCACGCTCGTCCGTCCACGTCTCCAATGCCTATCCCATGCTCACCCTTGCTTACCCATGCTCACTCATGCTCGAACACGTTCACCCACGGTCAATTACGCTTAATAACGTTCACTTTTTAACATCGGCCCTTACTGCCACCAACTCGCCCGCCCACTTCGGACGTTTGCAGAACCTCATCTGTAGCTTCCGAAATGAGTATCCATGTCCTCACGTCTACTCAACCCACTCACCCACTTACCTACCAACTCACCCACTCCCTTAACCACTCACTCTCCTCCTCTCATCTGCTCACCCGGGGCACTTGCGGGGCCTAGCCCTAAATCTTGCCCACGCCCATGTTTACCCACGTTCACCCATGCCCACTCGCGTTCACCTCTCCCGCCAGGCCTACCACTCATCCACCTACCAACTCACCTAAACACCCAACAACCCGGGGTCCTGTGCAAAGTGTCGTCTGTAGCACCCTAAACGTCCAACAACGCTCGCCCATGCTCACCATCACGTCCACTCCTGTCCGCCTACCTCCCAACTCACCCACTCACCTAACCACTCACTCACCTAACCATCCACTCACCTAACCACCCACTCACCTAACCACCCACTCACCTAACCACCCACTCACCTAACCACCCACTCACCTAACCACCCACTCACCTAACCGCCCACTCACCTAACCGCCCACTCACCTAACCGCCCACCCGCCCGCCCGCCTTTGTATAGTGTCATCTGTAGCTAGACATCTAAATGTCTAACAACGCTCGCCCATGCTCACCATCACGTCCACTCCTCCCGTCCGCCTGCCTCCCAACTCACCCACTCACCTAACCACCCAACCACCCACCCAGCCTGCCGCCTGCCCACCCGGGGCGCTCGCCGGGCCTCAGCTGTAGCGCCCTAAAAGACCCCAAATTGATGGGAGGTGGTGAAATGCACTGCCGGTATGCGGGGAGCCTTTCCGTCCCTGGGGACGCACAGCTATTAATCTTCCCGCGCCCGCCGCCCCGATCTCTCTATTCAAGGGCTCCTCCAGGGAAAGCGCTGCGGCCGCGAGCGTGGGCGGGGGTGTGGGGGAGGGGGGGCGGAGGGGGGCTCCGCGTGTCCCGCAGCGCATCCACGGCCGAGTTGCTGCTCCTGCTGCTGCATTCAGCGCGCGAACGGCACAAGATAAACAGCCTCTGTTATCTGGAGAGTCGCTGCGCGCTACCGGGAGAGATCCGCCAAATTAACTAATGCGACAAATCTTTCTGGGAAATGGGCGCGCGCGCGGTGGAGGTGGCTGTGCATGGGGACGCTAGCGGCCGGATGTGGACCGCTGGCGTTTTGGCTACGCGTCGCGTCTGCGGAGCTTCAGCGGTTTTTTTTTGCTGCGTTGAATGGAACACTCTTTGTCATGTGAATTTGGATTGGGGATATTGCGCAAATTCGGTTTTCCTTGTATCATATGTTGTTTCCGGCCAATTTGCAAAGACAATTAAATCATTCAACTTCATATGCTTTTTTCATAATTAATTTTTATTGCATCATGTTTTAGCTAATTTCATGATGTTTCAAGATGAAATGTCTTTCCATTATCAGCTCCTGTATTTGTTAACATACAATTATATACAAATCAGTTTACTTCTACATGAAATAATTCACTAAAAATTCTATTTTCTTGTTTCATCAGGATTTGGTGCCATATTCATTTCCCTACAAAAGGCCTAGTTTTCTGGAGTAACTTGTAAATTCCAGAAGATATGAGCATCGCAGTAACGTCTACTAATGTGCTTGGAATAACAATTCATTCTTTCAAAATATTATCAAATGCCCATAATGAGTAAGTTTCATTGTTAAAATTGGAAACCACTGATGATGGGAAACATTTCTGATGTTTGGAGAATTTTTAATATAAACACGCTATATACTATTTTCAATTGAAGAGGATTATGTACACTTTCTATTTATTTTACAATAAATTACATCCGCAATATTTGTTTTTCTCACCAATTTTCCACTTGTCACGTCACCACACAGAATCCGCTGAACCGAACATATCGAGCAACTGCTTCTTGTTTCCCACAAAGAAAATAGTTATTCTAGTCTCCTCATGGGACACATTTTCGTTTCCCTCCCTTTCACTGTACACTACTTTCGAACGAATAGCAGCTATTTAATGGAGCACCCTGTCCAATATTAAATCATTTGTTGACACAGGGTCCACAAGGGTCCATTCAAGTGAAACTGATTCATTCGTCGCGGGAAGGCAGCTCCGAGGTAGAAAAGAAGCTCCCTACAGATGTTGCAGGGCCTTTTGCAGATGAAGAACCCCCCAACTGAGGTTTTCATCTCTCCTCCGAATGGGTGGTGGGGTCAGAATTCAAGATATTCACAGGCTGAATGTGGAGGACCAGTAGTCATGTTCTTGTCGCCCAGCCAGTCGTAATAATTCATGGCTTGGAGAGAGTTGGAGATATGTTGTATAAAATATTCTCCTCAGGGGACGATAATTGGGATTCCTGACTCTTTATTGATTTCGCTGAAACATTTTAAATTAGAATACGCTCTTATCAAACAATTCTAATGTAAAAAATGATTTGAGTAGAAGCAAATGAATTTGAGTTAAGTTCAAAGAAAATTTCTACCTACGTTTTCTGACATTGAAAACTATTTTGGAAAAACTGTTAATGAGATATCATTCAGGTTTCCTCTTCCATTCTCATATCATGCCATCGTAAATTCTCTCAGGTATAAATCCTGTTGAAGTACGTATAATACCAGATGATAGCAATTATGTTGCCAGAATTCTTGAAGTGGGCAATTGTTAATTGAATTCATTTAAATAAATTAATTATATTGTAAATAGAAATCCCGCGATTCTTCGGTCCGAGATCGCTACTGCACTACTGCCTTTACAATCTCGGCCATCCTGATCAACAGAAATGTTTTTTGTTTACAAATTACTTCCATAAAAATATCGCACGCCGAGTTCATTTCTATGAAATAGTAAAATTTCTCTTAGAACAAAGAATGTATGAATTTCTGAAAACGTGTTGCAGAATTGTCTTATTTTAATGAAAGGCCGAAAGATGTATTGGGTAGGTGAAACCATTATTTCTAATTTCTCGCATACATTGTTCTCTAATCTATTTGTACTTTTATTGTCTAACAATCTCTATTTACGACTCCTAGCCTAGCTGCCAAGTGCATCTTGGAGATCTATGATTACAGCACACTGAAAAAGTACCTTTCACATGCAGATAATAACGCTACTCGGCGCACCCATTGCCCTTGCCGGGCCAATGAGGCCCATTAGTCTAGGAAGGGCGGCCCGTAGGCCCACCTCCCTATTCCCGTTAGCCTAGGTAACCCTTCGGACTATTTCAGTATATCTAACTATGACATAACGGGGAAGAACGATGTCCTATTAAACCACTTCAGCGCGCGTGCTATCAGAATTCAAAATATAGTGACGATGACCATTCATTTTTCTCTTGTGGTGGGAGATTTCGCAGTTTGTTGATACATTCTGAATACGATTAAGCTTTATGGTGAATTTGATGGCTGGTGCACGGTATTTTCATTATTTCATCTCGATTTTAATATTTCCATTGGTTTGCAGTAATCATATTAGCCCTTTAACATACGTTAAATTAGTTGTTTGTCTCATTGCATTGGATATGAACGTGCTCTTAAAATTGTAGTGGTGCGAAATTCTTGGTGAACAACTGCTTCGTGTTTAGGAATTGAATTAATTGTAGACACTTGGAAAGTGTTTGTGTCCTAACTTTAAGTGATTCAACTGTATTTCAAAGTGAGCTTATTCAGAGGTGAAGCGGCGAAAAGTGTCTACTCGTTCCTAAAATGGAAATCACTTGCACTCTAAATAATTCTGCCCTCCTTATATATTGTTTGTTAACACGGTATCACTGTTTCAATGATAAC
Source organism: Gryllus longicercus (assembly GCA_038098605.1). Classification (NCBI taxonomy): domain Eukaryota; kingdom Metazoa; phylum Arthropoda; class Insecta; order Orthoptera; family Gryllidae; genus Gryllus; species Gryllus longicercus. The sequence continues at coordinate 9,846,653 of JAZDUA010000009.1, read as the reverse complement.
AATCGTATTTTCGAATATTGTTCTTTTTTATTAAATGTGCGTGTACGTGTTTATTAAATGTTCTCGGGACAAAGTCCCTCGGCCTTTTTGTCGTCGTTTGATCATTAGAACACTCACAACGCCCTTGGTGTATGAATAACTATTTTAGTAAAATATGACATAATACGTTCCTAAAATCTAAAGGCCCATTCACAATACAAACGCAAACATAAGCATAACTCATAGACGCAACATTAGCATAAGTGATAGACTGAAGTATTCACAATGTCTAACATAAACGTAAGTAAAATAAGAGTTTCTATTGGCTGTGAGACATCCTACAAGTAGTTTACTATTGGTTGAATGTGAGAATCGATTTCAAGGTATCGACAGTGTCCATGACCCATACGGCATAGTTCGTCTATCGACTTCACTCCTCTTTCTATTTTGAGTTAACGTACTGTGATTGATTCATTTCCTATGTCTTACTTAAGCAAAAGCACAGAAGTTTAAAGCTTGCAAACCTCGTGCGAATGCACAAATTTGGCGCCACGACGGTGCAGTGGCGAGCAGGGCTCGCGAGGCAAGTCACCTGTTGACGAGCCTGTGGAGGACTTTGTGTCCTTGGGTGACTGCGGTCACGTGGGAGCGATGCTGTGTGCGTGCTCCGAGGTGTGGAGTGGTTGACTGCCACGATTCTCAATCGGCTGAGATCGCTCCTGTGATCAAGGCAAACCATCAGTTGGTACGCCGGTACGGACTTTGTGTCCCAGTGTGACATCCGGTCACGGAAGCTTGGCTTTGTGCGCGCTTCAGATGTAGGAGTGGCGAGTGCCACAATTAAAACCGATCATCAATCGGGTTGGAATCGCTCCCGCGATCAGGCGATACCAGGTCTATCAGAGCTAGGGTCTAAAGTGTAAATTAATTGTAAATATTTGTTGTGTTTTCCTTGTAAGTAAATATCTGTTATATGAAAGCTCTGTGTCTGTGTTCGCTGTGAGTATCCAAGACGTCACACAATCTTAGCCGTCGCCTGTGGCTGGATGCGCCACTTCGCCTGCGGCAGCGCGAGCGGCGGCGCGGGGGCGGCAGGTGGGGCCAGTCGCCGACCTACCGCAGCGTCCGCCCGGGCCCGCCCCCCCCCCCCCCCGCCGCCATTCTCATGCAAATCTGCGCGGCGACAAATCGTGACGTAATGGCCGCGGGCGCAGCTGCCGCACTCGCCACCGACTCCCTGCGGCCGCCGTCCCCGACGTAATACAGGCCGAGATGGAGAATGAGCTCCCTTACCATGATTAGTTAGTTTTTAGGTTAATTTCCGTCGAAAAAAAACAACATATGTATACACACACACACACACATATATACACAATATATATATATATATATATATATATATATATATATATATATATATATATATATTGTGTATATATATACAAAAATACATATGCCCTGTGCTTATATATGTAACTTCTATCTATCTATTTAGCGGTTTTTTACAGCCTTGGCCGTTTTCCGCATCCCAGTTTGCATGCTTCTTTATACCATAGATCGTTTCCCTCCATTTTTCTTTTTTCCACGGCTTCAGTTATTGCCATGATCCATGTTCTTCTCGGTCTTCCCCTGTATCTTCTTCGATTTGGTATCCACTCCAAACTTTTTGTGGAAGTCTATCCGATTTCAACCTTGTCCATATGATTTTAGATGTCCATTCGATTTTAGTTGTTTCATTTCGATCGTCTCATTCAAGGTAGTTTGCACTTTCATTTTATTTATTTCATTACGTATTTTATCTAACAGAGAAAGTTTACAATATCTTCTCCAGAAAATCATTTCTGTTGATTGAAGTTTGTCTTTCAAATTTTTTGATAGTGTCCAGACTTCACTAACCGGCCGCAACGCATATCGTTGTCATCGCTGGTCAGAAGGTGCGGTCGTTCTCCAGCACTCGGTTACAGTTTTATGCCTAGTGATTGTATGAATTTCTCGGACTATGATAATTATTTTCAACAGAATGGAAAGTTCATAGGTCATTCTAGATTGCCCGTTTACAGACGTATTCAGCATCATCTAGAAATTTGAAGACACAATTAAACTACTAAGGCCATTGGACATTTTAAAAGAAAACAATTTGGTAAGTCTGGTAAGTTTTGGCTGTCAAATTCAATTTTAAGTATAGGTAACATTTATTGGATTCAATTTACTGTGCGCGATATCTTAAATGTTGTAAAGTACTAAACACGTTTACAGCAATTTGTAAACTCTCTAATCAGTGTATTTTATTCTGACAGGGCACAATGTTCATATTATGTGCAATAATTAACGTCAAGCTCGAAGTCAAGGGGGATAAATTGCAGATGGTTAAAACAATACACTTACTTGGGTTTACGGAAACAGTGTCTTCCCAAGATTCTTCTGTGGTTACAGTCGCCGAATATTTGCTATCTCCTGGTTTCATGTTATGGTGTCACCCTCACTTGTCATACCTTCTCAAACAAGATATAAATGTGCTAGTGAATGTCATTAAACATTAATATTTTTATCAACGATTAATGGTAATTCACGACACGCCCTGTTTGTAAGTGCAATGTCACGAAAGATAAGATATAAACGAATGTCTAATTACTGGTTTTCTAAATTTGCAGCATAGGAGAATGCATTTTAAAAGTAATTTTCATAATTCATAGATTTTTTTAATGTTCCATCTTGCTTGGAGCCAAATGTTTACAAGCAGAAATAGTGAGTATTAAAATTATATTCAAAAATAAAATATTATTGTGTAAAAATATAAGGTCGTTTTAAATTCATGAATTAACTGTTTGATCTATAAATTGAAACAAAATAAAGAGATTATACTAATAAGTGTTTTACTCTTTGCTGATAATTTAAGCTTATATTAATAATAAAATTATAATAATAATTTTATAATTATAATAACATTATTATTTATTAATACATCATTGGATCTTTCTTGGGGTGTTTATGATAGATTTTTTGTTCACTGAAAGTTTGGTTCTAATTGCAGAAAAGGTATAAAAATGTAGATATCTGAAACACGCATTTTCTTTAATACCATTTTTATGTTTAGACATTTCTTGAATCAATAAAAAGTAGCAACTGGAAGATTTGTTTGCGCGCAGCAACACACGTTCAGCAGCATACAAGTTTCGTTGGATGTAATATAATATCTACTTTGCGGTATGCATTTCGTGTTACCTGTAGTTGTTTAGTCCCACTCAAAGAGCTTACAAGGATTACCTATCGAATTTACAAGAACGTTGGATAGCAGCCAGTTTCTCTCTCTTGGGATCATCTGCGATGATTTGATGAAAATCAAAATAAATGACCAAAAATCAAGCTAAAAATACATTTTTAGATATTGAGGTATTGAATTTCAGAATCACATGTGCAAAAGTGAGAAGTACGAAAGAAACTTAATATTGCAATTAATTTTTCGAACAATGGCGAAAGATAATCTCTAATAGTTGATTTAAACTTTATCTTTCAATGAACTGAAATTATACTAATATAAATGCGCAATTAAATATTGGTTAAACAGTAAATGAAATTTCTCTTGTCGGAGTAAGATGGTAAAATTCACAATGTTCTATTTCTTTTCATTGATTATCATTTGTGATACATTTTGAAATGTAGGTACAGGAAAGTCAGAGGAAAATGGTTGCATAACCATGTCATACCTCATACGTTCAAACTATCTACTACGGAATGTGTTAGTGGAAACCTCGAATGACCGTTACGTATACCAACCATCCACCTCTATGAATCGAAAACGTCTCGACGTGACAACGAACGAGGATGACAAATGCCTCAACACACGCAACTGTTGAGGCTCTTCCTAATTGCCTAATGATGACGGGTGCGACATCCCAGGCATTGTCGGGCGCGGACGCCCAGTCTGCTTCGTGAAGAGCCCGATTGGACACGCTGCTCAGCCATGTGACCTCTGGGGCCCGCGGCTGCGAGGCGCAGTTTACAAAGGATTATCTCGTTGCCGCCGAGGCAAGAATTCGAGACGCCTGTCCGCCCCGCTGTCCCCCGCTGTCCCCCCGCTCCCGCCCTCGAAGACTCCCGTCGCCGTGCCACTAACGGCTGTAGCAACACGTTGCCACCGAGGCACTTCGCTGTCAAGCCACTCATGATGGAATGTTACCACTCACAAAAAGAGATGTGCATGCAATTGGAACTGTTTGTTCAATTAATTAATTAATTGATTGGTTGATTGGTGATTCCGGACGTGTCCACTACTAAGATCATTAGCCCTGAGAATGTAGCCATGTCTTTTACTCGAGTGGTGGCGGTGATCCTCCCCCCCTGGATGGTGAGATCCGGCGCCGACCTACCGTCTCCCAGCTGGGTTTTCCCCTACCAGGTATCTCCCATCAGCGAGGCACCGCCCCAGCCGGGACAAGTCCAGAGCTCCTGACCGGTCTTCCGGCGTGTGTGGTAGTACAGAGATGTAAGTGTAAGTAAGGCGTAGGATAGGACAAAGATCGCGGGCGGTGCGTGGCCCGTTTGTTAGGGTATTGCACCGGCATTCGCCTGGTATTGATCGGAGGAACTACGGAAAACTCCCGATCAGAGCAACCGGCCGCTAGAATTCTTCTCCAGACACCGGCTGAATTCGACCTAACTATCTAGCGGGTGTCGAATATTCTGCCACCTGAGGACTGGAAACGTACGACCTCCCGGTCAGAGGCACTGCAGTGATATCAGTTGATGCCTTGAGCCCACTCTCCGAATAACTATTTGTTCAAAATGGAAAACCCATAGACAGCATCTGCACGATGCATCTTTTCATTTAATTTTACTCATGTGCCAAATGCATGCAATAGTTGAAGCAGCGCAGATGATTCAGACATATGATTCAGGCTATGAACGTAAAAACAGTCGGCTCCGGTTATACCAAAACTCTAGGAGCTAACATTTTTAGTTCACTATATTAAGAGATTCACTATATTCGGTGATCCCAAAATAGTCAACTACAATTACTTTTATTATTTCAGAGGTACATTAAAACATCTAATCGCGGCGAATTCAGAATCTTCCAGGTTTTTTCACACATTTCACAGCTCCTTCATTAACTTAGCATTAACACCATGCGATGATTCTTATATTGTTGGAGGTCTCTTCATTTTTACATCGCTTTCGTCATCACATTTGTTTTCTTCTGTTCTAGAAAACCTTTTTATCGCATGAACGATGTGCTAGCTAGATCGGATTTGACTAGTTTTCAACTTGTGGCTCGCGACCATAAAGTTTTCGAGTTCGCCAGAATTGTCATTTATGAGCTAATCCCTCCATTCCTTTCATTCACTATAAATTTGGCAAAAATGACTCATGACACCCTTTATCTACAACCCCGTAGTGTTTTATGAATTCATGGGCCGGAGGCATTTTTTTCTCTCTGGAAATTGTATTTACAATGTCAAATATTACCGATGTTGACAATTTTATATAACCGAATCTGGTAGTAGTGCTGATTTCTTTTGAATGAGGCTATTTCAGCTCATTTAACAGAATGTTTACTCTCTCCCAGTTCTCTATATTCATTATCGGCTGTAATACGTTCAGTATGGTTACCATCGGCTGTAAGACGGGTATACAGTCCCTGGCCATATTATTAGACGCACTCCAAATTTTTAACAAAATGTTATATTTTGAAGTCTCTCACTGCAGTACATTACATCTGGCATTGTTGCGAATCAATCAATAAAAACAAAGTTTCTTTTTCTTATAATTAACACATTATTTGTCATTATGTACCATTGTTGTGACACCTCATTGTTGCTTACACGCACAAACTACAAGAGTTGAGTAGAACAAGAGGTGACATGAGTAGTGTGTTGTTGCATGAAGATAGTTTATTTTCCATTTATTAGTTTGTGAAATAGTTATAGCCGTGTTTATTTAAAAATTTTGAATTGTTGTATACGAAAAACTGATAGTTTTGAATAAAAATAATGGGAAAGGCAAGTGATTGTTCCTCGGAAGATCGCAGCAGTGAAAGCTCTTGTCGACACAGAAAATTATTCAAATCGTGAGATATCTCGAAGGTTGAACGTATCCGAGACATCTATTCGGCGAATTAAGAAAAAAATTGTCCTTGGTGAAGAATAATCCCCACGAAGGAAGAACACATGTGGACGGAAGAGAATATTTTCACCAAGACCAGAGAGATGTTTGAGGAAGATTTGCCATGAATACCAGTTTTCTAACACTCAACAAATTAAACTTAAATTGGAAAGTAGTGGAATCTGTGTATCTGAAAGGACAGTAAGGCGTACACTACTACAAATGAATTTGTAGTAGCTTGTAGACCAGCCCACAAACCCAGATTAACAGCTGGTATGAAAGAAAAACGTCCTGCATGGGCTAAGAACCTTAAGAATAAAGATTTGGACTTCTGAAAATCGGTAAAAATTTAGTCTAGTGCTTTTTTTATAATTATAAATGGCTACTAAAATTAATTCTAATGTCATTAACTTGCATTTCAGGTTTGTTTTAGCGACGAATGCACTTTCAATATTCTAGCAAACAAACATCAATTTGTGAGAAGGGACCCTGGTGAAAAGTATCTTTCAGACTGTGAAACATCCAGTCAAGGCAATGATTTGGTCAGTGATCAGTGGCAAAGGCACGGGGCATCTCTACTTGGTTAAGGGCATCTTGAAACAAGACCAGTACAAGCAAGTATTGGAGAAACGACTGCTGCCTCAACTACAGGAATGGTTCACAAATGAAGAATCATTTGTTTTTATGCAAGATGGGGCTCCATGTCATCCATGCTCGAACAGTTCGATCATTTTTATTGGAGAAAAATGGTCCTGTGTTACCATAGCCAGGAATTTTACCAGATATGAACCCAATAGAAAATGTTTGGGAGCTCATGAAGAGGGAAATCGCAAAGGAAGAAATAATAACTAAAATTCGCCTCCTTGATAAAATAATTCAAGTCTGGTACCATCATCCAAAGTTGCAAGAAACAGTCCAGGCATGCATTAATAGCTTGCCAAAAATAATTAAAGCTCTAATAGCCGCCAAAAATGGCCTGACAAAGTATTAAAGATATACATGTGCATAGAGATTTTTTATGAAAATTAGTTTATATATTATACTAACAGACATAATTTTGCATATGATATCTTGTTTGTATCGTAAGTATTCAATTATTACTTAAACGTGATTTTTATTGAAAATTTAGGGTGCGTCTAATAATATGGCCAGGGACTGTATATAGTCCTAAATCGGATAAGAGATAATAGAATTCGTTCAGTCCTTAATTTAACCAAGCCAATTGGACATTAATTCGGGAGGATTAATTGGACATTAATTTTGAAGGTTCTCTAATTCAATTTAATACTTTTGTAATTAATATTACAATTTGTGGTAGAGAAGTAATAATACAATATTCATTAAAACGTGGCGTTAATTCTTAAAATATTCTTTAAAAAAGTACGATATAAAAAAATTATTTCATGTAATACAATGCGAAGAGACACCGAAAAACGTTATGCCCAGAACCCTAAATCTGAGTGTCGATTGGTTGCACCACAATTGGCTGCGTGCGCTTTCGTCTGTTTCTTTGCGAAAGAGGGCGAACGGAGGGCGGGGGCGGCAACTCTTTCGGAGGCGCCAAGGGGAAGTGTCGACGGCTGCAACAGCAGCGGCGGCGGGGGCGGGGGCGCCTTTCACGGCCGGCTGCTGTTTGGAAAACAAGCGAGCGCCACGGAGCGAAGCGCGAACCGATCGCGGGCGGGGCGGGGCGGGGCGGGGCGGGGCGGGGCGGGGCGGGGCGGGGTGGGGCGAGGCGGAGCCGTGCGACGCGCCAGTGCTGCCAAACCTGGAATTACATCGGCCACCCAGAGGGTGCGGGGCGTGGGCGAGGCGGGGGCGGGGCGGGGGCGGGGCGGGAGGAACCGGTGTCTCGCGTGTAAGGGAAGGCGCGTGTGGCGTCGCCCGGGCGGATTCCGCGCGGACCGGCAAGCTCCAGGCCCCGCTCGACCACCCACGTCACCGCCTCGCGTCGGCGCCGCTCCCCGTGCGACATGAACAGCTCCCGCCCGCGCGGCGTCAGCAGCCAGATCGGAAGGAAAGCGAACGCAATGCGTGTGCAGAGGTTTTCGGTTAAACGAATCTTACGAACCAGTTATTTGAAGGAGAGAAACAAATCCAATAGAAACCCAAATGTTTGCGTAATCATTTCTTCATTGGATTAGACCTGTGCAGCGTTTCACCCCATCTCTGATAGTCTGAATGTCATTTTTGCCGAAGTTACATTATTCACGCGTATGAAGGCAATCGTCATGAATCCGCTTTCATTAAGAAAAAATGTTTAGACCTCACGTTGAAATTGAAATCTACTAATTTCAAAATTATTTTTGACAAGATTACACACTGTGTGAATAAATAAATATAATTCTTAATTTGTCCTACATGTAGCTACTCGCCAAACACGTTATTACTGGCCACAACTACTAAAGTTCACTGTTAAAGAACTATTTTTTGTTGCACGTGTTGTTCATTATGAATTGTAGACTAATTTAAGCTTTAACAGCCATCACAATACTTATATGTATCAGTCGTTTGATTGCGTTAATATGTATTAACTCAACGTATTTCGTTTAATCAGTGTCTTAAATAAATTGGAAATTTGTGTCAACCTATTTTCACAGAAAACCTGTTTAACATTTATCATATATGATAGTGTCGAAATGAACAACAATTAAAAGTTGTTTACAAAATATGAGTCGGATTTAAATATATGTCAAACATTTCATTATTTGAATGTCGAATTTATTAAGGATGTTGTCACGTTATTGAAACTGGAAATATTTATGGCAATTTGAAAGTATTATTATTATTATTATTATTATTATTATTATTATTATTATTATTATTATTATTATTATTATCATTATTATTAAGAATTATTAAGCAGCCGAGTAGAAGATTATAACGAAGAACTAAAACAGCAAAATATTTCAATATTCTGGCACTCAAATTATAAGTCAAACGAAACATGCATTTATTTCTTCACATTTTTAAATTACTTTCATTTCTCTTCCACAATCTGTTGGTTTTTGTGTGTAATGAATAGGTATGCATGTGTAACGCCCATTCCCAGTAATTTTCTTTCTTGGCTCGGCCGCAACATTAACACCTGTTTGAGAGAGACGCTGTTTTCCAAAACTCGGTAAAATGGGCCAGCTCCAACCGCAATTTCAACGGCTAACAGCCCTGGCGCACGCAACAGCCGTTTGCTGGAGAATCGACACGTCAACACGGCCAAGTTCGCTCCACCCTCGCCCTCGCACGCCACCCTTGACTTCTCTGGAAGCGCCATTGCCTTCGTGGTGCCCCTGCACCTACATCTCCTCACTCACTTTTCTCATCTTTTACCTTCCTTATCTCCTCCTTTTAATCCTTCTCTCTTTATCCTTTCCCTCTTTTAATCCCTCTTTTGATCTTTTATCTCTTTATTCTTTCTATATTTATTATTTTTTAATCATTCTCTCTTTATCCTTTTCTTTTTTCCTTTCTCTCTTTTTCCATTCCCTCTATATCCTTCCTATCATTATTCCTTCTCTCTTCATCCCTTTTCTTTATCATTTCTTTCGTTATACTTTCTCTCTTTATTCTTATTTTCTTATTATTGCTTCTCTCTTTATCCTCGTTTATTTAACCTTCTACTCCTTTACATCGTACTGATTAATCTTCTTCTTGTTCTAGTTCCGTAGCTCCCCCGAAATGTGCAAGACATCTAGTATTAGTTTTAAGTACTCCAATCGATAATGAAATCATTGATACCCATTTTCATATTTTGGAATAACCCAGCTACCCATTTTATTTGACTTTCAATCATTTTCTTTCCATCGAAGTTTTCCTTTAACTATTCCCGGGTTCCATTTTCTCTTCCAACAACTATTTTGAGAGTTCTTCACGAGTATCATCTTCTCTCTACTCTGGTCCTTGCCTCTACGACGAATATACTTCACCACCAAGGACAACTAACATTTCTCTGTAACTTCCTCGCTTTGCCTTAAGGCGTTCCGGCAACCACATTTATGAGCTCACTCTGCTTTTCAAATTTTCCTTTTCGCTGCCACAATCAGGCGTCCTTTTCATATTTTCAATTTGCTCCCGTGTGATTTTTATTCCAGCGATCGCACTTCAACTACACCTCTGTTCGCAGCGCTGACCTCCTTCGTCCAACTCCTCTGCGCCTGATTGAGTGATGTTCCTGGGAAGGCTTATAATATGCTGTGGTTATTAGTGCCATTAGTATAATGTTAATCGTAAATGATAGCGGTACTCTTCCTCCATTAGATTGTGAGACTTAGCCCCGACTGTTTTTCCGACATGCGTGGTCGTGTAGTGCATGCAAATGTGTGTATGTTTGTGTGTGTGCGCGAGAGAGAGAGAAGGAGAAGAGGGATTAGAATGGAACAGGGAACAAGAAGGAAAGATCATGCTTAGTCCGTGACCCGTTTGTTAGAGTACTCTTCGAACATTCGACAGGTATGGAAACCACTGAAAACTAGCGATCACAGCAGCCGACTGCTCCTCTAGAAAGCGACTAAACTGCGCCACCACGGCCTTCGCCACTTACACCATCTTTCGTTTCCGTCACCATCGCGGATTCTGTTCCCTACCCCACCATCCCCTCCCTCAGCCACCTGGCGGTCGCCACCACCACCCCCACCCCCGCAGCCACCGCCGCCGCCACCGCCACAGCCGCAACGCGCGCTCAGCATTCATGCCTTCTCTGTATTCATGAGGCCGCCACCACGGCCGCCACCGGGACAATAAATTTTCTGTTTGAACAGATTTTCGATAAATTGATATTCGGGGAGCGTGTGACCGGGGCCTCGCGCCCCCGCGGCGCATTATGCTGTCGTCGGCCGCCCCCGCCCCCGCCCCCGCCCTCACCCTCACCGCCCGCGGCAGCAGCCGCACTCCTCGGGCGGGGGCCTGCGTCCGCCGCCCCCGCCCCCGCCCCCGCTTCCGCCCTCGCCCTCTCCCCCGCCGCCGCCGCAGCCGCTGCCCCCGCCGCCGCCGGCTGGGAATGATATTTTCATATCTGGGCCCGCACTCGTGCCCGCGCCCGCGGCGACGGCGCGGGGGCGGCGGGAGAGGTGAGTGATGTCCCGTGCAGATGCAACCGGCGAAGAATCGTGATTCAACGCCAGAGCTTCCCTGCAGGAAGGCATTTCGGCGCTGCTTTACTCGCGCGAATGCGTTCTACCGAGGAGAAACGAGCCAGGACGGTCGCATGCGTTTGTTTAGTTTATGTGTTCGCTGTTTCATACCCTTTGTATTTACGATTCCAGGCTAGATGGTGCATTATAGATTGTCACGTACAATCAATGTTCAAGTACCCACCCGCTACTGTGAAGGTCACACAAAGGAAAATATCTATGTATCGTGTAATGTCCTGATACATGATATCAAGAAAAAATTCTCGAATTTTTCCTTCGCATTCGTATAATGCTATGTTTCGTGGAAATATGTCATCACGAATATCAGATCTCAGAATTAGTTGCGTCTCCATAAACCTCTCTACGTACTTCTCTTTCCGCGATTTCAATGTCGAGTCTTTGACAAAGAAAAACTTTTTGATGTTGATTTTCGAGAATTCCATACAAACGATTGGTATTGGATAAATTCTGATCAGGGACTTCTCTGACTGACAGGGTTGTTTCTTTTTGAATACAACTAATTAATATATTCTGCAGAACAAACTTTGGTTTGGTGTTTGTAAGTTTACCTTGTAATCATGCCTTCCGGGTATTGAGGGTACAAGGAAATATAATGACATGAATGTTAATTAAAGGATTCGTACTGTGAGCAGAAGAATGTATAGTAAACCTTTGAAGTTCCAATATCAAAGAAAGTGAAGGTTCATTTGTTGAAAGATGTTGCTTAAACACAATAATTCTTGTAGATACCTTAGAAAGCGGTCCAAAAATATACTACATACACCGAAAGACAAAAAATATCAAGGTTTAATTCTAAAACAGATCGTTTCCAGGAATATCTACAACCTTTAAACATTTATATCTTTTCAACTCACTACAGTAATTAATTTACTTTTATTAGAGTAATAGTATTATAGTATTATCCAAGTATAGAAATACAACTACACAAACAAACAATTCAATATTTCAATTTTTCCTTTTGTAATTCAAAAATTCTCCGGAAAGATTACTATTGTGCAAGAATTATCATTTTGTATTGAATATTCAATCTACGAAGGAGATAGAGATAGAGAAATAGAGAGATAGAGAGAGATATAGAGAGATTGAGAGATAGAGGGAGAGAGAGATTTCATAAAAATTCTATAATATTTTCATTACAAAAATTCAACTTATGAATTGCTATTTGAATCCTGAGAACTGTAGGTCCTTCTTGTTAATTTGTGATTTAAAGTGAACAAGAAAAATGAAACATGCAAAGTAATATTCTAATTTCATAGAACACTCGTTAACAAATAAATCTCAACTTTTTTTTTCCACAAGCACTAACATTATTGTCGGTTTGTATACATTCAATACGAGTTACATGAACAACTAGATTCTCGCAATATTTTGCCTGCGGTTAATTTGCAGCCACCTATAACCTTAGAATACTCGTTTATCTGTCGTTTCCAGAGGGCACATTATGTATGGATGTTCTATCACCATTACCGTGATCGCGGAAATGAATCTGTGCTCTCATTTGCTATGCATTTATATGTAAATAGAATAGCCTGTACACGAAGCTGCATGTCCAAAACGTTGCCTCTCCTCTTCTACAAGTGTTGATAAACCCACATGCAAATGTAATACTCTATTGTAACACAATGTAACACAAGGAATAAAATCACGAAAATGTTGTCACCCGAATGTGAATCCAGTTCATTCACAAGGGAGGTCACTCTTCGTGGCAAATAATCTGTAACATTTCAGTCGAAACACATGACTGACAACTCATAGTCTACTGTTCAAATTTTCGCCATTCCATGCCGACATGGTGAAACATCTTGTTCAATCTAATGTATAGCAAGTATATTCTTAGATTAGTTATAACTTCATTAGACCGATAAATGTAAAATGTAAAATATGCCATCATTTTTCCTTGTAAATTGTTCACAATTTAGGCATTTTGGTGTAGGAGATTATTTCTGACATTTTGTAAAAGTAAAATAATTGACATATTACGCCCTTCTTGTAAATAAGAAACACGGGCTCATTTTACATCATGTTAGATTTAGAGTCCAGAAAATATGACAATGAAAATACATTCATACTTTGTTTTATTACTTATGTACAGCACATCGCCGTTAGCCGATACGAGCGTTTGCTCTTCCATAAGTAACGTAAAAGTCAGTTAATATTACGTGCCACAACCACACGCCAGGACCAGAATGCCTCAATTGTAATTATGTAAATGCAAATATTTAAGTGGTTAGGCGGAAGAGCAGGCCTTACGCCCTGAGCCTCGCCACAAATAAAACATTATTATTATTATTATTATTATTATTATTATTATTAATATTGTTATTATATTATTATTATTATTATTATTATTATTATTATTATTATTATTATTATTATTATAAAGAACAAACAACTGGCGCAGTTGGAATATGTGAATCGATGGGTTAGCAGAGGTTTTAACGAAACAGGTACTTCACTTGTGACATCATTCAATGGTTTTCGTAATATCCCCTAAATTCTTGTAAAAAAAATCATCGAAATAGAAATACTTTTCTTAGAGTGTATGTAGTCTTCAGCTGTCTTTAGCCACATTTCATTTGTTTCAGTTCATCATAACGAACAGAGAACTATGAAATATTTAACGGACGCCAGCTTTTAAATGTGTCTTTTCGTTCTTGTTTTGTTGCGATAAATCGATATAACAGAACACTACTACGAAAAATAATTAACAACTCGCTTTCTTCATGGAAATATCGTCAAAGAAAACTAAAATAATGTTCCAAAATGTACAGGTTTACAATCCTATTGTTAAACCGAAATATCTCTCAAGAACGAACTAAATCATTTAACTTATAAGCTTACAACATCAAAATACATTCTTGTAGTGGTGTGAATAATTCACATTTACATATTATTTATTAGTCCGTCTTCTGTTTTGTTGAATTTCATAATTGTGGAAATATAATAAGGAATTTATCCGAAGGAGAGTATTCATGAGGGAACCGCCATCATCATCCGCGTAAAACATGGACTTCACCGCTATATCCTCGCGCAGTGCATGTCGCCCAAACACTTCCCGGTCAAGTGCGCAAAGCGAGCCAGCAATCCATTTCAGAGCGGGAATATCGCGCGAGGGGCAGAGCGCGTTGGCCAAGTGAAGATACATGGACAAGCGGCGTAAGTGAATTTCGGGCTTTGGGCCGGAAACAAATGCAGCATTCAGCGGCGCAAATCCCGAGGCAGCACCAGCGCCGTCCGATGCGGTGACAGCGCGCGGCCCGCAGCGCTCGAGGCCGGGCTTCGCGCCCCGCCGACACCACCGCCTATTACGCCTGACAGCCTTAATTTGCGAGCGGTTGCGCGAGTTATGCGCTGCGATTCACGCACCTGCGCAGGAGGGGGAAGGGGAAGAAGGGGAGGTGAACGAGGAGGAGGTGGGGAGTGAAAATGGCGAGGATATGAAGGTGAAAGCAGAGGAGGGGGAGTCGTAAATGGGAGAAGTGGGGAAGAAGCAAGGAAAGGTGAGGAAGGGGAGGGGGAGTGGCGGAGAGAGAGGAGATGGAGGACGAGGGAAAGAGGAGGAGGGGTGTGGGAAAGGGGTGAGAGGGAAATGCGGGGAGAACAGAGGGAGATGCGGAGAGTGAGAATTGGGAGGATGGTGGATGGTGAAACGGGGATAATGTAGAAGGCGAGAGAGAGAGAGAGAGAGAGAGAGAGAGAGAGAGAGAGAGAGAGAGAGAGAGAGAGAGAGAGAGAGAGAGAGAGAGAGAGAGTTGGGAAGAGAGAGGCACAGAGAGGAGGCGGGAAGAGGGAAAGGTGAGAAGGGGCGAGGTGGAAAGGAGAAGAGAAAAAACAGGGAGGGAGATATGGAAGGAGGCGGGAAAGGGGCGGAGGCATGGGATCTCAAAGGGGGAAATGGGCGGAAGCGAATGAAAGAAAGACAAGGAGGCGTGGAGTGGAAAAAGAGGAGAGGTAGGGATTGGAGGTTGGGGCATCAAAATTGCGGAGTACTTGTAGAGGTGTGTGGGCACGATTGCTAGAATCATTGCCTACCCTTTGTCGTAGCATTGAATGCCGGTTAGAACATGTTAGTACGGCTTCGTTATAATTAAATTGATATGTGAAGCTACAATGACTCACACATGTGTCAAGTCAACATTGTTAGAAACATTAAGATTTTTTATGGACATAATCGTCCCAAGACATTTGCTATCAAATTACGTGGTTCATAAGTAGAAATTAACAGCGTTTCCTAAAAAGAAATACAAATCTCAGGAAAAGACGAGTCGTTAATTGGAGTGCAGATTGCAGTGATTGCATCTGCGTTCGCGATAGCGTTTTTCTCTTTTCCGTAAGGTATGACTTGTAGGGTCTGTTTGACGAAACGAATGTAACATTAGTGTCCTGAACTAAAATGAAATTAATCAAAGCAACACAACTAAACATCTAACACATTCTTTGCAGAAAAAAAGGACACATTTTCTTTGCTTCTCCTAAAAAGAATTAATACATGGTCGTTTCGACGGTGGCAGGATTTTCGAACCTATCTACACTGATCGGATTCCGAAGTTGTCTGAGAGAGAATGCTAGTGGCCAAGTGCTCAGTGGTTTTCCGTGCTTTTCCCCCTCAACATCAGGCGAATGCGGGAGTAGTTCCCTAACAAAAGGGTCACGGACCGTGCGCTTTCTTCTTTCACGCCGCGATCTTTCTATCATCTTCCTTAAACTTTTCTCACCTCTTATTTACACATTGTGGCGACCCCGTACGCCCATAACATGGGTGTTTTGGAGACCGAGAATGACAGTTAAAGTCATGACGACGTTTTGCCGCGGGAAATAAATCAAAAAATGAGAAGCGGATTCAACATCAAGGTGACGCTCGCCTCACACGCACTTACACTTACGTGCCCTACCCGACCACACACATCGGAAGCTCGTAGCGTGTCCTGTCTGGGGCAGTGCCCTATCGGAGGGAGGTACGTGGGTAAGGAAACCCTGCAAGCTGACATGTAGGTCGGCGCCGGATCTCACCAACCAGTGAGGGAAGAACATCGCCCCCTCCAATGATAAAAAACCTAAATTGCACTAAGGGAACTAATGACCATATCATTTCAGGCGCTCGGAAACAAAATAATCAATTAACAACGATGTGCAACACAGCCCTCTCATCCCCCCTTGGCGCCGAGCGATTTTGCTCACCTTGTGTTCTCCCACGGCTCACGGAGATCGCTTCCCCAATAGACCATGCGCATGTAACCTCTTCCTATCCCCCCTCTCTACCTCCGTCATTCCTAACCATTCCATCCTGCTCCGCCCCGCCTCGTCACTCCGCCACACGGCCTCGTCTCGGTCACCACTTTATCAGCTGTCCCACACTCTGTCGCCCATGTAATAGCTCTCGTACACATACGGCTGTGCACGAACTGGCGACCATTTCCGCTGACGCCAACCCCACCGACGCGTTTCGTCCTGACTCATCCCACACTGCTATCGGCAGTCATTCCAACACGAAGTCATTTTCTACTCCTTGTGTTCCCGCTAACATACAACATCTTATAAAATGCCTTAAGCCACAGCCCTTCCAATGTCCACGCTTCGCCTCCTATCACCGCTTCTCCGCCTCGCCGGCAGATCCAATTCTCTCATCCCATGATAGTCTACTCCCTGCACTGCTGTCATCTCATTTCCTCTGCACCCACACACGACATCCAACCCGCCGCGCACACACCACCGCCCCATCGCCACCAGCTCCACTTCCCTCATTCCCCGCTCCACACCACCAACCACTCATCCGCTACTTAGTCCACTGGCATCCACGTCTTCTAATAGCATTCACACACATCCATATCCAGCTCGCCACGCACGCCACAACGTCCAAAATTGGCCCGCTTCTCTTCTCCCCCTCCCCACTCCACCATACTCCCTTCCACTACTCTGTCCACTGACATCCACTTCTTCTACTAACATTCAATATCCGGCTCGCCACGCACGCCACAACGTCCACAGCCCCGCCTGCTCCTCTTCTCCCCCTCCCCACACCACCATCCTCCCATCCACTACTCTATCCACTCACATCCACTTCTTCTACTAGCATTCCATATCCGGTCGCCACGCACGCCACAACGTCCACATCCCGGCCCGCTTCTCCTCTCCCCCTCCCCACACCACCATCCTCCCAACCACTACCCCCCCGCACTGCCTTCCCTCTACTACTATTCACCCACAACCGCATCCGCCGCTTCACCCCCGCTTCTCCGGCCTCTCCCCGACCGCCGACCGCGCCGCCGCTGCCGGGCGCGCGTTTTGCGAGCGCATTCAATTCGCGCGTGCTAGCGCTAATGGAGCGGCCGCGGCGCGGCGCCTGGCCGGGCGGCCTGCGGGCGCGCGAGCGAGCCGGCGAGCGCGCGCTGTCACGCGCGCATTGTCGCCGATTGAATGCGCTGTCGCGACGCGCGGACTCGCGCCGCCTAGATAATAACAGCGACGCGCTAAGCGCCGCGCTGCCGTTGCCGGCCCCGCCCCCGCGCGCCCGCAGCCGCCGTCACGGGATAAATATCGCTGCAAACCGAGAGCGACGCGCGACACCTGTTTACGTGTTTGTTTCTGTGTCCGCTGCTGCCGCAGAGCGACGTCATACGCGCAACTGGTGCGCTTGTTTGATGCGCTCGTAGGGCGACCGTGCGCTGGATGGGACAGACCGCAAACGGACGCGTGGACGCGCTCTGCCTGACGCGCAAGTTTTGGAAGGAGTTGGGTTAGGGTTTTGTTCTAAAAATCGAGGGGCACTTTTATTTTCATTTTCACCGGTCAAAAAAAGCATAAAAGTAAAAAAAAAAAACTATTTTTTTTAAACTTGGAATAAATTTTCCAAATGATTTCTGTTTTGTAATTCAAGTTGCATACATTTTCTCGTCGCACCTTCATGAAGTATGAAGAGTTTTTCTGCTCTGAAACATTTGATTGATTGAATAAGTGGTATCCCGTGCGCAGGAACTAGTGTAATTTCAAATGTTATATCGCAGGGGTGGGGGTCGATGTTCCTTCCTACAGGGCGTGAGAGCCGGCGACGACATACACGTCGGCTTGCGAGGTTTTCTCCTCTAGGTATCTCCAGCCCAGTGTGCTCCGCCCTAACCGTAATACGTTCCGAGTTTTCGACTGGTCTCACAAGACGTGTGGTAGAGTAGAGCATGTGTGTGTGTTCATGTGTGTGTGTGTTCATGTGTGTGTGTGTGGATATGTGGCGCGTGATGAGAGAGGAGGGAACAAGAATGAGGAAGGGAAGATCGCTCCCGCGTTTCGTAGCCCGTTTGTTTGATTACTGCTCTAGCATTCATCTGATATTGATCGGAGAAACCACGGAAGACTACCCACTAGAGCAACTGGCCGCTAGAATTTTTCTGTAGATTATGGTAGAATTTACCTTATTTCGCTTGTGACAAAAATCTGCCATTGGCTCGAACACTAACCCTCCCGGTCAGATTCGTCGTAAAAACAATGGTAAAGAAATCACTGAACAATTTCAACCTGACTGAAACTTTGTGTTAAAATTTATGTTTCCCAACAAGAATGTCATATTTCAATGTCGTGAAATATGACTGCACATTACATATGAACATTCCTATATTCCTATTAGTTTCCTTTCCGAAAATATTTATTACATTGAACACATGAACATATTTTCCGTTACTATAAAATCCAATTTTGGGGGGATAATTACGGTAACGTAGTCTTCGAACGCTTTTCATAAAAATGTCACAAATTTATAACGATGATGAACAACAATTTGACAAATGTGTTGTAGAAACCCGTACAATAACTAACCCACTAAGATCCATTCATGTGACTTTCGTTCCGGATGTCAGCAAAGAAGTCAAACCCCAACAAAACAGAGCTCCTGTTCCAAAGAAGACGAAAACTGCTCGATGAATCGGAGACACCAGCTGTTGAGCGCAAATCGCGCCTCCAGTGGCTTCAGATCCCGTGAGCGGCAGCTGCCAAGGGCCTCCAACCGCCTCCGCGGGGCGCGCTGCGTTCTGCTCAGAGCACGTGACACGTGTAGCGGAGCGCCTATCAGTTATTTATCCCGTATTTGTTTACGGGGAGCGCCGCTTGGCAGCGCGCGGTGTGGATTACGCCTCTTCGTCCCCGATATAAGGTTACCTTCTTCTTCGTCTGCTGCTGCTGCTTCCGCTTTTTCTGCTCCCGACGGGCCGCGCATACCGCAGAACGCGAGGCAGGGAAACTGTTTGAAATATTGTATTGGCATGCTGGCTTAAGCACCCTTCCGTCGCCGCGCGCCGCCGGGCAGGAAGCAGGAGGCGGAGGCGGCGGCCGCGGCGGGAGCGGAGCAGTAGCAGCCAGCGAGAGCGCTCTGTAAAGAAGTAATCCAATAAATCAGAGAATGGGGGCCCGTCTCGCCTGTGAACGCCAGTGTGAACACATGTCAGCTCCATGACAGCTGTAATGAGCCAGCTCCCAGGGGGCCTCCCGCGGCGGTCGGGGCCCGCGCGGCCCCCCTCGCCCCTCCCTTCCGCCGGGGGGGGAGAGGGGGGGCTGCGCAGCGGAGGCCACCGCCGCCACGACTCCCTGATCCGCTTTGGCCGCCACCTGAATGCCCGGCCGCCGCCACCGCCTCCGCCGCCGTCGCCCGCGCCCCGGCTAAGCCGATTTGGCCGCGATGCTCTTTTCGACGCTGACATCCAAACACTGGCGCGGGCCCCCTGCCCCGGCGGGGCGATCGCATTAGTGCGGACCGCCCCGCCCCGTCCCGCCCCGCGCCCCGCCCCGCCCCGCGGGCGCCGCCGGCCATGCCCTCCGCCCTGCGCTGCCTTGCTGCCGGACCCGATAACGCCCTTTGTCCGCTACCCGCGGGGCATCCGGTTAGCGCCGCATTGTGCGCGCATCTTGCGCCGGAGGCGGCGGTGGCGGTCGTGGGGAGACGGTGGTGATGGCCGAGGCGGCGTAGCGGCGGTGGTAGTCGTGGTGACGGTGGTGATGGCAGTGGCGGCGGAGGTGGTTATGGCAGCGGTGGTGACGGTGACGGTGACGGTGGTCATGGCAGTGGCGGCGGTCGTGGCGGTGGTTGCGGTGGCGGCGGGGCGGTGGTGGCGGTGATGATGGCAGTGGCGGCGCTGATGACGGCGGGGAAGCGGGGGTGGTGACGGTGGTGATAGAAGTGGAGGTGATGGCGTCCGGCCCGGCCGCGGAGGGTGGCAGATGTTGATAGTGAGTGGGAGCCGATGAGGGAAAAGGGTCGGAATGGGACGGGGAGCGGGTGATAGTGCCAGTGGAAGGGACGTGGGTGGGAGCGACTGGGCTGCAAGGGAGGCAGAGCGAGGCTCTCTAATTGAGGCTGCGCCACCTACAATGCGCCGACTGTCGGCTTACGAGCTGACGTCACGTGCTGCCCTCTTTGGCGCGGAAGAACGCACAGACAGTTGTTTTCCTGCGTTACGAGGTCAGAAAGCTTCAACACTAGTAACATTTATTAAAAATGGCATTTAAAGGTTCTTGAACAATCAAATGTTTAGCAGTCAGTGAAACATTTCAATGTGCTGAACAGTGGTAAAACAAACAAATTACTTCCCATACGAAGGATGAGTATCAAGTCAAGGACAGTTTTTGAATTGTGTTTTTTCAAAAATATATTTTCAATAAAAACGTAGAGAACGGAAAGTATAAAAAACTAATTCGTAGTATACATAAGCTTAATTTTTTAAACAATTCTTTTTATATTTATATAATTAAAAGGGTTATATTTCTACATTTCCGTTTCCTTTTCTCTTTACTCATCCTTTCTTTACTTCTACTTTTTTTCATTTTCTCTTTTTTAATTCTCCTTTTTGTCTTTCCCATCTTCCAAATTTATACTCCTACGAGAGTGTAAACTTTCGGTCACATTTTGTTCTTGGATGAAGATGATGATGACTGAGTTAGAGGGATGAATGATGATAACCGAAATCGTCTTTCCTCTATTACAGGAGAAAATCTGCTGCGAACCACATATTTTTCATAAACTCCACTTGTAAAGGAAAAGAATCAAACTCCGACCTTATAAGTGCGTGGAAGGTGAGCATCTGACCGCTACACTACCCATTGTCCTACATCTTCCACTATGAAACAAAACGTTCACATGCTTTTTTTCTAATATTTTCTACTTCATTTTCTTCTGAAGAGAGTGTATGAGTTGATTCAGTCAGGTACAGAGGTCAGGACTCCAAGAAGTACATTGCATGCTATATCACGGAAGAAAGCGATGCCTCTCTCCCACTGGAAAATGATATGCTTCGCCGACCTACACGTTGGCTTTGGGGGATTTCGTCTACTTAGAATTTTCCCGCTAAGCTACAACTCCAGCTAGGACAGATACGAAGCCCCGAGTGCCTCTGTGTCAGTGTAGCGTATGTACGTGCTACATATGTGTAGCGGGCGAGTAGGGAAACAGAATGAGAAGAGAAAAATCACAAGCAGTCCATCACCCGTTTGTTAGGGTACTGCTCCGGTATTTGACGGGTAGTGATAGCTGTAGTCACCGAAAGCTATCGATCACAGAAATGGGTCGCTAGAGTTCTCTTTCACACAGCTGTTACGTACAGCTGTTTCAAACAGCAAAGAAACTAGTATTAAAAATACGCCACCGTCGTGATTCAAAACATGCAATATCCCGTCCCATGTTGACGTCATCGTTGAGCTACCGCGCTCAGGTTTTTCATTTCAGTTGATGTGGTGCGATTCGTAACTATGTGCACCTCTTGAGTTTAGCTCAGAGCCGACACAGCCGCTGTCTCTGCTGCGATTTTGACCGGAAGCTGTTGGAGTTCGAGTCCTGAAGGTGACGGATTTTCGACTCTAGCTACATAAGTAGGTCGAATTCATCCTCTGAGTTGTGGGGAATTCTGGCGGCAGGTCGGTCGGATCGGTAGATTTTCATCGTTTCTGCAATCAATACCAGGTGAATGCCGGAGCAGTACCCTAACAAACGGGCGGGGAACGATTTTTCCTTCCACTTTCTTGTCCTATCCTCTCACCCCTCTCACACACATTTACGTGCACAGTTACACAACACAGAGTGTGCGTGCACACTTTCACACGTACACTTACATGCACTACACTACCACTCATGTTGGTTGATCAGTTGTAATTGCATGTGTCTCCCTATATATATATATATATATATATATATATATATATATATATATATATATGTGGCAAAATGACATTCTAGAATAACAACAGATCCACATGTATCCAGTAAGAACTCGTCTCGGGTAGGGTGCTCTATTGGAGGGAGATATCACCTGCAAGCCAACGTGTAGCTCAGTCCCGAATCTCACCATCCATCTGCGAATGAGCACCGCCACCTTCCAGCATAAAACATTCAAAACGGGATTAATGACCACAGCATTTGACGTGCCCGGAACCACCAATAAATGAGTTCAATCCTACGGCGACCTCCCGCGGAGCTTGCTCAAAGCGGTAGCCCGGACCAGGGCCCTACAACTCCCATATAACGTGGTGGAAACCATTACGGTGGTGCGCTCTGCCTTCTTACAGGATCTAAAACACGAACTGCTGCCAACGGTACTTAAAACGTGCGTGGCTGCTGCGTGAGTTTGCGGGTCGCAAGCAGGCCCATAATGTTACAAAAGATAACGCCCATGTTAGCGCTTTCTTCAGAAGTTTCTTATAAGTATATATATAGATAGATAGATAGATAAGTAAGTATAGATTGTGCATAATTGAACATTTAGAAGACACTAGTCCTATTTCTCACAAATTAGCCAATTTGTACGTGGGGAAGTTGGCGCCCCTAACCTGCAGTTGCCCTCGGCGACACTAGCGCTTCCTATAGTAACACCCTGAAGCTTTGACGGGGAGTTGCAGGGCCCTGGTCCGGACGCTCCCGAGCGGCGGTGGAAGCGTGCCTCGGTTCGGTGCGGGTGGCCTCCGCGGCTGGGGCGTCTCTCCCCCCCTCCCCCCTCCCCCCCTCGTGCGCGCGAAATTGCGCGGAGGTGTCGGCGCGCGGGAAGACTCTTTCAGGCGCCGGACGCGCGCACAATACCTGTCCAACGCGCCACTTCACCTCTCACTGCGGCCGCCCCGCGCAGCCGCGCCCCAGACGCCACGGGTGACCGAGCGCGGAGAAAGACTCGCGGAGGAAGTGCGAGAGCAGGAAACGCCTTGGTTGTGTGTATTGAGTTGTGAAAGGCCAGATTAAACGCGAAAGAAATTGGAAATTGGTAAATTTTTGAATTGCATATCTTGAAGAAAATCTTAGAGAAAAATTGAACGGTGGAAGTGTGGTTCAGTTATCGTATTTGAATATAACGAGAATAAATAAGACTATGTGAGAAATAAATTCTTTTCTGCCTTAATAATTTAAAAAAATATTATTATTGCATCTGTTGGAGCGAAAGCACCATCAAAAAATATTTGAGGGTTTTCCCTGTGTTTCTAAATCCAGAGAAAGCATTCTGTGTTGGGACTGGCCTTACAAATGATTCTCCAAAGAGAGAATTGACTTTGTCAAGACTCACCATTTTGGCTGGGTGATTTTTAAGCCAGTTCTCTAAATATGTGGACTCTGCCCTTGAGAAGCGCCGAAGGAAATGTATGATAAAATGTTCTTAAAAATTAATGTTTGAAGAAAGAAATAGTGCTCAGACAAGATATAATGACAAGATGATCGGCAAATGTGGTATCAAAAACGAGAAACACAACCAGATCTCTCAAAATCCAAATTTGTTGCTATACACATAAATGCAATTTTTAGTAAGAGGCCGTGATTCGGCTGAGTCCGGAAAGTCTTCCCTGACGCACTGTATTTTCGGTGCCCAAGAAAACTGACAACTAAAACTGTTACTTTCTGAAGAACAGATTTATCTTGGACTGAACCGTTTATTCCGCTGCTTTAAGAAACAATTATTGTTTTTCTCTATTTACTGTTTTGTAAACGATTTTATTGAAAATAAATATGCTAGTATAAATAGACAATTTTATTAACAGATTTCTTTACTAGACTAAAAATTTATGATATAATACGTAACATTTCTTGTGCTCTGTCTATTTGCTAACTGAGGTGTTAAGATGGGATACAAAAGAAGATCCTAGAAAATGACATACGGAAAGTGAAGAAAAATAGAATGCTGAGAACTCCAGGAAGTGGTCTGTGGTCGGAAATAGCTATGCTGGTGGTTGAAAACAGAAGAAAAAATAAAATCACATTTCACTTGAAATGTTTCTTGTGTTTGGGAAGCAGTGCACAACTAAATGTTCTAAACCAAAGGGAAGTTATGAAAAGTGTTAAAAAAAATTATGGACGACATCGACGACAAATACAAAGTAAGAAATTCAAGTTCCAATTGAATATTGAGATGGCCTAACAAAACCATATGGAAGAACTTCTACGAATCATATTGTTGGTGGACACGAAACGTGACCACTAAAACTGCATTTTTCTGTACATATGTAACTTGCACGGAGCCGGTTATTCCGTGACGAAAGTCGATCTGTTTTACTCCGTTTATTGGCTCTATTGCAAGCGATTTCGTTGAAATTTTTGCAATTTTATAAAAAATCTACAATTATCTATATCCAAAATTATGCAATTTTCTAAAAACTCTTCTTGAAAATAAAAATGACGATTTTAGGCTTGTAACTTTGATTGTGCTCCGACAATATACCCAACGCCGGGTGAAGAAGGGGGAGATCGCCCGAGAGGGAAAACGAGAAACCGACCCCCGATGTGTGATCCGCAGTGGGCCGCCGCTGGTGGTGGAACGGTGGGGGTGGAGGTGGGGGGTGGCGCGTCCGCCACAATGCGCGCTGTTTGTGCGCGCGCCCCGGGTGGCGACGCGGGGGCGGCAGCTGCGGCGCGCGGCGGCGCGGACCCACCACCGACCATCTGCGCCCCCGCGCCTCGACCCGCGCGCCCCGCCCCGCACGTCCCACGCTCGGACGCCCCCGGCGCGGAGGCCACGACGCGCGACACCCCCCCTCCCTTCCACCAGACCAGAGTGTTTTTCTGGCAAACAACTAAAGAATATAGATGTATCGGATAAGTACGGGTTGCGCATATTTAACACACTTAAGTCGTGCATCTCTTCTACCAAATGTGCAATTTCACATTTTCATTTTCTACAGTTCCTTCTATCGTATGTGCAATTTTAAAAACTTTTTATTTTGTTTTAAAAAGGGGTAGGAAGAATTTTTGAGGGAGATTTTTTAAGAAACAAACTTAAGCTTTTAATTGATAAACAGAACTTTCATATCGATGACTTATTTAAAATAATACAGGAGCACTAAAAATGTATGATTCTGCTTTGAAATGAAGTTTAGCAGGTAAATTGAACAGTTATAAACAAAATTAAGATTTCTTTCTGAGTACGTAATAATTACAGCAAGAACTTACTATCCTTTTATTCAAAGTCGTTTGTTTTATTAATTATTCATAGTTTATTCATATTTTATCCTTTTATTCATGTGGTATGGTTTGAAACAATTTGGAAGATGCCGACGCCAATGTAACTCGGGTGAAAATGCGCTCAGTCCAATGTCCATGACGCTTTTCAGTTTATATATTTGTTCTGACAATTAAATTCTGTGAAGAGTGTTGAAGCTTAGGGATTATGTGCAAAGTACATAACAACCGCGCCTAGTATGGAGACTGCACGCGAAAAAATCGCCTAAATAAAGTAAAAACATGTTGGAAAACTTGCGCTCAAAAATATGCTGGGCAGCGTCTACTTGCTGATAAATACGACATTCGGAACTGTTCCTTGCCCCTGATTCCCGGGCGAAGCCGCACCCCCACCCCTGTCTCCGGATGCTAATCCACAAACTTTTTTATGTCCAGTGGTGATGAAATTAGAAGGAGCTATGAGCTCATTACTTACTGCAAACGGAATAATTAAAAAATAATTTGAAAAACGTTTTGTGTATATAGGAAAGATACTTCTAAGTCTGATATTTTTGTGATAATATTACTCATTTACTCATTCAATGTTGTAATTTGCATAGAACAGCGAAAAATGCTAAGACGTCCCCATCATATTTTCGCTCTTGGTTGCTTAGATATTGAATTTAATCACTGAAAACATTCTGGTTACTTTATTAATGCCTTTACATTGTCTTGACTCATAGCGTCCATATAATTTCTCTTAATAAATGTAAAAGTATTAAATACATAACCTACATTATTTAATTTTTGAAATTTTCTGTTCTAAAATATTGTTTCTTTGAAAAATATTTATTTTTACAAAAAACCATGATCCATTTTTCCGTGGGTGAAGGCTGTTCACTTGTAAGGGCATTTTGACTTCTGAAACGAGAATAAATAAATAAATAAATAAATAAATAAATAAATAAATAAATAAATAAATAAATAAATAAATAAATAAATAAATAAATAAATAAATAAATAAATAAATAAATAAATAAATAAATAAATAAATAAATAAATAAATAAATAAATAAATAAATAAATAAATAAATAAATAAATAAATAAATAAATAAATAAATAAATAAATAAATAAATAAATAAATAAATAAATAAATAAATAAATAAATAAATAAATAAATAAATAAATAAATAAATAATCGATGGATACAATCCCCGCAACGTTTCTTGATCGATGGCCTACCTTCACCCTCCCTGACACAATAAACGGTTGAAGGTCCTAACACACCTTCATTGGCACGTAACAAAAATTATTTGCTATTGAAGAGGAGAACTCCTGTTCGAGTTTTTTTCAAAACTCTAAAAAAATGGCCAAAACACTTCCAGGTCCATCACAGTAGATACCTCGAACTCCTCAGAAAATTAGAACACAAATTAATGAGAAAGTTGCGAAGGCATGACTGATATTTAAGAGGTTGGCATTGCTTCATAAAATCTAGTGCCAGATTTCGTAACTAATACCCCAACTCTATCTTGACTGGTCGAATTTCTCCAAGCGATCAGTCAAGAAACGTTGCGTGGTTATTATCAACCACCTTATTAACCCAATCATAATTGAAATATGTTACACAGGATTCTGTGTTGATTGACGTATTTCATCCAAGACTCCGAAACTCTCTGGAACTTCTAATACCAGGACACAGGCAATATGATCTCATCTTCCCTAATTCATATCCACTCGTACAACTTCGACTAATATCGTACATACCCTCCACCGTCAAGAGAACTTTCCTGTTCTGTTCTCCCCTTGGCCCGCCCGCGTCCCCTCGCTCAACGCCCTGTCTTCAGGAGGTGCGCCGGCTATATTAGACCCCCGCCAGCGCCCGCTCCCCGCGCGCTTCGCCCCGCCTCGTCTCGCTCCGCAAACATCTCATGTTTTGCGAGTGTGGCAGCGCACTTCAGAAGCCCCTCCCCGCCCCCCTCCCTGCCGCCGAGGGTTGGCTGTGCTCCGCCCCGCCCCACCCCGCCCCGCCCGCGCAGCCGCACGAGAGGTCAAGGCCCAGCGCTCACCCTCCGCCTCCGCCGCCCCCGCGCCGCCGCCGCCGCCTCCGCCGCCGTCCCTCGCAGATATTGCGTTCTTAACCAAACTTGGGGCGGTGCCCGAGGTGTGGCTTATCAGGAAATTACCACTTGGAGCGCGTCGCGGCGGCCGGCGCCTCCCCACCCCGCCCCCTCCTCGCCCCCTCCCCGCCTCGCCCGGCCCCGCTCCGCTCCGCGCCGCCTCGCCCCGAGCTTTAATTAAGTCGACGCGTGTTTTGTGTCAACACTGGGCGCGGCGGCTGCCGCCAGATCGAGCTGTTAACACAATGTCTGGCGGAGGCAGAGGCGGCGACCCGGGACGCTTTTTGCCATTGTGTGTGCGCGCGGGGGCGGCGGCGGCGGTGGCAGATCGAACGGAGATGGTGCAGATTATAAGAACGGCGTCGCCCGGGAGCGAGTCCTCGCCTCCCTCTACCGCCCCCGCCCCCGCCCCCCACCCCTCCCCCGCCCCGGCCCCTCTGCCCCGCCCCGCAACTCCCCGTCACCGTTCCGCCACGTTTGCTTTGCCCATCCGAGTGAGGAAGCGAGAAGTGGAGGAGGGCTGCTTCAGAGATACAGCGCTGGTCGAGCGGGGTGGCCGAAGCCACAGGGGCTACTGACGACTTCCTTCACAACGACATAAACCGCACATCACAAGAAGGTTTTGCTCGTGTTCGAATTACTAACGTTATAAATGAAGTAATATGCATTTATATGTTATTAATTGTGTGAATTATCCACGAAAATATACATAAAAACAATTAAATTTAACTGGAAATAAAAGGGAGAATTTTTATGTCATCACACGTTTAAAATGTACGAATCAAAGTAATAAAATGTTCATTCAGTATTTCACATTGAGAAAACTTAAACTTCAAGTTTTATTTCTTTAAAAACTAACAAGTGTGAAATTCTCTACCGTAATAATAATGTCATATTTCTAAAATCCATTCGAAAAACACGCGGCGGAACAGATAGATTTTTGAAGAGGGGTACAACGAATTCCTCATAGCTGGGGCGTTCTGTGCCTCAAGTGACTCATTTCCATGACTATGAGGGGGCGTGTAGACCGCGTCCCGTTCTCAAGCTCATTGTGAAACAGGCGACAAGCGCTCTAGGGCCAACGCAGGCACAGTGGGCCGAAACGACACAAAATGGGCGCCAATAGGCATTTTTCTTTCATTCAAAACAAGCATTTTTAACTTATATATACGCATAGATATCATATAAATTGATCCTTTTCAAAAGTCATTTTACGCAGTTCCATTTAGAAACGAATTTTTAATTTTTGTAGTTTCTTGAAAGTTTTATACTATTTTATTAGAATAATCTATTATTTCAGTCATTATTTCATTAATGCCAAAGAATAATTACCGCACAGTTTTATCACTTCCAATAAACATCTTCATCTTGATAAGATAAATGCATTGCGATAACAGTTTTTCTCACATTTATTTTGACAGCAACTAATAACTTTTACCTGTCTTTTGCAATTTAGGGTCAGATACTAAATAATAAAAACATAAACACGTTCCGAAAACCTATTTACTTGTCTTACTCTGGTGACAGTTCTTAAATTATGTCAAAATGTTAATTACATAATTCAAATGACTTTTAATAAAATAAAATTTAAAATATTGTAATATATTAAATATAAATTGATAAGTATTGTTATTAAAATTTCAGTACTATGTAATCACGATTGAAACCAGTCGTAAAAACCATTGGTCGCTATTACAATATTATAATTATATTTTCGCTGGCGTGTATACACAATAAACGTATTTATCTGTCTTATGTCCCCTTGTTATGCTCCCGTCGCTTTCGGTCGAAAGTGCTAGTCCCTTGTCGACACGCGGCCACTGCCTGAGCGCAGCTACTCCGCGTTAACGTCTGGCATCACCCGGGGAGACTTGCCGCGGCGCAGAGCACAGCGAGAGGATAATGCCCGCTTGTCATTTTCGGAGACGCCGATACCTAATATCGCGCTCGCCCCGATCTCCTCCTTCACCGCCAATCCCATAAATGCTCCCCAGGAATGAAGCATCTGCTTCTCTCAGAACAAGGGTAGTGTGACGTAGTGAAATGAGAATAAATTCAAATAACAAAAATAAACATAGTATATTGAAAAGTTACAGACTAGTTACAATAAATTGCTAAATTTAAACACTCCGGCAACCTTTTCCTTCCAGTACCCTGCTTTACCGCAGAAAAAAAGCCACGCGTGATGCGAGCTGTCGACTTCCGTCCCGTGACAATTACCGTCACATGGCCTGATGTCAAAATTTAAACCGGTCGCCGTCTGGCGGACCGCGTGCAAAAAGCACCCGAGATCGTCTGGCCCTTACACTCCGGACATCTCGCCCACACTCCTACGCTTCCTGTACTTACAAGTACTAGGCTCTCTGATGTAAACTGGATGAGAACGCGGGCGCAGATGGCGCCGCGTTAAATAGTTGAGGGCTACACCCCCACCTCACAATTTTCCAAGATAGGCTCTCCTGCTGCCGGCAAGCGAGGCTCGCTAGCCAGCTTCCTAGGAGTTTACAGCCTAAGGTTATTTTTGGCTCTGCCACGCAGTCAGCGTCAACTGCCAGAGCGCAAAATCCCGGAAGTTCAGGCTCAACCCCTTCCTCCCCGCAGCGCACTTTCACCGACCTAACGGTTCTGGCCCTCGTGTTAACGACGCCACAGTAGGTTTGAATTTGACCTGTAGTGTCCAACACTATTAGTGCTCTTGCGAAACGCCGTATTTTTCTGTACTCGATCACAAGAATGTTAATGTATTTTTTGTAATCAACTCGTTGATGATTTGTCATGTTTGGTTATTTTCCAAGAACCCGTGAAATAGCATTAATATCGATTTGTAATTTTCAATGTTACCACGGCAAGAATTCTTTTCAAATTTTTCTTCAGTTACGTTGCGTTCAGTTACGTTGAGAGTTTATATTGCAAACCGACCAACAAGAATTAGCAAAAGTAGATTTGGAGGGTTGGGGGGAATGAAAACAGGTATAGGGAATAAAGTACGTTCTATAATTCAAATGTATAAGTATAAAATAAAATAAGTATAAAACTTGGCTCGCCCACCTGCGGCTCCGACTCAGCCTTCATCTCGGGGCTTTCAGGAGCCGCCCTCGGCGCCACTTGCCGCCCCTTAACCGCCCCCCCACCCACGTCCCTCCCTCCGCGCCCGCGACGCCGCCTCGCCGTCGCCATCATCACTTTTGCCTTCGCCGCGACTCCCTCCGCGTTCGTCTCCGCCCACACAGCCTCACCATCACCGTATCACCATCACTATACCACCCTCTCCCTACAGCTATTACCCTACCGCCGTCACTCCTACTGTCATTCCCCTAGCGGCTTCTTACTACTGCCATCGTTTTACCGTCATCACTCTACTACCATTGCCCTACCTATCACACCACCGCCATTGCCCCATCGCTGCCGTCCTACCGTCATCGCCCTACTGTCATCGCTCTACCGTCATCGCCCAACCGCCATCGTCCTACCGTCATCGCCCTACGGTCATCGCCCTACCGTCATCGCCCTACCGTCATCGCCCTACCGTCACCGCCCTACCGCCATCGCCCTACCGCCATCGCCATCGCCGTCCGGTGACAGCCGCTCTCCCCCTAAATCCCCACGTCTACCCTAAGTCCCTCGCCCCGCCCACGTCATGAGTCTTGACATCGTTCTGCCACCGTCCCGTCTTCACCTAGCCTCTCCCTCGTCTCCCCTTCCGTCTCGATGTTTTCTTCCTCCCTATCCCTCCCAGTTCGTTCCGTTGCGTCGAGCCCCACCCGCCACCGCCCCACCGCGCACCGCCGACGCCGCCACCCCCCCCCCCCCGCCGCCACCCCGCCGTCGCCCCGCCGCCGCCGCTCCGCCGCTACCGCCCCGCCTCCGCCCCACCGCCGCAGCCACCCCGCCGCCCCGCCGCTGCCCCGCCGCCGCCACGCCGCTGTCCCCCCGCGGCCCCGCCGCCCCGCCGCCGCGCCACCGCCCCGACACCGCCCCGACACCGCCCCGACACCGCCCCGACACCGCCCCGACATCGCCCCGACACTTCCCCGCCGCCACCGCCGCCGCCGCCCCGCCGCCCCGCCGCCCCGCCGCCTCCGCCCTGCCGCCCCACCGCTTCCGTCCCGCCGCCCCGCCGCCTCCGCCCCGTCGCCCCGCCGCCTCCTCCCCGCCGTCCCACCGCCGCCGCCGCCGCCCCGCCACCTCGCCTCCCCGCCGCCGCCGCCCAGGCGCCGCCGCCCCGCCTCCGACGCCGCCGCCCCGCCACCGCCGCCCCGCCGGTGCCGCCCCGCCGCCGAGCCAACCGCGCCTCCGCTCCCACTGTTGGGCCTGCCTGCGCCGCTGGCGGTGCCCGGTGGTTGTAATTAGCGCCGGGGATTATTCTCCTGACGCGCGTGCCCTGCGCAGGCGGTGGAAGGGGGAGGTGCGTCACACGCGCGCGGCGGCCTCCAGGTTGTGTGTGTGTGTGTGTGTGTGTGTGTGTGTGTGTGTGTGTGTGTGATCGGAGATGGATGCACGGGGCGGGGAACACGCGCCTTTTGAAGAAGAGGGGGAGGACCAAAGCTACAACTGTCACGCACCCATTGGGTTAAAGAATAGATGTAGAACTAAATCACGGCATCACAGAACTTAATCTTTCATAACTGCCAGCGGTGCGTTTACATTTCGGTCACTCCAACTTAAAATTACCTAATTATAAAAGGCAGTAATTATTTAATATTAAACATGCTTTTAGCATATATTTTGTGGATAGATATTTTGCTGCAAACGATAGCATGTGTGAACAGTATTATTTTTCATAGATATTATTGTCACAGATTATTATTTTATTTTTTATTTATTTATCGTCAAAAAAGTTAAAATTTTTCGGTGGCTAACTATGGGGAAGACGTACAATAAATTCGTGTTTTCTTGA
Source organism: Gryllus longicercus (assembly GCA_038098605.1). Classification (NCBI taxonomy): domain Eukaryota; kingdom Metazoa; phylum Arthropoda; class Insecta; order Orthoptera; family Gryllidae; genus Gryllus; species Gryllus longicercus. The sequence continues at coordinate 9,814,029 of JAZDUA010000009.1, read as the reverse complement.
TCTCTGAAATTCGTATTATCTGATTTGGTATTTATTAAGTTAAAAAATGATTGCACGTTGCAACGAGCTTTTTTTGGAAAGATTTGATTAAAATATTTTCTCGCGTGCAATTAAAAAACTTGCCGTTATAAGTAGTTTTTATTGCATGCGAGCAATATTATTGTTATCTTGCCCTATGAGAAAGAATCATCTTATTGAGACTCTCCGCGAAAACTTTGAGAACGTTTATTGGAACAAATATTTACCCCACAAAGCTCACAAAAACGTGTACAGAAGGCGATGTGACATTTGCCTAAGTTCTTTATCTTTAGAAATAGGTACAACTACGTTGAAGTACCTTACATTCTTTTAGGAGTTCATAACTGCTTCTAATGAAATGTGAAGAGAAGAAGAAAAATTTTTGAAATCAATTAGTTCGCAAATAAATACTCATCTCTCCAAATATACAACCGCCATGCAATTAAACTGCAAGATAGCTCTTTACATTGTATAATATCATGAAAATGAAGCAGATTGTGTGCTACATGTGTGAAGTCCGTATCACTTTATCAAATAAGTTTCACATAACTAGTATGAAAGTCAAAAGATGGAAAAAAGTAACGTAATACGTCTACGATGCGAAATGGGTATAAAACGTGATGGATCAAGGAGGGGAAGGAAGGCACCATACATTTTTCACCGGTAAACGAGAAAAAGAATGGAGCAACTAGAGAGGGCGAACACAATGAAGAATGTGTAAACGACCAAGAATAAATATAAAGTTGTTAGATAATACTTGGCTGGAAGGTTGAGGTCGCGGCGGAGGAACGTGGAAGTGGAGTCAAAGATATAGCAGTCATATGAGAATGCAAAGTCGAGCGAGGGGCGGAATGCTCGGGCTGGAATGCAGGCGCGCGAGCCGGCGGGGGAGCGACAAAGGAAGCGGAGGGGGCGAAGCGCAGGCGGAGGTGGCGGCGGAGATTGAGGCAAAGATGGAGATGGAGCTGGAGGCGGAGATGGAGGCCGAGAGATGGAGTTGGAGAAGGAAATGAAGGCGGAGGCATAGCTTGAGGTGGAGATAAGGGAGAAGACGTAGGCGAAGTTGGAGGCGGAGATGCAGGACGAGATAGAAGTGGACACAGAGATGCAGAGATGGTGGCAGAGGTGGATATGTAAGCGGAGATGAAGGTAGAGATAGAGGAGGTGGAGATGGAGATGTAAATGGAGAATGTAAACTTAAATGGGTGTAAGTATGGGGCGAGGATAGGACAAGGAAGAGGAAGGAAATATCGCGTATGGTCCGAGGCCCGTTTGTTAGGGTACTGCTCCAGCATTCACCCGGAATTGACTGAAGAAACCATGGCAACTTTCGGGCAAAATAACCGACATCTAGAATTTTCGTTCAGACATAAGTATCTAGTAGAGTCGAAAATCCTGCCACGTCAGGACTAGAAACTAGGACCTCCAGGTCAAAGGCACTGCAGTGCGATCAGTTGATGCCCTGAGCCACATCTCCCGTGTGAGGGCAAATGTAGGAGCGGAATCAGAAGCGGAGGCGGGGGCCGTGACGAAGGCGGGCGCTGAGGCGGAGGCGGGAGCGAGGCAAAGGCGGAAGTGGAGGCGGGGGCGAGGCTGGAAGGCGAGGGTGGAGCAGAGGCGCACGAAAGAAGAGGAACGGCGCGCGGCGCGCTCTACACCGCGATCCCCCTTCACTCATATCTCCTTTCATGCAATACACATCTTTCTATTTTATCCGCGTCCTTTCTCCCCCCGACCCGAGAGGATTCGCGCGCAGCGCCTGATCGAGACGGATGTAACACCCGCGATGAAGAACGCCCTGTCAATGCCCGCGAGCAAGATTCGCCCGGTGTCAGAATGATGAAGATCTGGGAAAATATCCCGCCTCCCAGAGCGCGCCGTAAAGTGAGAATGAAAGCGTAGCACGAGGAGAAACGCAAACGATACGGCATCTGAATATTCTTATTTGCGAAGACGTTGCACGTTCTCAGTCGAGCAAACTAAATTCTTGTTGGTGGGTTCCTATAATGTCATTTTTTCACTCCCTCAGTTTTCAGCGTTATCTATTGAATACAATTGATTTGAATACACTAATACATATTATTTCTTTCCAATTGTGGACTACTATACATAACACTCAAACTCTAATATTGATGGCAATGTTTTGTCAAATTAGGTAGGATTTGGGAGGTTGATTTATGAAAATTCATTTTGTTTTGTGAAGAGAAGAGGTACGCGTATGTGAAAAGCTGATGTAGTAACGTTTTTGTTTCTATGATATTTTTAATCGGTCTTATGCTTGAAAAATGTATAATATCTCATCAATGTTTAGCAGTCGTATTCTTCAAAGTAGTGGTTGTTTTCAACAGGTGTTACTTTCAATCATATTTCCATATGTGAAATGATATCAACTAAAGTAAACGAAATGAAATCCTGACCACTACAACAATCTAATTTCTAGATTGTGACCAGATTGTGACCAGACCAACCTATGTTTTCCAGGTTTAATGTGCTCAAATTTTGTGATATCCAAAACTAAGAAATATTGAATTGAATAGGCTGAAAATAGCTGACTGTAGGTAATACTTGCTAACCGCCGTAACAGTACCATGAGTTATCTACTGAGTTCAGTCTTTTATGGACAGTTCATGAAAGGGTGGCTACACTTCCGGGCACTCAAGAAACTCTGGGAACGAATTTGTCAGAATTAAAGAGGATTTCAGTTCTTTTCTCCAAAACGTCAACATTTTCCGGTCCGTATCATTCATCTATTTCATTAACATTTATCATGTGTGTACACGCAGTTTGAGACATCTGATCGAGCCTCGCAGGAGACAGCATGCTCCCAACACCAGCGTTACATCGCGAGATGATCTGAGCGAACATAATGCGTCGGCTGACATAATGCGACGCGTTAAACAGGGCTCTGCGTGGGCCTTTCACAGCTCACCAGACGCCAAGAAGTGCCCACAAGAGCCTTTCGCGACGGGGAGAAGGTGGTGAGAATGCGAGCCACCTACAGCGGAGGCGGCGGCGGCGGCGGCGGAGGCGATGGCGGCAGAGGCGGCGACGGCAGAGGCGGCGGAGTCGGCTGCGGCAGAGGTGGCGGAGGCGGAGGTGGAGTTGGAGGTGGAGTTGGAGGCGGCGGCGGCGGCGGCGGCGGCGGAGGCGGCGGCGGCAGAGGCGGAGGTGGCGGTGGAGGCGGTGGCGGAAGCGATGGCGGCGGAGGCGGCGGAGACGGAGGCGACGGCGGCGGAGGCGGAGGCGGAGGCGGCGGAGGCGGAGGCGACGGCGGCGGAGGCGGAGTCGTGGCAGTCGATGGCTCTCAGCGGCTGTGCGCAATGTTCTAGAAAGAGCCCAAACGCGCGCTTGATCGCCTCCACCTCTGGATATTGAGAGTTCAAATCCCGATCGACCCTTGTGACGTTTGTGGTGTACAAAGGAGGTTCATGGCAGGTTTTCTCGGAGTTCTTCTGCATCCATTGTCACATGATATGCCACATGCTAAATTCATTATTGGGTCAAAAAACATTTGATTGTAGGTTAAAAGAACAAATTCATCTTTGAAGAATGATTCTGTTAAAATAAACAACAATAAATATTTTTCTGTTGCGATCAAGTGCTCCTGCCTATTTGAAAATGTAAATCTTCCGGTTCAAATGAGACTTAAAAATAGAGGCAAAATGCAATTTTTTTACCAATGCAATTTGGGGTTACTGGATATTTCAAATAGATCTAACCAGTGGCAACAATGATGATACATCATGATCTAAAAATAATGTAACCACGATTATTCTAGAATTTTGTGAGTGGCAGTACAGGGAATCATATCTTTTTATTTGTTAATTTATAGTTACTTTTGAAGTAATACATCAATGTATTGAATGATTTTCATTACCATAGGAAATTAGTAAAAGCTACATAAGTGAATATGTCATTGACATCTTGCGAAAGTGAAGCCCGAATGTAAAATACACTTGCACAGATGGTATGATTTCAAATATAGAAACAAAAAGGAAAGGAAAAAGAAGAAAAAGAAAAAAGAAAAAAAAATATTCGGGGTCACCATGGCCAATAGAAATGAAACTTCAAATATTCAAGAATAGGAAATTTGTGTGGTAAAATAATATTTTTCGAAGAATAAGGAACGTCTTTGATGATTCTTTTTACGTTAGTCTCTTGATCGTTTGGTGAATGGTTATGGCGTTATTAACCTTTTAGAAAAAAAATTAAAAACTGGCGCCGATGATGCCTCATGACCAAAGTAGCACAAAGTTAACTATTTTATTTCTGGACTTCTTTGGAATGTATTGGTGTGTCAATTTTCACCTATGTATAGGTCGTTCTAAGAGAAAATACTTTATTATTTTATGCTATTAGTCCTCAACACGTAAGTAGTAAAACCAGAAAACACGCCCTGCAATTTCTGTTTCGTTCCTGTGCCTCAGCGAACCGGCTGGCTCCACCGCGAGAAAAGAAGTTTCAGTTCAAGAACATTGAAGCGTTACGCGCGTCCTATGCCAGCGTTTGGTGCCTTTTCAGACAGACCACTGTGGGGCGGCGGCGGCGGCCCGGGGCGCGCCCTACACGAGCTCCAGTGTTCGCGTCCGGACGGGCACGCGGCGGGGCGGGGCGGGACGGGGCGGGGCGGGGCGGGGCGGGGAGGGGAGGGGCGGGGCGCGGCGGGACGTGGCAGGGATGAGTGGGGCGGAGCGGGACGAGGCGGGGCGCGGAGAGCAAATCCCGGGTGCGCGGGCGGCGCCCGGGGCCGCTTTTATGGATTTTCGCGGGAGGAGAGAGGGAGAGAGAGAGAGAGAGAGAGAGAGAGAGAGAGAGAGAGAGAGAGAGAGAGAGAGAGAGAGCGGCGGCAGCGGCGGCCGGGGCGGGAAGGAGAGAAACGCTTCGTTCCGGAAAGAAGAAGCCTCGCGAAGCAGCGAACAAGGGCGACACAGACACCGAGTGGACGTGAGAGAATAGGAAAATGTACTCGATGGCGCAGTGGGTGAAAGTGGAAAGGAGAAAATGCGTGGATGTTACTTGTTCGATATTATGATAAACAGGGTTTTACACGAACACATCAGATTAGTGGTCAATTGTTAAAGGAATTAATTGAAACAGTGAGCGTGATACTAAGTTTATGCCTTGGATGGTCTCGTAGAAAACTGAATAACACATATGAGATGATGAATTATGAACAAAAAGGCGCTCGTAAATAAATGGAAAGGAAAATGAAAACACCAGCCAACATTAAGACAGATCCTCATAGATAGTCACCGATGCTGAAGGTATCAGGAAAGTAAGAGTACATACGAGACTGTTAAAGGACTGTACGATTTGAACAGTGTTAGTGTGAGAGCGCTAACGACAGAGGAACCGGCATGTCATTTAGCCGCCAGCCCGTGGTAGGGAGGGGCGTAGACTGGCATCTCAGAGTGAGGAAATCAGGCAGGTGCGATTCTGAGTGTTGATTACAATCATTATGTGGGTGGACGTGGTGGTGGGTTTGGGTATGCAGACTAAGAAGACGAAGCAAATCAAAGATGACACGTGGCCATGCTAGCAGTGCGCCGTGTTGCTTTTCATGCGTTGCTGGTCGCACATACTATTATGTGATGAGACAATCTAGTGAAATAATTACGCCCTTTGGTAAAAAGTTCTACTAAAAAAATTAATATTCTGTTTTTGGATAATTTTTTAATAATCAATGATGAAATTTCACACTAATGAATTACCAATCGTTATGTGGTATTATCTCAGATCAGAATAATTTCTGGCCATATCATGCAAAATTGATCGTGTTTCGAATGTAAGTATATATAAGATGATATTAGAATCGCAAATTCAACGAAAATGTCTGCTATGCTGGGGATTACCTAGGGCGCCGCCTCTCCATCCCTACACGCGCTCCTCCGGCACCGTGGGGTCACTGCGGTTGGGAGGGCGAGAAGAGCTCTTTGCGAGGGCCACGAGGCTGCCGTCGCCGCCGCCCCCGCCGCCCCCGCCGCCCCCGCCGCCCCCGCCGCCCCCGCCGCCCCCGCCGCCCCCGCCGCCCCCGCCGCCTCCGCCGCCTCCGCCGCCGCCACCGCCCCCACCGCCGCTACCGCCGCCTGCGGATTCGCGCGCGTCATTTTTCACCGGCGGCTCAGGCTCCACGTACGTCTCAGTCCCTTGCGCCGCCCCACAGCCCTTGCCTTTGCCCTCCTCTGGGCGCAGGGCTCTCCAGTCACAGACTCCGCCAACGCTGCTCTTCACCGCTTTCACTACCCTCATTGAATTCTCTATTCCGAGGACACCGAGAACAAGACGTTGCCTAGAACCTCCTCTCTGGGTTTGGCTTAAGATATGTCAGTATTCTTTCTGCATGATCCATCACAACTCGTGACGCTACGAGAGGCAGATCGTTTTCCGAATTGACATTCTTTATTATTACATTGACACCTTTTATTCGTCCGTAGCTTTTTCTGCCTCATGTGAAATGATGGTTGTGATGATTTGGGGATTATGATATTATACAAATGTAGACTTCTGGAGAAAAACTGGAGATCTCCGATATATCCTGTCGCAAACCCTTTTTATCCACCACACAATCCATGTGGCTGGACCGGGGTTCCATCCTTCGTACCAAAAAGGTAAAAGGTGAGCGGTAAGATCACTACAGTACCTCTGACTGTTCAGTGCTGTGTTGCCACACATTACTACGCGCGTGGCACCACCTACTCACAGATAAAAGAAATTTCAAAACATTAACACTTACTGACAGGCTACGACAAATGTTGATATCATGTTCATAACTTTCGCCAAAGCCGAACCTTATTGCCACCGCGACTTCGCATGAGTCAGATGAGTGGCAACACTGAACTCTGGCAGTAAGAAAGTAAACAAATCCTCGCAAGCTGATTGCTTCAGACTACGTCACATGACACACCACAGCACGTGGTTTGAGAACTGTCAGAGTCGGTACTGTACACCAACGGCCGCCCCAGCGCTTCTTGGTCGGCGCCTTCGCCCCCGCTTCGCTCTTCCTTGGCTTCTCGCGCGCGCTCTGCCCCGCTGCCCATCACCCGCCGCATACATACATCACCTCGGCGGCTCCGTCGACGAGCCATATCGCGCGTCATCCCTCACTCGGCATGCGGCACACGACGCGCGCTATCGCCCCCGCCCCCGCCCCCGCCGCTCTCCCCTTCGCCGTCCCCAACGCCCTCCACACCGCCCTGCCCGCCGTCCTCTCTGCTGGCTCTCCCCGTCGCCCTCGCAGACGCGCTTCCCGCCACCTTCCCCAGCGGCCTCCCCGTCACCCTCTCCCCCTCCCTGTCACCCTCTAGGCCATTCTCGCCGGCACCCTTACCGCCGCACTCGCTGATGTCCTTCCCGCCGCCCTCCTCTCCACGTTTCCTTCCTCCCTCCCGCCACCCTCCTCGCCAACCTCTATGTCATCATCCCCGTCACGCTCTACGCCATCCCCTCCGCCACACTCCTCCCCAAAGTCCCTGCCATCCTACTTGCCAGTGTCCCCGCCTCCCTTACCGCCACCCTCGCCGTCGCCCTCCCCGCCACCCTCTCCACCATCCTTCACACCACCCTCCCCGTTGCCCTCTCCACCACCCCCTCCACCCCCCTCTACGCCATCCTCGCCGTCGCCCTCCCCACCACCCTCTCCACCATCCTCCACCCCACCCTCCCCGTTGCCCTCTCCACCACCCCCTCCACCCCCTCTACGCCATCCTCGCCGTCGCCCTCCCCGCCACCCTCTCCACCATCTTCCACCCCACCCTCCCCGTTGCCCTCTCCACCACCCCTCCACTCCCCTCTACGCCATCCTCCTCGCCATCCTTCCCGTCACCGTCCCCACCGGCCTCACTATCACCTTCCTCGTTCCCTCCCCCCTCCGTCCTACTCCGCGCGGGCGTGAGCGCGTCGTTTGATATTTGTGGGGTGACCACCACTCTCCCACGCGCCCCTCATCGAAGCCTTGAGATATGCTGGTGGCTCGATGTTATCCGCGCGTGAAGAGGCAGGCGAGATATGTCTTCTGCCTTTCTTTTTCTTCAAGGGCACGAATATACTATCTATTTTATTCAACAACGCGACTTGAAACAAACTTTTTCTCTCTTGTGAAGATGATGTGGCTTCTACGATTGTCAAATATGTAATATTAATTACTTGTTATTCTTAAAAATTCTACCTAAAATATTTGATGTATTTTGATCATTTGCAGACTTACTTCCCCCCCCCCGCCGAGTACCGGTAATAGAATCCCACCCCTGTGTATAACTCTTATCGTCTAAGTTGAGGAGTTTGATTGGAGTGACACAACCAAACATAAGGTAGGCCGGGCTAGGCCGGGCGAGGCCGGGCGAGGGAGATGTCAGAGCGGGCTCACAGGATGACTGGGCGGGATGGCGGAGTTGGCCTTGGCAGGGTTGTTCCTGTGCGTTATAACGGGCCAGGCGGGTGGGACCAGGCGGGGCCAGGCGGGTTGGCCTTGGCTTGGCAGGGTGGGCCTGCACGTGATAAAAGGCGAGGCGGGGCTTGGCTGGACGGGGCGGGCGCGGGCGGAGAGACTATGGCGAAGGGGCTAACGTCGGCGGGCGCTTCTGTATCTCGGAATTGACGCGTGCGCGGCAGGTGTCGCGCAGATAGCGGTGGCAGCGGCCGCGCGAGTGATTTATGACTGCGGCGTAATACTCTTCAAGTGCACAGCGCGCAGACGCGGTGCCATTCGCTGGGCCTTGGCAACACTTCTGCCGGCGACACTTCTCCCGTGTAGTCCACTTAGGTCTAAGGTCTTTGCTCCTACCACATTCAAGAGTCGATGGGAATAATTATTATGAATTTCTGGCGGATAAAACATTTTATTGTTGGGTTTGGGGGATATAAATAAAAATCTGAGGTTCCGAGACGTTTGATAATATCTCTAAATGTTACATCAAGGTTACTCGTCATAAGAAATTTTTGTCCGAAATGGAAAATTCCATAATAAAATATACTAAGAAATCTTTAAAGTTTCAAAATATTCATTTCAGCCTGCGTCGTAACGGTCATAATCAATGTAAAGGATACACCTGATAAGTCATTTTAACCCATGATTGTATCAAACAGATTTAAGACAAAAAACGTAGAGTGTTTTATCTTATGCTACGATGCTACAGGAAGGTGAAATGAGACCATTTAGGAACCTATTACATTTTGAGGTTTAGTACTTCTGTGGACCCCATTCTGGTTAGTAAGGATAGTCAGAAATGTTTTCTTTTAATTAATGTCACTACTTGATGCGCAATGTAACCCGAGGCATCGAAGGGGGCCTTTTAAATGCCCAGGTGGAAATCAGACGACATATTTTTTCTCTAGATAAATATTATTTTTTTATGATCTGTGAAAAAAATTAGCTGCCGTTTCGCAATGGAAGCTACTGGAAAATTCACAATTTTCACAATTTTTATGACAAAAATCGTCGTTCACGTGAGGTATGTGCAGCTCTGCCTTCTCTGAGAGAACGTCCGATTTTTGATACAGACACATCAATATAAGAGGATTCTGTTAAATGCGTTTGTTATACACCTCATTTTGACGTCATACCAATTTTATATCTAGTGTCAGCTGGTGGAATAGCCTGAAAAACAATGATTCTGTAATAAATAACCGACGAATAATCAACACAAATATACATATTTAGTATACCGGATCACAATATTTCCCGAATTGAATTATTTACCAACTTGCAGTACGCGATGGCTAATGATTTTTTCACAGATCATAGAAATAATATTTATTTATAGAAAATATAATTAATTGCCTGCTCCTTGCATTTCTTCCGGGATCATCACCGTCTTTTTCTGTGCTTCAATTTACACCCATATGTTTATCGTCTGTCGCAGTTCCTTCATGTTCAGGGCATCCAAACATCGATTCATTAGTGATTCCGGGTATGTCGACTGCTAAGGTAATTAGCTCCGTAGGTGTAGCGCACGTTTTCTTTGGGAGGTAGCGTTGATCTCCCTCTGCTGGATGGTGAGCTCCGTCGCCGCCCTACCGTCGGCTAGGGGATTTTCCCCAACCAGGTATCTCCCACCTGGAGGCACCGCCTCAGCCGGGACGAGCTCAAAGCTTCTGACCGATCTCCCGGCATGTGTGCTTCTGTAGTGCGTTTTAGTGTGTGTGTGTGTGTGTGTGTGTGTGTGTGTTTGTGTGTCTGTGTGTGTGTAAGGGGCGAAGATAGGGCAAGGAAAAGTAAGGAAAGATCGCGCGCAGTTCGTGGCCCGTTTGTTAGGGTACTGCTCCGGCATTTGCCTGGTGTTGCTTGGAGAAACCACAGAAAACTACCGAACAGAGCAGCCGGCCGCTAGTATACTCTTCCAGACAGCGACTTAACTCGACCTAGCTATCGAGCTCGTGCCGAAAATCCTGACACTCGTCGAAACTCGAACCTAGGACCTCCCTGTCAGGTATCCGAACAAATGACAGGATTCTCTGCAAGCTCTGTCGTGTGGATCTTCACCGCCCCAATTTCTCTCCGCCACCCGCTCTATCATCCTGGTGGGGCGGCCTCACCCGACGCGTCATCCAACCCGTCACGCGCTCTCCCAGCCACTGGAAGCTTAGCCGCTGTCGGCGCCTGGGGGCTCCCCCCCCCCACGAGATTAACCAACCGCGACGCACGCTCTCTCCATGTCAAATGTGCTCGCACTGCGGGATTTAGCTTCCTGAAGTCACGTTACGAAGAATCGGTGACTTGTAAGTACTATGCTTCCATATGTTGAACGCTGTTTGAAAATTAGACCTAAATGAAAATTGACGAAATCGTATTCCATTCGTTTTGAAAATAAGATTTTAAACAACTTATCTTTTGATAATATTACGCGATATAATGAAACTGATGAAATCTTCACGCGGAAAGAGTTTTGCCCATCTAAGCATTTCCATGCCATATAGGAACGATGATGCACACAAACAATATTGCATTTTAAGTCCACTCTTTTGTTAGTAAAGATTTATAGATAATATCAGTGTAGAATGAAATGAGGGATTGTTTTGAATGGTGATCGGGATTAGTAATATACGTTTCTTGGTATTTTATACCGTATCACAGTGATTCCTATTAACGTGAATTTCAGTGGCTCTGGATTCCAATTAGTAGAAAGATCCCTGACGTTCAAAATAACATCCCAGTAGTTCTCAAAACCATATTCTGGAGATCCACTGCTAGGATGGGGGATAATGTTGCGCAGTTGCCAATGAAGCGAACCAGATTCTTATAATTACTGACGTCATTAGGCCGATGTAGAACAAATAACCAACTAAGACTGTTGTTTGTGATATAGGCCGCGTATCGTTCAATAGTTTTTGTAATTCATTTCAATGCGATTCAGTGATGATTCATTTTGTGGCGACGGTCAGACCCTCAGACCTGCTTTTCTGCCTGACTTCGCAAATTTCTCTACGATCCTTTTAACATATAGCAGACAAAATGTAACACTCGGTCGATTAAACAGACGATTTAAACTTAGCTCAGAGCTCAGAGGGGTTAGAGGATATTTTACAGGCGGAAAATCTACAATATGGAGAGCTACTTCATCGACGAAGGACTTTTTCGCCCTTGAAAGCCCACGGCTTAGATAGTGTTTGGATCAGCGAACTTGGGGATGATAGCCCAACACGCTAACCCTTACACCACCGAAGCGAAATAGTCTTTTATTAGAAAAAAAAATAATATAAATAAGAAATAGCATTAATTGGAGTACGAGGTCCCATCCACGATGCGATTTAGCTACAGCACAACGATTGTTTGTGATTATCAATATACTTTCGTGTATATCATTCTTGTGATATCTACAGAAAACATCAAAGAGGCGAGGAATTTCTGATTATATTTGGAAATTGTATTTCATACATTTTGCTACGTATATTATGTTAAGGTTGATAGCACGATTTGCTGTTCTAGGCCAAAATATCCATGTATATATGTGTAAAGATCGTGGTAAATATGAAGCATAATGTGTATTCATGTAAATGCGGTATTGTCTATCCTATGGGCAATGCGGTATTGTCTATACTGCATGGGAGCAGATAGTAAAATTAAGACAAACTCCAGCACAAAATTTTTTCTTGTAGTAAAAATCCGTGGCGCAGACCGCGAGCAATCTGTCGCGTCGAGCTGCGCGGGAGACGCTATGTTTGGACCGGAAGGTCGGGGCTGGCGCGGGGGCGGGCGGAAGTGACGTCGCTTCGCGCGCCGCGCCCGTTTCTCTGTCGCCGCGTCTCCGACTTTTTGCCGTCAGCCGCGCCGCGGCTCCGAATTTTTCTTCTTCACCTTCTGCCGCCGTCGCAGCCTCCCTACCGCCCGCCCCCGTCCCCGCCCCCGCCCCCGCCCCGCCGCCTTGCTTTTTTCCCGGCGCGTTCCTGCGCGTTCTGCATTTGTCAGGCGGGGGGTGGGGCGGGGGCGGGGAGGTCGTCGCCGCTCTGCCGGAAGCGGGGTTGTGGCGGCAGTGGTGGCTTATCACGGACTCTATAATTAGCTAAGTCTCAGGCGCACGTTCTGCTAACGCTACTACGATTTACACAATGTGTGGAAATTCGGCGGAGGTTTGTGGTGGAATTGGTACGGTATGATTGGGTATTACTTGATTCCAATCTTCCAGACGAAGAAATGCCAGAAGCGGGGGTTGTGGTGGCAGTGGTGGCTTATCACGGACTCTATAATTAGCTAAGTCTGAGACGCGAGTTCTGCTAACGCTACTATGATTTTGGAAATTCGGCGGAAATTTGTGGTGGAATTGGGACGGTATGATTACGTAATTCTTGATTACCATCTTCCAGACGAAGAAATGCTGGTGGACCAAGGGCAAGATGGTGATGTCGGAACTAGAAAGCGTGCCCAATTCTAGGAAGTAGTTGATTTTGAAGTAGTTCGCGTAATTTGGTGATTTGATCAGCTGATCACTTCTTAAATAATGGCAATTACTAACCAATTGGTTCACTCTGCTACTGCTCTGCTCGTTGATACCATAGTTCTCTGTGACTCTCTCTCCCTCTCTCTCACACACACAGCCACAATTACCCTCCTTTATTTCTCCACCCTCCCTGAATTACTTTCCTCTTACTCAATTCCTTCCTCTCTTCTAATGAAGGTAATTTATTATAGGCATATAGTCATTTAATTTATGTGCGGAAGCAATGTCCGCATTTTCTAAAATTGACTCCCAAAAAGTAAGAGTAATATATTTTTTAAGTCCACGCATTCCAGTAGTAATTTATTTTCAATTCAAGCACTGGTTGAAGTTCAACAACATGGATGATTTTTCTGAATGTGCCAAGGGGACTTCTGAGCGGATTAAACTGTAATGTTGAACATCATAATTACACGAATATGTATGTGATTGCTTTCAACTGAGGTCTCGAGTGTAGAATTCTTTCCTATGTAAGCGTTTGATGAAATACACAGAGACATTGTTCACTGTCAATCACTTTGTCGCTTTTTGTAGTTGTGTATTATCTGCAACGAAACAGTAGCGCGAGATTACAAGACAAACGACAGTAGCGCTCCCAATTTATAATCTCTTACCTTCACGTTTAAAAATTTCTTCTCGGTTCCTTTACTTTCATGGTACTAGTCATTCCTTGAATCGGTGCAGAGTGTTAAGATTGAATATACATTTTTGTTTTATTTTAGAAATATGACTACCAAATTTAGTGATAATAGTGCTCTGGAGGTGCATATCAGTTTATTCTTGTTATGTGAAATAACATTGTTTTGGGAGATATTATCTTGGGATAAAAGCAATATAAATCCTGCTAAAATCCACGTTTGACTCATTTCATTAGCATCTAATCATTCTCCGACTCTCGAGAAGACGTTTGAGAATCAGTGCAATAGGTAGCTTTACTATGTGCACAATTTTCTAGTTGTGGTAGCTAGCTCTCGTTTTTGCTAGTTGTTGTAGGTATTGACGCGGGGGTATCAGTTATTATGCATATTGTTAGCAATACTAAAATGTGTTTTTCGTTTACCCATGTTAATAAATTTTATGTTATTAATTATTATTTAGTTTTATTATTATTATTTAGTTTTGTTATTATTATTATTACTATTATTATTATTATTATTATTAAGTTTTCTATACATTCGGGGGAGGAAATACCTAGTTTCAAATGTTTCTAGTCTCGCTTTGTTGGTACTTTCGTTCAACTATTTATGGTGAAGAGGCGGGGAAGAGATTCTGGAGCTCAAGCCAAAGCGCGCAGATTGTACTTCTCCCCCCATACGTCAAATATGTTTTACTGTTGCTTGAAAAAATAAGTCAAGTGGCCCCACTTCTACAATCGCGGGGTTACCGCGGCGGTTCTCGCGGCTTCAACGTTCTCGGCAACTCGCTACAACGGCCGCTGTTTTGACTGCTTAATCGTAAATCTCTTCCAGAAATTTCCAAATAACCTTAGATATCAAATCCGTGCCCCCAACCTAACCGTTGCGCATGCGCGAAAACCCAAACCCGTCTGCTCTAATCTAGGCCAGCAGACGCGTCAAGTCAATTTCGGCGATTTCGATGGTTTTAACTGCTTTACTTGGAAAGAGTCACACCAGGCAAACAATGAGGACTGACTGAACGAACAAGAGATTTGGTTGTTTTATTAAAACAGTTCGACCACTAGGTTTTGAAGTCTGTGATGCCCTCAGTGTCTATTACTGATGTCATGAAGCATTTAGGCGTGTCGTAGCTGATAATACTAGTTCTTGAATGTGAGGCTCAGAAAATGTGTCAAAATCACTACAATTACTGCCATGCAGAGCCAATTTTAGTGCATCGAATTTCAAGGGTTTAAGATCACAGCAAGAGACTCAGAACTAGAACTCCGTATTATCAGTATATTAAGTAATCACTGGCATTATTCTTTGCTATCTAAAGGTTTACTGTGTACTTTATTGTACAAATTCATGTATGAATATCAATATTTATTCTCCCGTTATTTTTCGAGTAGAAATCCCCGGCGCACCTACGCCAAGATTCCCAGGTTTGTGTTTACAGGTCAAGACAACATTTAGCCGGAGGTCAATTCAGATTATAACTGAAAGTTGTCAGTCATAACATAGTTACCACAGCGACTCTCAGATCTGTGAACAATACTAATTTGTGTATAAGGAAGTTTAACGGAAAGCACATTTCTTTAGGTTTAAACTTATACGACTTAATTTTTAATAATGAAAAAAATAAATATTACAACTTCTCTTCCAACAAGATGGATTAACTTGTCTAGTGTAACATTCGATAGACAACACATGTGTGCAAGGACATCTACGAACAAATGCAGTCTATTACGAAGTATAAGGTTCGAACTGAAACAAAAAACACACAAGCTTATTTGGTGATAATTACTTTTGGGACTATTCTCATTGTCTAACGCATGTTAATTCCCTTTTCTTATAATATTATCTTCGAAGTACTTGTTAGAGGTCGTGATTATAAATACTCGTCATTTCAACAATACTCTCCCAAATGCCAATTATATCCTAGGTATCTCCTTGCAATGTTCCAGGAACATTGTCAGAAATATTGAAGTAGCTGCGGAAACGGTATTGTCTAATTTCTGCCAGTCGCTCTAATAGAAAATTTCGTGATGTAAATTTTTTGAAAAAATAGGTTAATTAGGTTAATTTATTGCAGAGTTGAAACATATACAAAATTAACAAGAATGCAGGGACGTCGAAATTTCAGTGCCAAGAGCTCGAAATATAGTGATAAACATCAATGAGGCAATGCTTGTGGATTCTGTGGTTTCCTTCATCGTTCGAAATCCGGCAATCACAATTATTTCATAGAAAAACATTCATTAGTAGAGTCGCCCATATTTTAGACACATATCGGAGCCAACAGATGCACACGACCTATGAAAGCGGATTCCTCGCCGTGACCTGGTACGAGTCCCATGGATGACACTGAGGAGCCCGTGGGGCTGACGCAGGCGCTCAACGCTCGTCGCGTTCTGCCGTTCCTGAGGCTGGCTGACGTCGAACTATCGCGCTGGAAAGTCTTTGTGGGTCTCGGTCAAATGGAGCAAACACTAACACACCCACGAAGCTTGAGCTCAGCGCAGAAGTTCGCCTCCAAGAAGCAGACGCACTGGACGTTGTAGAAGACCTCGAAAACGAGATCTCTATGTTCACGGAGAACGAGTCTCCGCCATTAATCTGGTTGGCGTCTGGCGGCAGTGACTGGCGGGGTGTTTGCGTCTCAGGCAGATACGTAGACGAGGATGAGATCGTCAATGAAATCCCCACGCTGCATTCGGCACGAAACACAATGGGAAGATGATTGAAAGGCGCTCTTCGCCGTACACTCACACCAACACAACTCCTCGAATCTCACCTTCGTTGCGAGCAACCTTGCTCACCAACTTGCATGTCTTGAGGTTGCCATTTCGTCTTCGTTTCCAGCAACTCAGTCTTCCACCCACAACTCCCGGGCACGGTGTGGCAGCACCTCCGTCGTGCCGTCCGACGGCGCTATGCACTGTTCTCAAATCAAAGCGGTCGCAGACAGAACCTCACCAGTCGACCACGTAATCGCCGGCTCGTCGAGCGTTCCTTCCCCACCCACCAGCGCAAAATTCACGTGCAGCCTCGCCGGCGGTGCGCGAGGGCGGTGGAGACGAAATGCACAACGACGTACACTGAAGACATGAAGGGGGAACAGGAAGAGGAGGAAGATGATGAAACACGCGTTGGGGCTTCAACTCCTGTCCGATGGCGTGCTGGCAGTACTTGGCCAGACAAACGGATTTGTCCGACACCGATGACTTTGAAAAGTCAACGGTAACACAGAAACACAGATATTTGTAGAGGAAGTACTGCAATTCTACTTTACTTGCCAAGGAATATGGATGTTTGCTGGAGAAGATGGAGACATGGAGAGTCAAGTATCCAGGGACTCTTGCCACTCAAATCATCGGAAACGAAACTTATTCCAAACAAGCTGTGTAGGTTCGAGGTAACGCCATTCCCGCTTGCAAAACCTGCATTTTCTCGACGATAATTTCCTCGCGTTCCTGTGAGATGCGCCGGTTATGCTTTGGATTGATGTACATCGTACTCTTTCTGTCGTGGGCGCATTTTCTTCTTTACGGGACAGGCAACGACGGGTAGTACTGCGATTTAATATTGAAAGAAATAAACCTTGCTTTTATTGTGGCTAAACGCTGTTGGGCCACGAAGGCTGGCGCAACGACCGTTACGGCCCTGAAAACAATGTCAGCAGAATGGCAACGCCACGGCCCCGTGTACTTTTCAGGCGCACTACTAGGAGTCAAATTGTATTAACTCTTTGTAGGAACTCAATTGTCGCATGTTATAAAGTGAAGATATTATTTTTCTTACGGTATTCAATAAAGTTTCCTTCATAAATTACTTTTAATTTTTTCTGACTTTTAAATGTTCTGTTTCTCATGACATAGAATATTCTAATAATTCTCAACGATGTAGCCAACAAATATATGCATAAGTAAGGATTAGTTTCGTCATATAATAGTGGTTCATAACCCTAAATTTACAAGGCTCCTTTCAACGAATACAAGGCGAGGTCGCCGTTGACCCCGACCTCTTTTATGTATTCTTCCTTTTTTCAGGTTTTATATTCAACAATAAACGATGAAATATTAGTTTTAATAACAAGATAGGTTATTTATTTATTTATCATTTGTCATTCAACTATAGAACAAACTATATAATATACCGATCAACTTGCAAATAAGGATATACCATGCATAAACCTATTAGATATACTACTTGGTGCTGTTAGCATACAACATAATTTCAGTAAGAAAACTATTGAAAGCTTGATAAAAAATTAAAAATACAAGAAATTTATTACAAAATGATTAATGCAACTAATCTGACTTTGAAACTGCCAAGAAGTTTTGCCATAAAACTGCAAGGAACAAAGAATAAATAAAACTCAATTTTTCAAACAATTCTTGCAAATGGGTAATTTATCTTGGATTCCTTAATATTCTAACAGAAAATAAACGAAAACCACCAGCAAAAGCATGCTAGGATGTTAGAAAAATCTGAGACGTTAATTACAACGAACATTAAATATGACCCCAATTACGTTTTATTTTATATTAACTGTTGTAGAATGAAGTGAGGTGAAAAGATACACAATGCGACTGTCGTGGCAGAAGCAGACAGATTGGAATGCAA
Organism: Gryllus longicercus; assembly: GCA_038098605.1. Lineage (NCBI taxonomy): Eukaryota > Metazoa > Arthropoda > Insecta > Orthoptera > Gryllidae > Gryllus > Gryllus longicercus. Next base: position 9,795,839 of record JAZDUA010000009.1, on the reverse strand, counting down.
GATACAATAACCTCATAGGAACACCATTCAAGTCTGCCCATGTTTAAACGTGATAATTTCACTCTAGAGGCACGGGTAATCCCATCCTTGTGTTTCCAGTGTTTTCTTTCTTCTTTTCCATTATTTCTTATTAGTCAACAACGTAGTGAGAATTTTCTCAACGTATTTGCCTAGACGTAGGTCCTCATGCGAAAGCCTCTCCATCTAAACTCTTCTACTGCACATATTCCCTCATAATTAATATATATGTCATTGAACTCGTAATCAATCATCACATTACTTAACGAAATAATGATATATAAGAAACTATTGATATATTGATTCAAGACTTTCTCGAATCAGATAGTTTCCTATTTTCTTGAATCTGAGGTAGCTTTTTGGTTTTACCACCACCATCTTTCCATTTGTAATCTTCGGGCGCCTAAATGACATTCCAGTGCCTCTCGCAGTATCTACCGCTTCACTGCCGGATATTTCCGGTTTTTCGGTCCCCTAATTAAAAAAGAAAATGGTACTGTAATAATATCGGAGGATAAAACTTGGTTCTATGTTCCAGGAACTTCGTATAAACTAACGTAAAAATTTAAATAATTATTTTCGCAGAACTTCAAGTATGTTGCTTCATTGATCGAAAACACCTCACGTTACAATTCCTGATTCAGTACTATATTATTAGGGTGTCAGAGAAAAGGACATTTGTATTAAAAGATGCGAAATTGGTAATGCAATAAACAATGTACACTGTTCAATTAGAGTACCCTTTCCTTGCTTTTAGAATTCAGTTATTACAAGACTGTTTACATTGCAATTAAAACATTACAATTTGGTGAATAATATTTTGTTCATTTATCTTTTAACATCTTCAGGTTCAAAATAACAGTTTGCAATGTTCAAAACTAATAATTAATTAAATAGGGACAAGAATTATCAGTAGACCAATAACTGATCCATGTCAATATTATAGATTTAAAATAAAACCACATACTGATGATATTCGTTGGAAAACTTCACAAAAGTCAAGAAAAGGTCGTGAATGACCTGAATGCCAGCGGCGCGCCGCGGTGAAGCGGAAATTTTCAACGGTTTCCATTTCGAGATAAATACACGAAATTTTCAATAAGTTGTAATGTTTTAATTGGAACCTTCATCTTAACTAAAGGCCTGTGTTTAATATATTTTCATAGACTTTTAATACTCGTTTCTCTAAAAACAAAAAATACTCTCATACAACGAAATTTTAAAGACAATCAAGAAAAAGAAGATTTTCACTGTGATTGTGATTTGTACTATAAAAGAATTCAGTGAAATTGCACTGAAAAACTACGCCATTATGCAGGAGGCTTCGGGAAGAAGATCAAGGTCAAAAAAGAGTTTCTCTAAAATCACCGACTTAGTGAGAGATAGGCCCTCTGGCTCGTGTGGTTGGAAATGAAAAACATTTCATTTTCTTTCCTCTTTGAAGCACCGCCTCCCAGGCGATTGGGAAGGATGCAGGTTCGATTTGCTGAACGCGTCCTGGCCGCGTCGTCTTCCGCTCTGGAGTGGAGTTGGGGTTTGGGGCCGGCGGGGTGGGTGGGGTGGCGGCGGAGCGTCCTCTGCGGAGCTGTAAATTAAGTCTGCGCTTCGCCTCCCCGCAAGGCGCTCGCGATAAGCCAGATAGCGCCTTGACGAGCGCAGTTAAGGGCCGCGCCTGCGGGCGGAGGTGCGATTTACGAGCGAAGAGGTGGAGGGCCACGCAGGCGTCAAGGGGCGGGGCGGGGCGGGACGAGAAGGGCAGGGCGGGGCAAGGCGTGGCGGGCGGACGGAATGGGACGGGTAGGGCGGGGCGGGTGGGGACGTTGCGGTTCGGGGCGAGTGAGCGGGTGGAGCGGGGCGGGGCCGCCCGGGCGGGATGGGGAACAAGTGGTGCGGGGCGGAAGGGGAGGGGAGGGGCGGCCAGTCGGGTAGACAGAGCGGGTGATCGGGGGGGGGGGCGGGGGCGGGGATGGGTGACCTGTGCGGGGCGGGCGGGGTGAAATTCGCGGGGTGGGCAGGGAGAGGAAGGGTGGGGTGAAGGGCGGGGCGGCCTGGGAAAGGCCGGGCGAGGCGAGGCGGAGTGGGATGAGCGGGGCGGGAACAGGCGGGGCGTGGCGAGGATGGTCGGGTGAGCGGGGCGAGGAGCGGTGTTGTGGGGCGGAGAGGGGGAAGGGAGGGGGAGGGACAAGGAAGGAAGGGCGGGGCGGAGCGGGGTCGCCGGGCGTGGACCGCGTCGAAGACGTTGATGACGACCATTTCGGTGCGCGCCCTGTCGCGACGTGGGGTGCGATAGAAAAGACAGAGCGGGGGAGGAAGGGGCGGTGGAAACATCCCCGGAGGATGCGATGACGAATGACGAGGGGACAAGAGCGGCATGGGAGACCAGACACAGCAGAGGACGGATTTTTCTATCACATGTCTGTCGCCCATTAGGAAGGATAATGACATTACGACCAGAGCACGAAAACAACAAGCTATATTTGTGCGACGTGTCTGGTAAGAGGTTAAAGTTTCTGTATGTCGGCTTAGGAGGTGGCGGGGTCGTGGCAGGAAGCGATGATAGTGACAAGAACGGCATGAGAGACCAGCATTGCAGCAGAGTGCGAATTTCCCCATCGCTTGTCAATATTCTTAGAAATAATGACATGAATAGCAAACTAACACAGGACTATAATTGCACGGAGGTTAATACTTTTTTCTACTCCCATTGTATAATTATCTTTAGATGGCTACCTCTTTTTGCAAAATGGTAGTCATTACCATGAAGCTTTATTATAGTATAAGTGTTTGGCCAATCAGATAATTTTACAGATAAAAAATCTGTCATTGATCATTATTCTACTAAATATTTCCTTGGATTGCGTTTCTGGGCCGAAAACACATGTGGGGAAATGATGGTAAACTGGACATTCCTTGTTTTGAATTAGAGAGAAGGCCTTCTTGGTGCACAGTATCAATTATTAATCTGATAATAAATAAGAATAAATATGGAAATTTCATGACATTTTTTAAAATAAATTCAATTATAAAATAACACGTATACAGCTTATTTGATGTGAGATTGTGTTTATGCTTAAACAATATCATAGACACATAGAAGTTTGTGGCGTTGGCTGAACAGATGTCACGTAACCGTTACAAGTAAAAGTAGTAGTTATCATTTGTAGAAGAAGTAGTATGACACTCCATGTAATGGGTTTTAATTCACTCCTGTAAAATCTCGCTCGTATCGAAATATTACTGCCTACTCGTGAATTAATACCCATCATTCCATCATGGTTTCACAATATATACTATATGATCAAAAGTATCCAGACACGCCCAAAATGATGTTATGGTGTGGTCGTGTTTTTCATGGTGGGGGCTTGCACCCCTTGTTGTTTTGTGTGGCACTATCACAGCACAGGTTTACGTTGATGTTTTTAACACCTTCTTGCTTCGTACGGCCTACGGCGGAGTGGTTACATGGCAATAACATCCCTGCAATGGACTGGCCTGCACATAGTCCTGACTTGAATCCTATCGAACACACTTTGGAATGATTTTGAACGCCGACTTCGTGTCAGATTTCACCGACCTACATCGATACCTCTCCTCAGTGAAGAATGGGCGGCAATTCCCCAAGAAATCTTCCAGCACCTGATTGAAAGTGTGCCTGCGAGAGAGGAATCTGTCATCAAGGCTAAGGGTGACACCTTATTGAATTTCAGCATTAACGATGGTGGGTGATACGAACTAGTAAGTCATTTTCAGCCACCGTCCGGATACTTTTGATTACATAGTGTATTATTTGGTTAGAAAAAACTTGTACTCTAAGATTTTTGTTTTAATATTACTATTTCTTAAGGTTGTTTTTGTACAACATTATTCTCTGGGTGATCAAGTCTCACTCTCACAAAAATAGTAGTAGTTATTTTTCCTATCTTTATCAGGTACGTGTCATATAATCCATTCACATAATATGTTTTATTCTCCTTCCTTTTCAAGGGTTGGTAGACAAACTGCTGGAAGATAAGGGCTGGGAGCAGGGAGTCAGGAGTTGAGAGCCCCTTCTGAGACTCTGAACTATTCTGACCACCTCATTTTGTACACATTTCTGTAACCCCAGTTCTAATAACATAGCTAACTTCAGTAGCCTATTTGGCTCCATCCTGTTTACATATTGGGACATTTCTGTTGGTATTTTTTTATATAATTTTTCACACTATCACTATTTAACCTTGCCTTAATGTCCTCTTTTGCAACACTGTCCATTCTTATATCGAGTGTTTTATCCGTTCGTCAAAATAATGCCTCCTTCGCGCGAGCGAAAGGTCGCTGAGACCACGCCCCTGCGGTGATCTCCTCTTCAGGACTGGCGGTCCACCAAGTGGGTGTGTCTCAAGGGCCTCTCGCGTGGCGGGAATAAATCGGGCGACGAGTGCGCGCGGCAGCTGCCGCGATAGGCGCGCGGGACAGGCTTCCTTTTGGCTCAGCATGGTCTTTCTCCTTTGAAGCACCGTTTCACGATACGCTGTGAGGGTGTTCATTGGCCTCCTCAAACTCAGCTCAAGCGCTGTCGCAAAGCGACTATTTTTACCTGAGAATTTTGTAGATAGTTTGTCATTGCTCGTCTATAAATAAGTCGCCAAAATGCCAATTTTTCCTTTTTGGGACCAAAATAATATCTGAAATTAAAAGCTGGGAAAGTTGGTAATTTAAAAATGGGAACCAAATCATTTTTGGTAACTTAAGTACCACGGCATTCTGAAACATTAAAGATCATTAGCGATGATTGGTACTATTACTTCAAAATAATTAAAGTGTTATTTTATTTATTGTTTGGGTACAATATAAGCACGATATTATAACACAACTGTTACTGAGTACCTCTGAATAATTAAAATTGATGTTTAAAGAACAAAACAAAAACCCAATGTAAAAGCAGCACATACTTTCTTGCACAATGTGTAACTTTTTCAATTTCTTAAAATATAATGGTTCAATGAAGATGGGACCATTGGTGCCCTTTTTTATAATCGTACATTGCTCTATTGTAGAAAAGTATAAAGATAAAAAATTTTCTTGTGCAAAAAGTTTTATGTATTTTCAAGAAGTTGCGCATGGACTTATTAAAATATCTAATTTTTATAAAGAAATTTCAGTAAGGAAAAAATTCTATCATCAATATGGTAGTTTAATAATGTTGATTTTTTATACTTTTCAAAAATACTGAGAGTCCTCAAAAATGAGACCTGCACTATTTGTATAAGCTTCCTTTGCTCTAACCGCACAAATATTTTTTAAAGTCGCAGCCATTGCTGAGAAAATATGTTTTTAATTGCCAACATTTTCTGCAAAATTAAGCAAAGAACTACTGACATTTTGTAACTCACAAATTTGTAAATCATATTAATACAAAATCTGTCTTTGAAGAACAGATTTCATTGGGCAAATCTGTCTTCAATATTGTAGTTGAAAGAAGAGGGCAAAAAAATTGTAAAATGTTGCAATTTTCTGAAACTAAGAGATTTTAACTAAATGAGAACATCACCATTTCTTAAGAAAGCTTTGCCTTATCAAAAATATGGAACCATTTTTAGAACTTTTTATAGATGTAAAATGTTTACTTAAAATACTCTCAAAACATCAAAATTTCAATTTCAAATTCTCTGGACCTCGAGTTCGACCAGGTCAATATGGTCTGAACGGTTTCGGCGTTAGCGGAGACTACAGACAACCGGGCAGATGAACAGACGGACGTTTTGCCGTGAACCAATCTTTCCGGGCACGCACACAACATGAATTGTGGTTACAGAACATTTTAGAGGAAGTACTTTTTACGTGAATGAACAAGGTTTATCCTGTTTTTCAGTATCACAGCCGCGTAGTGTTTCTAACAAAGAATTGTCACATGCGCTGTAGCATTACAATACTCATACTTTACTACGAATGTACGCAGTAGGCAACAAATTAAAACAGCTGCTCTTTCTGTTCGTAATGCTATTCTCCGACCCGACCACCCCTTAGTCAAGCGTAAACAAATATTGGACTTGTTTTAATAAGGTTTCCGACTGCAAGAGACCCGTCAACTCTCACCCAACTCATGACGAGTTTCCTCCCGATGTACTCAATATTTCAGTCGCATTCATCCGGCAGCGCCCGGGCTGCTGAGGCCAGCGGGCCAGGCGGCGCCTCGGCGTCGGCTGAGACGATCAAGGGCCTCCTTGTTCCGACGGGACCTCCGGCAAAGCCCCAACGCGCGTTTGTTGTTGCAGCGCGCGTTACGGCGCCGCGCGGGGCGGACGCAGCTCTCAGCGAACGCGCTCTCCGAGGAACCGAAGCCACGGCGGAAGCACGGCCTACGAGGAATGCTGTAGAATAATTCACGTTGTTTTCGACATATTTTGTTTGTTATCAAGGAAATCAATATTGCAGTTTGATTTTTTTTCTGAATTTTATACTCATTTCATGTTCACAGCGCTTGGAATTGTTTATGTTGTTCCCATTTCTTTATTTTTTTCGTTTCGAAATGTTTTGGAACAGGTATCTACCAAGGGGGGATGCACGCGATCGTTGGGGTGGGGGCTATAGATTTTTGTTAACATAATAAACTAGCATAACATAATATACCAATTTTTAACTTATAAATATTTTGTTGTTATATTGTCTACTTTTGTAGTGCATATATACTATCAATATTATTTTTTTAAATAATTACATAATTCTAACATAATTTAATATTCAAATAAGTTTTCGCAAGTAAAAAAGTTAAAAAGGTGTTCATATAGGCCTTTGGGGAGGGGGCATGAACTCCATGCACCCCCATGGATCTGCCACTGGTAGCTACCGTATAGCTTGGGAAGGCTGGCCTTCCCCCTGTTTTCTGGTGATTGCGAGCAGGTGAGTAGGTCGTGGTGGAAAGGCAGGCAACGAAAAGGCTGCCACTGGGCAACGGGTTGGCGTGAGGGCGTATCAAGGTTTGCGTGGGAATGAGAGTTAGGGGTGGGGGATCCTGAGGTTGCTTTGGACATGGCTGAGGCGCGAGAACGGGATCAGGGAAGGGCGCGGGGACATGCGCGGGGACGTGCATGGGTCAGAGCGCGGGGATGCACGTGTTTGGGTGATAGTCGGGCGCGAGGACGGGCGCGAGGACGGGCGCGAGGACGGGCGTGGGGACGGGAGCGGAGGCGAGCGTGTTTCGGTCGCGAGTTGGGGTTGGGGTTAGGTCGGACATGGGTCGGGCGCAGGATGGGCAGGAGTCATCCGCGGAGACGAGAGCGGGAACATATTGAGGAGCGCGCGCTTATCGGGTTGGAGTTGGCTGCGGGGACGCGCGGGGGCTGGCGCGGAGACGGGTGCGGGGACGGATGCGGAGACGGGCGCGGGGACGGGCGCGAGAACGGGCGCGAGAACGGGCGCGAGGACTTCCACGGGGACGGGCGCGAGGACAGGTGTGGGGACGGGTTTGGGGACGTGCGCGGGTTGGGGCGTGGGGACGGACGTGGGGACGGGCGTGGGGACGGGCGTGGGGACGGGCGTGGGGACTTGCGCGGTGACGGGTTCGGGGACGGGTGCGGGGTCGGGCAAGGGGACGGGCGCGGGGGACGGGTGCGGGGTCTGACACGGGGACGGGCGCGAGAACGGGCGCGAGGACTTCCACGGGGACGGGCGCGGGGACGGGCGCGGGGACGGGCGTGGGGACGGGTGTGGGGACTTGTGCGGAGACGGGCGCGGGGACGGGCGTGGGGACGGGTGCGTCGACGGGCGCGAGGGCTGCCACGAACGCAGGAACGGGCGCGTGTCGACGCGGAGGCAGGCGCGGGGTCGCAATCCCCGTACAGAGCTCGTTGCAGCGGGTGCGCGCGGTTACGACGCCGTCCCGGAGGCGGCGCCCCGGCAGTGGCGGCGGTCGCGTCTCCGCCCTTCGCCCTCCGCCCATTTGCATCCGCCGCCCTCGCCCCCTTCCGCCGCCTCCGCCGTCGCATTATGCAGATGCCGCGGGGTCCGCAGATTAAATCATTTACATTTTAAAAGCGCGCGAAGTTTGTCCGTTTAATGCGGCGGGGCCGGGCGGGCGGGGAACAGGGGCGCGGGGAAAGGGAGGGGCTGGAACATGGCGCGTCTGCCTCCGGCGCGGTCGCCTCGCCCCACGCCCAACACCGCCCCCGGGCTCGCCCGCGCCCCTGGTTCTAACCGGCACCCGTCGCGAAGTCCTCCCAGCTATCCACCACTCCCTGTTCCTGCAGTAACAACGCTACACCCCACAAGTTCTTTCTGTGCTTACTTGCCTCAGGTCACTACGTTTCTCTCTGCCTTCTTTCTCTCTTTGAATCATTTTACCTTTCCTTTACTGCCATTGTGGCGATCTCACTCGACCATATCTTCACAATCTACTGGAGCAGCAGTAATGTAAACAAACAAAATGCGTAGACTTTCGACTCGCGCCGCGTCCAGGTATTTCCATCAACCACATTATGTGAGCGACGGCCTCTTAGCTGCGTGTCCTTTCATTTGCAGTTGCGAGCATTCACTCTCACTACTCGGCCGCCGCCATCACTTTCCCCCAGCGCTTTTCCTGGCCCTCCCGCCCTCGCCCCCCGCCCCCCGCCCCGCCCCCTCCCCCGCCCCGCCCCCGCCCCTCCCCCCGCCCCGCCCCGCCCCCGCCCCCGCCCCGCCCCCGCCCCGCCCCCGCCCCGCCCCCGCCCCCGCCCCGCCCCCAGCTCGCCCCCGGCCCGCCCCCGGCCCGCCCCCGGCCCGCCCCCAGGCCGCCCCCGCCCCGCCCCGCCCCCGCCCCTTTAGGGCGGAGCCCCAGCAAACCACCGTCGCGTCGCGACAGCGCTCGGCACGGCGGCGGCGGCGGCGGCGGCAGCGCTGTCTGCCTGCGAGGTCCCGCCGCCACCGGCGACCTGGCGGCGTTCATGTCCAGCACGGCGCCCCGGCACCCGCCCGCGCCGCCGCCCCCGCCGCCTCCGCCGCCGCCGTGTCCGTCGGCGCCGCGACAGCGCTTTTCCATTTCGCCGGAGCGCGCGGCGCGGCCGTTCCACCTGCCCGTGGCGGGGCGGAGGGTGGCGGGGGGGAGGGGGCGGGAATGCCGGCGAGGAACTCAGATGGCTTCGGGAAGAGGAAGAGGAGAGACTGAGTTGTGTGTCGGACAAAAAAGAAATTGGAACGGTTGGCAAATACGACAAGAGAGAAGGCGGAGGGAAAGAGAGAATGTAGCAGGAAGGAAGCGGTAGTGTTCGTAAGGTAGTACAAACTCAAAAAGTAACTAAAGAAACAAGGATGGGCGAAATTCAAAGGAAATGTAAGAGAACGGATAATATGAAACATTGAGTGTGAGGGCAGATGAAATGAGAGACCACGAAGATTGAAAATCGTCAATGGTCATGAGAAGAATGAGTACGTCTTCTCCTTTGGATCTGCTCGTGGTAGTGCAACGTGGTGGTGCATCGGTGGGGGCGGCGTGGGGGATGGACGAGGTGCTCGAATAGCTCCACCTGGAAGAGGAGAGAGAGAGAGGGGAGGGAGGGAGAAATAGATGCGTGAGATATTTTATCTGTTAGTGCTAGATAGAGAAGGGAGAGACAGAGAGAATGTAATTTGAAAGAGACAATAATGTTTAGAATGTGATACAGACGCAAGAAATAACTATAGAAACAAGGATGGACGAAATGTACATCTGCTGAAAATATGAAATATATTAAGTATGAAGGTAGATGAATGAAGTGAGATATTGATGATTGACAACCGTCTGGTCAAGAAAACTATGATGATTTCCTCTCCTTTCCACCGACTTTCGCAATGCAAGGGTAGTGGGGGGGGGAGGTTGCATGCGAGGGAAAGAAGAAATTCTAATAGTTAATAGTTATGATGCCCATCAGGACAGACAATGTGGACGAAAACAGAATGGGGGTGAAGCAAAGAAAAAGTAGAAGGAAGAGGCACAACCGTAGTTACCATCAAGATATATGTGATGCAGAAGAAAGTAGATAAGAGAAAAAAGGAATAGAAGAATAAACACTGAATAAAATTCAAATGAAATGGAGTCCGGGGAGAGGGGTGTTTGAATGTGCGATGGAAGATGAGGCGACGAAGTAAGAGATGTAGATGAACGAGTGTTCGAGCGGCCTAGAAAAGAAGGAATACTTCCGCAGGGAAACTGTCAGAGGTTATGGTGGCGGTTCTGTTGTTACCCTCCTAGAACCAGAACGTGCCAACCAACAATCAGCACTAACCTACCTACCCGTCACTAATCTTACTAACTATACCTGCTATCTATACCCTTGGGAAGTGCTCCGGGTGCAGACCTTCTTGAGTTCAGGGTTTCCATCGATTCAATCCTTGACTGTGGAATTGGTAATGGAGAAACTTAGACCATTGAGATTTTCTCGAGTTTCTCCCATTTTTTCTGGCTCCAAGCGTGAGCATAGAACCAAGACTCCCTCATAACCTATAATACCTAAAGGGACCCAACAACACCTTATCATATACCCTTTCATATTTCGTAAACATTTTGACCCTACGTAATTAAATTCTTTCCGTGAATCGGTTCCCGGCAAGGGCAAAAAAGAAACTGTAGCTTTCTAATACAAATATTTTTAATTTCTACTGCTGTGTGACGAAAGAAAAATCTCAAGTATTGCAAGTAAGCTAGGTTCGATGATGGGAATATTTAATGCTCATCAAATATCATCTTTACCCCCATGCGTGGATAATTAATAAGCACAGGGCCCAAGCCACCAGGGAACATCGCTAGCTGGGAAACGTCGGATTAATGAGACCCGAACATGCCAAAAAATTGATATATCTTAATGATCTAAAAATTACGTATTAGATTCAGGTATCCCTCATTTTATAGTTATACGGTCTTCATACTGCTGTGTACTGGAATCATGCCAAACAATCCACTTTCAAACCCTTGCACAGATTCGACGTCACCTATCCCACCGCTAATCCAGGAACCCCGACCTGCGCTCCTCGCGCAGTCAATTCCCAGGCGATCCAAAGGGAAGCGGGCGGCGCGGGGCGGCGCGGGGCGGCGCGGAGGCACGCGGCGGAGAATGAAGTTGCGGGGGCGTGGCGAAGACGGGGGCGGGGCGGCTTTTTACGCGCCGTCACCTCCGATTATGGCGGGGGCGCGGCGAAGTCCCGATCCATCACGAGGGTCGCCGCCGCCCCCCGCCACCCCGTCCCCCGCCCGCAGAATGCTCGCACGCAGCGCCGCGGAAAATCAGGGAGCGGGCGTGCGCCGCCGCCGCCGCCGCCACCTTTGCAGCAGCCGCACAGTGGGCCGGCGACGGACACCTAATGTAGAGGAGTTACTCTAAGAAGGGACCACTTTGACAGGTCAGGGAACAAATGAACGCCGCACAGTGGGCCGGCGACGGACACCTAACGTAGAGGAGTTACTCTAAGAAGGGACCACTTTGACAGGTCAGGGAACAAATGAACGCCGCACAGTGGGCCGGCGACGGACACCTAACGTAGAGGAGTTACTCTAAGAAGGGACCACTTTGACAGGTCAGGGAACAAATGAACGCCGCACAGTGGGCCGGCGACGGACACCTAATGTAGAGGAGTTACTCTAAGAAGGGACCACTTTGACAGGTCAGGGAACAAATGAACGCCGCACAGTGGGCCGGCGACGGACACCTAATGTAGAGGAGTTACTCTAAGAAGGGACCACTTTGACAGGTCAGGGAACAAATGAACGCCGCACAGTGGGCCGGCGACGGACACCTAACGTAGAGGAGTTACTCTAAGAAGGGACCCCTTTGACAGGTCAGGGAACAAATGAACGCCGCACAGTGGGCCGGCGACGGACACCTAACGTAGAGGAGTTACTCTAAGAAGGGACCACTTTGACAGGTCAGGGAACAAATGAACGCCGCACAGTGGGCCGGCGACGGACACCTAATGTAGAGGAGTTACTCTAAGTAGGGACCACTTTGACAGGTCGGGAAACAAATGAACGCCGCACAGTGGGCCGGCAACGGACTCCTAATGTAGAGGAGTCGCTCTAAGTAGGGACCACTTTGACAGGTCGGGAAACAAACGAACGTCATGCAGTGCATGCGTCATGATATTGCATGAGATAGTGATGAAGCCATTTACAAATAAGCTAACTGCAAACGAACGCTCTGACAAAATGAGTGCATGGACGTAACATGCGGTTATGTTGCTAGCAGTGGCCCAGCAGTAGCTGACAAAGCGGATCCTTCTTATAGAAAATTTTCTTAGCTGAGGTGCACCCATGATTTTTCTCATGAGGAGAGAGGAAGGGGTACAATGTCAAGTCGACTTGATGTTTTCTTCCAAAAAAAAAATCATTTATGCTGAAAATAAAATGAATTTCTATTTGTTGAATTATTGTTAGGACTTACGCCGTTAACAATTGATATATTTAATGGATACTATTAATATCGAAAATTACTAAATAATTACATTTTTGTATATGTACTGTTGGCTTACGGGGAGGGGTTACTTCAGTACCTAATAGTTATTTACAAAGTACGTATCACAAGATGGTAGGATACGAATGTCTTGAGTTTTATCTCAATAACAATTCCAAACTACTATATTTAAAAAAAGTGACTATTATCTCAGGAAAGGGGCAGATGATGATGGTCGCAAAGTCGTCGAAAGCCTTCTAATATGCCTATTCAATTTTTTCACGATCCGTTTTTTTATCTAAACTATATCTTTTACTTCTAAACTACTTTTATATAAACTAATTTTTTAAAACAGCTTTTGGTATTTACTTTTTTTTTCAAAGGTTTCTTGATGCCTACTTATCTGAGATTTCTCTACTCATGTGTACTTCTCTTCATTTCTGTACTATAGTTATTTTGATCTCGTAAAGTAAGAAGCAGATCTATTTTGTAACAAATAAATTTTCTCAAATTTTTGAACAGAGATTTTTTGCTCATATCAGATTAATGTGCGTCGCCCATCACTTTGGGAAGGGGAGCCCAGGGAAATCGTTTCAAAGAAAGGAATGCTTACCATCTTGTGACTCATCGATACTCACTTGGGTGCACTCTTACATCACGAACGCCGAAAGAAGTACTTGGAGGCTTAGACGTACAGTAAATTACAGCGTGTCGGTAGAGAAACGTAGCTCTTCTTTTAAAATCGGGCTCTTAAGAGTAGGTATTTCTTATATTTCTCATTAGTGCATGCCGCTCAAATAGAGTCAGTGAAGACTGATTATGTAATCCAATACATTTTATGGAATTTGTGATAATAACTCGCATTTAAAATCTTCGTTTCTTTCGACTGTGGTCAATGAAGGGGCTACAGTAATTGGAATTGCAATAATACACTAGAAGACCAGAGCAAATAAATTGAGTTACGAAATTTGATTAACTTCAAGTAAGATAACGTAGGACAAATTGTGTGCTTTCGCGAATGAAGTAGATTAAGAAGCAAATATTACTGTGACCATGTAATTAAAAACTTTATCAGCATTTTCAGTCAATTTTCTTTCGAATGCTAATTAGGAATTTTCAGAACTGGAATTGTAAATCACACGAGCTGTATCATCAAAAATACTTAATGGCAAATTAAAATATTTACTGATAAAATCTATCAAAACTTTATTTCTTTAATATTAAAAGGTGGCCTTTAATATGGTCGATTTTCGTATTCCATCCTGTTAGAAATACGTTTGTATTGCATCTGAAACTAATAAAAGTAAATGAAGAATTGAACCTCATAAATTTTCTCCACCATATAAGATCAAACTACAACGACCTTACCCGAATCGGGAGGTGTACTACAAACTACTTCTAAAATCGTATGTAGTCCCTTAGAACGCCTCACACATCGAAGGACATTAAACCTCCACGACCCGATATCCATCGCCAAGGAGCCCTTTAAAGCACCGTTTTATCGCGGGCATTCCCTGCGTTCGTCAACACGCTGTCGGCACTGCGGCGCGGTGGGGAACAGAGACAAAGCGCGGCTCGGCGCCAAGCGGGGCGGGACGGGGTGGGGTTGGGGAGGGCGGGGTGTGGTGAGGCGAGGAGGAGCGGGACGGGATGGGGCGGGTCTGGGCGAGGAGAGCAGAGGGGACGAGAGGGGCGGGGTGGAGTGGGACGGGGAGGAGCGGGACGGGACGGGACAGGGCGGGGCTGGGCGTGGAGAGCAGGGGCGTGGAGGAGAGGTGCGGGGTGGAGCGGGAGGGGCGAGGAGGGGTAAGGCAGGGCGGGGCAGAGAAAGGGGAGCGGGGCGGAGTGTGACGGGGCGGGGAGGCGGCTGGAGCCCAGGGGACGCGTTGGAGCTCCATAAAACATCCGGAAGTTGTCTGGGATCGAACCCGCACTTGTCGGCGCGCGCGCAGCAAATGTGCCCGGCGGGGCGGGGGCGGGGGCGGGGGTGGGGGCGGGGGCGCAAGCGGGGCCGGGGGCACGGGCGGGAGCAAGCTGGCGCCGCCGCCGCCGCCGCCGCCGCGCGCTGCAGAGTGCATAATCGTCCGCCGCGCCGTAAACGCGATTTGATGAGGAGTTTTACGGCGCGTTTTATAACTGCGTCGACGCCGAGAGCGCTCGCGACGCGAGGTGCTGGGAGCAGGGGGCGCGCGCTGCAGGCGAGGGTGGGACGGACCAGTGAGTTCTGGCCGGGTGCGAAGTGTTTGGGAGAACTGTGTTAATAGTGAGGGGTGAGCGTGAAGTCGGGCAAGACGATGATGGGGCGAGCTGGTGAGTTCTAGGCCGAAGTGAGAAGTGTTTGGGTGAAGTCTGTTAATAGTGAGAGCCGTGTGTGAAGTCGGGCAAGACGAGGGTGGGACGAGCTGGTGAGTTCTGGGCCGGGGTGAGAAGTGTTTGGGTGGAGCGTGTTAATAGTGAGGGGTGAGCATGAATTGGAAAATACGAGGGTGGCACGAGCTGATGAGTTCTGGTGGGACGCGCTGGTGAGCGTGAAGCCGGAAAGGGACGAGGGGTCGGACTGGTGATTTCTGGGCCGGATGAAAAGAGTCGGGGTGAAGTGTGTTGATGGTGATGGGTGACCGTGAAGCTGGAGAGAGACGAGGGGACGGGCTGGTGAGATCTGGTCCTGGGTGAGAAAAGTCGGGATAAATGGTGTTGATAGCGAGAAGTGAGCGTGAAGTCGGAGTGGAACAAGGGTGTGGTGGGGTGGTGTGTTCGGAGAAGGAGTGAGAATAGTCGGGGAGACGCTTAAGGATTGGAGTGAGACGAGACGTGTTGAATACCCAGCCGATAGCACGCGCGAAGGAGAGGTGCTGGAAGGCAGGGGGTGGATGCTGCAGGCGAGGGTGGGACAGGCCGGTGAGTTCTGATCCGGGGGCGAAAAGAATCGAGGGGAAGAGTGGTGTCGCTGAAGGATGAGTGACCGGGCTTGTGTGAGTAGAAGCGGGATTAAAAGAGCCTTGGGGAACTGTGCTGATGCGAAGGGGTGAAAGTGACTGGAAGTGAAACCGACTGGTATGTTGAATGCTAGGGTGAGAAGAGTTGGGGTGAAGTGTAATAATGGGAGGAGGGGTGGGCGGTACAGTCTGAGTACGTCAAGGCAATGTATTGGCACTCAGCTGATAGCGCCCGCAAAAGTGGGGTACTGGAAGCACAGAGGCGGGCGGCGGAGGAGAGGTTGGGATGGGCTGGTGTGTAAAAAGGTGATGAGAAGGGTCGAGGAATTAGTTAATCGCTGTAGGGAGCGGTGAGCGTGTGAGTCGGAGTGAGACAGGGCGGTGTTTTCGACTTCTGAGCTTGACCGCCCGAGAGCGTTGGGTTGGAAAGTGTTGGATGCGTGGGAGCGAGTGCGAGAGTCTAGTGTGGGATCTGCTAGTATGTTCAGAGTTGAAGTGAGAAGAGTCGGATGAAGCATGGTGATGGGTAGGGCGGGCGCGTTTGACGGAGTGAAGCACGGGCTGATCGGGTTTGTGCGCGCAGAAGGGAGGTTGTACTTATTGGGTGGACCTGGGGGTTGAGATCTGACACGTAGTGAATAAGGTAAAGGAAACCCAAAACAAGGCTTGAGGTGAAGCGAGAAGATGGAAGTGAGACGAGGGATGAACGAGGGGTGAAAATGACTGCAACAGTTCTGAGCATTTATTTGACTGTTTATCGTTGTAATTTTTAAAAAAAAATTAAAGTCAAGAAAAATAATTTTTATTTTTTAACCCAGTGGTCGAAAAAATTTAAAAAAATTAACAAGTTTAGTTTTAAGAGAAAATTTCGAAATTTATTTCGAGACTGTTTCAGGATTCTAAAACACAGCAAAAAATATTTTTTCAATGATTCTTATTGTAACTGAATTTGGAGTTTGTAAATAAAGCGATTAGTAATTACAATATCATTAAACAGCTTTATTAAGATTTCAGAAATACTAATTAAACATTGAAGCAACTTTTACTGTATTGCTTAACCAATATGAAATATTACACAACTAGGGGGTTGATGGGTACAGATGGTGCAAGGATTGAGATGCAATATGTAAAACTGTATGCTAGTTAGTACATTTACTAGGGTTAAGCATATTCCACAACCAAATAGGATACAAATAAAGATGAGGTTAAGATTAGGATATGTGAGTTACGTAGGGATTGATTGAGGCCAATTGAGGAAGTGACTGAATGAAAGTTGGATTATTACAAATAGAAATCTGTACGATCAAACCGGAATATTCAGATCTTAGAAATATTAATAATTTAATTTTTGTATGTGAACTTCAATGAATGAGGAAACGACTGGAATCAATATAGTTTATTAAACAGTGATACAATAATAGGTGATGAATTTGTGTCAATGATAATAATATGGAAATATCATCATGAGCAAATGTGAAACTTGTACAATACGCTTAATAGAGAGAAATTTAAAAGACATGGGAGAATAAGATTATTATATAATATAAGTTTTCTAATCTGAAAGACATTTTGACGAATAATTCTGAGGAGTTTTGAACACTTGAGATCCCTTCACAGGTTTACCCTTGTGATTTTCTGCCATCCCACCGCTGGAATCAGCAAATGATCATTATGGACCATTTCATGTTTGTTGCATTATACAATATTATTGTCAGTGTGATGGGCAACCACACCCAAAGTAAAAGAGAAGGAAAAAGACGGAAGGGTAAAATCTATCTTCTAAATTTGTGGGCTCCGGGTCGCCACTCTGTCTCCACGCAGATCCAAGGGAAAGCGAATTTCACCGCATTCTCCATAGGCTCTACAGCAGAACGCAATAATCGCCGAGGAGGTGTAACATGCAGATCGCCCCCCCCCCAAGTGAATAGGGGAATGCACCGCTTCAGATGCAATGTAGGGGGGGGGGAGGGGCGGTGACGAAATGAACTCGAGCTCTCTACCACTCCCTTCACACCCTCCTCGGCTGGGAGCGAAGACTCGCACTCAATGTGACGGAGTGATTTCTAACAAAGGAGGCCTGGCCCTGCGCAAATCGGCGACGAAGTCTCGGAATGAGTTTCCCTGCGCAAATATGGAAGGAGGAGGAGAATGTGATATGGAGATCGGAATGAGGGAGTGTAGCATTAGACCGATCGGGTGATTCTTTAGATTCTAGGTCTTTGATGAATAACATTCAAGAAAGCGAATCTGTGGGGAGATGCAAGGAAATCCCACTATGAAAGGAAAGCGAAAGACCGTTCAGAACACCAAATCGCATTCTCTTTTAATATACTGCTTTGAAATTGTGCAATTGTAGTGAGAATTTAGAAACTCGCCCAACTGCAACACCCGAATGTTATTTTTCAGAGTTTTCGGGTATTCAGAATGATAAATTCTAATTCAAATGTAAGCATTACACAACCAAAAATAACAAAACACAGCAGAAATAAACAATATAAGATTCGAAATATTTCGTTGTTCACTTTTATTCGAATTTTGATACCTTCCATCTCACAGTCATCTTCGTATAATTTTAGGAAATAAATCACTAAGTTTATATTATCTCTACAC
Source organism: Gryllus longicercus (assembly GCA_038098605.1). Taxonomy (NCBI): domain Eukaryota; kingdom Metazoa; phylum Arthropoda; class Insecta; order Orthoptera; family Gryllidae; genus Gryllus; species Gryllus longicercus. Next base: position 9,777,904 of record JAZDUA010000009.1, on the reverse strand, counting down.
TAAAAAGAAAATAATTACTCCAAAAACTAACGATGTGATAATTTAGAAGATTTAGAAGATTAGAACTTGTATTCTTATTTGTTCATTTTTGACTATCATTTCCAATAGAGATAAAATTTGAAACGCGTAAGTGACGATGAACCAGGGTTATATGCCGAGTAATTTACGACTTTTGTCTCTGCATTTGTAGAATGTTACCCAACTAAATTATTGTGCACAATGGTGTCCAAACCCTCTGGGGTAACCTAATCTTCATGAACTCTCATTCCTTTCTCAAAATATCATAACTCGAGAGTATATTATACATTTATCAGTAAGAAATTCGTTTTTTCAACATGTAGAAAAAGAACAAGGCGAGATAACAAAGTAAGGGAAAATAAAACAAAATATAAACGAAATTCGAAGTACATTTACTTTCCTCTTCGACATTTACTTAACCCTTCGTTTCCTAAGCCAAATATGTTTCAAGCTTTACTGACCCACTGTTTTTGAAAATAAACTTTTTTAAATATTTTCTTATTACCATGAATTGATAATATTGTGATTACATGGCTTGAGTATATTCTCGTAGTTGGTCCTATTTGTAGGTAATGAAGCTAGTTTTTTATTTTAATTAAATATATTAATATATTCAATATTTTTGATTTATTATTTTTTAAATGGAAATTTTGCTTGAAGATAACAGTATCATCAGACCCTATCCTTTTATGGAGGTGGACATTTTAAATATTTTATTATATATTTTAAAAATAGTTGTAGTTATGATAGTGTTAAAATAGGGACCAATGACATCTAATGCTCTAGTGCCACACGTTTTCTATTTGCTTAAGGCTTCATTTTGAAGTACTTAATATATTAAATATATAAAATTCAAACTGCTGAGTGTTATCTAACTACTAAAAAAATGTTTAACGAACAAGTACATCAACTGCCAGATTTATATTTTATATTTGTGAATAAATTTAAAAAAATATATGGTGTGTGTACATATTGTACCCATTCAGTAAATGGAGGGTTAATGGTCAAATGTTTAGATAATTATTAATATGTTCGGTTGGTGCGACTGCGTTGGAAATGTTCTTATCTTTTCTAAAGCTTAGAAGCTCTTGCAGCGACGAAGTCATGTCTTAGATCTCAGTGAGAGATGTTCAAGGCTCAAGAGGGTCCTTGAGGAGATGGCCACTTTTGAGAGCCATTTTTGATCTGCTTCTTGCAGCCGTACCCTGGCCCTTCTCTAGGTGAAGAGAGAGAATGCAACATCAGCACTCTTCATAAATGAATGGTTTTTCACAGCTTCATATATTAGACAGCTCCATGCAAAAGTTTCGCTGAAGTTTTACCATAAGTCTAGGTTCTATTATCCAAAAAATAGACTTACAGGCCCTTTTATCAACATCTTTCCCACAGAAACACCAACAAAGTATAGAAAAACTGAGAAATAATAAAGAGATTAATCAAAAGATTGTTTCAACCATAGTTTAAGCCCCAGCTTCCCATCGATTATTTATAACATTCATTTGCACGCATAATTTGAAAACATGCATCCACCTGCCATAAGGGAGGTATTTGTGATTTCGTTAGTTACTCAGAAAGTAAGGAAAAATGTAAAAAATGAAACAGTTTCGATTTTGACCGAAAATGCCCGTATTTGATTGTGTTATTAAATCTCCACTGAATATTTTATGTGGTTGAATATTTGGTTACGTGTTGCATTAGGGAACTGTAACTTTTTTATATTCCTGAGATGTATGTAAAGAACTGTTTCGGTATACCAACTACGTTACTGTAATATTCATAGACTAATTTTTTAAAAGATGTAATTTAATCCAATAATTTTCGAAAGTATTATATTTATTGTTATTGTGCTGTGTACGTCTACTTTTTGGAAAAACATTATTTTTGGATTTGTTCAGTAGCATTTTTGTAGTCTAGACCATTATTAATTATTAATTCCTCAAATATTTAACTAATAGGAAATGCAATTCTGTAAGTGGCACAGCTGACGAAATCGTATAGAAATTAAGCTATTCAATGATTTGAACCAGATCATTTTATCAAGAATGTATTGTCTGCTATCAACCGCCGAGCAGTACGGTCGTGGACAAGCTCTGAGTTGCCGCGCAGATAACAGTGTATGAGTCAAAAGTCTTATCTGAACCGGTGCGATCGATAACGCTCGTGAATAGACGCAGTCAACGTTCGTTTTGCCGCATTGCGGCAAAACCACGATATAAACACTTAATTTATTAATAGTGCTCCACCACAAAGACAAAAACACCAACTGTGTTTTATATAGTGTATCATCACAACTATAAAATAGTGAATATTATAGTGAAAAGTGCCACAAACAAAACGACAAAGTTCTCAAAATGATATCGGAAGAGGATTCATTAGGAAGACACATTACCAATTCCATAGAACTTTTAAATAATGATGGAAATTATGAAATATACACAAATCAAAACAACACACAACCCTTGCAGCAAAACCAAACAGCAGAGCTACATCAACAATATCAACAACTACTACATCAAAACCACATCCTTCAAGAACATCTCAGCAAATTAGAATATCAAAACCAGATGCTTCAACAACAGCTTCAGCTTTCTCGGTCCGACCCAACTGCACTTACCTCTCAAATACACGAGTATCATACACAAGCAACGGAGAAACCCCAATCTGCAGATGAGAGGTCCACAGATGTCGACAGTGAACTCTATCAACCAATTAGTGCACAATACCAACCCAACAAAAAAAGAGGACTATCAAAAGTAAGTAATCATAGTGACGCAAAACGTAGAATGTTGAATAACAGTTCCAGTAAAGACGCTTTTTCAATAAATAGGTACTCAATCTTAGAACCATTAGACGAATCTGAAGAAACTGTTAATAATAATGAACCACAATCAGAAAACATAAAAATACCCCCAATTTGTATCAGAAATGCAGAAAACATAACCCTACTAACAAAAGATCTAAAAGAACTAATTGGCAAGGGATTTACCTTTAGAACTATAGGGAATTCGGTAAAAATACTTTTGAAAAACATTACAGATTATCGAAAAACAAGAAAATACTGCGAAGAGAAAAACGTTCCTTACTATACTTACTGTTTACAAACAGAAAAAAACCTATCAGTTGTGATAAAAAATGTACCTCTAATTTTCACTGAAGATGAAATTTATAGTGAACTTGAAAATCTAAACTACCCGATTAAAAAAGTAACCAGACTCACCAATAAAGAACAAATACCGTTCAAAGTAGTAGCATTAGAACTAACTAACTCCGCCGAAGGAAAAGAAATATTCAAATTAGATAAACTACTTCACTGCATTGTTAAAGTTGAAATAAGAAGGAAACCACAAGGCCCCCCTCAGTGTAAAAAATGCTTCACATACGGACACACAAAAAATTACTGCACAATGCCACCAAGCTGTGGATACTGCACTAAGCATCATTGGACAAAAGATTGCAAATTATTACAATCCACAAACCCACCACCCCCAATTTGTACTCTCTGCAAAGAAAATCATATGGCTACCTCTAACCAATGCAAATATTCCCCAAAAAGAAAGAGAATCCTTCAATCAAATTACTTCAATACACAATTACAAGCTCCACAATCACAACACAAATACGATAACAAAACTCACACACAAATATTCCCACAACAAACCCACATAAATCGAAATCCTTCTCAGCCACATTTAGCTCTTAATAACAACCAAAACACAACTGCACCCACATATGCACAAACAGTTACACAAAACACCATACAGTCAAATATTACACAAATTATAATGCAGATGTTACCAACAATAGTCAACCAAATAACAGCAACATTACTCCCACAAATACAAAATATTGTTTCAAACCAAATTTCAAATATAATAAGAAATGGATAAACAACACAACTTAAAATCAATAACAATACTTAACTGGAACGCAAATGGCCTAACAAATAAAAGAAATACACTTATTCAATTCCTGAAAAACCATTCAATAACAATTGCATGCATAACAGAAACTCATCTTGCTCCAGGACAACTGTTCAAAATCCCTGGATTTAACTGTTACAGAGAAGACAGAATATGCCAACACGCCGCAGGAGGAGTAGCAATATTAACTAAAAAGAATTTAGACCACTCACTAATCTCTATCCCTAAATCAAACAACCTAGAGCTAATTGCAGTAAAAATAAATCTAAAAAATGAACGCATAAATATCATATCAGCATATAAACCACCCAAAAAACAAATCGATATAAACGAATTAAACCTAATACTACACAATACAGAACCTACAATCTTAATAGGAGACCTAAACAGTAAACATACCAATTGGGGCTGTAAAGTAAACACACCTAATGGAAGAAAATTACTAAAAGCATCATCAAAATTAAATTTTCAAATCATAGCTCCATCAAATCCTACTCACTACCCCAAAAACTGTAATGCTGAACCAGATATCCTTGACATTACCATAGCTAAAAACTTAAAACATACCCTTTATGCTCATGCACTACCCGAATTAGACTCAGACCACTGTCCAGTTATTCTCACTACTGATATAAACTATATTAAATCTGAGTTACCATTTGGCATAGATACAAAAAACATAGATTGGACAAAATTTCAAACAAACGTTGTTAATTCCCTTCCCACAAACCGTTTCATGAAAAATAAAGAAGAAATTGATATTGCCATAGATACCTTCACCAAAATCATACTAAATGCAGCAAAAGAAGCAAATACAAAGCCAAATTACAAACCAAAGTATTCACAACATACAATACCTATTGACATTGAAAAATTAATTCAAAAAAACACAGAATTCGCAGGCAATGGCAGCAATATAGGAGCCCTGATCTAAAGAAAATATTAAATAAACTAACACACCAAGTTAAACTAGCCCTAGATGAATACAGAATTCAAGAATATAAAAATCACATCAAAACAATAAATCCTAAAGACAGCAATTTATGGCAGGTTACAAAACAAATATTGAAAGAACCAACAATTATTCCAGAACTAAAGAAATCAGATAAAACAGCTACAACAACAAAAGAAAAATGCGAATTACTAGCAGAACATTTTCAAGAAACATTTTCACCAAATACAACCTCAAACAACAACAACTTAATCCACATCAATAACTATGAAGTAACAACAGTTCCTCACCCAGTAAAATACATATCACCAAAAGAAACATACCAAACAATCAAGCACCTAACTAAGAAAAAATCAGCTGGAATTGACCAAATACCAACCATACTCCTACAAAAACTAAATAAGAAAACAATTAGTTACCTAACTGCAATATTTAACTCAATGTTAAGAACAGGATACTACCCCAAAAAATGGAAACACTCCATAGTAATACCAATTCCTAAACCAAACAAAAACCCAACATCTACAGAAAACTATAGACCTATAAGCCTAATACCTATTGTAGCCAAAGTAATGGAAAAATTAATCCTAAAAAGACTGCTGCAATATATTAATGAAATTCAATATATACCATCTTTCCAATTTGGGTTCAAAGAAAAGCACTCAACAACACATCAACTTTTAAGAATCACAGAACTTATATATAAAAACTTCGAACAAAAAAATCATACACTGGCTGTTTTCCTAGACGTATCCCAAGCATTTGACAGAGTTTGGCACGAAGGTCTAATATTCAAACTTCAAGAATCCGGACTACCCCTCTATTTGTTAAAAATAATAAAAAGCTTCCTAAAAGAAAGAGTTTTTACAGTAAGAATAAATTCAACTTACTCCACACAAAAAGAAATCACAGCTGGAGTACCACAAGGCAGCCCATTATCTGCAACCCTATTCAATATATTCACAGCAGATTTCCCAACTACCCAAAACACAACAACAGCATTATTTGCTAATGACTGTGCAATTCTAACCTCTAACAAGTGCCTAAAATCAGCCACTAAAAATCTACAAGATGAACTGAACAAAATAATACAATGGGCAGACAAATGGAAAATAAAACTAAACCCGAGCAAATGCCAAGCAAAAATATTCACCCTATGCCAAATAAACACTACTCCCAAACCACTAAAACTACTTAACACAACACTAGATTGGTTACCAAAAAAGAAACCCATTAAATATCTGGGATTATTAATGGACACCAGATTAACATGGACTAACCATATAAACGACAAAATCACACAAGCAAATAAAAGACTACATAAACTGTACCCACTAATTAATAAAAAAACCGTTCTCAAAACAGAATGTACATTAGTACTCTACAGAGCAATAATTCTCCCCATCATAATGTATGCATGCCCAATATGGTACAACACATCAGCGACTAATATAAAGAAAATACAAACATTCCAAAATAAGATCCTACGTATAGCTGTAAACGCACCCTGGTTTATCAGGAACAATCAATTACACTCAGAATTAAAAACAGAAACTATACATCATATACTGCTCAAACGCGCACATTCCTTTTTCACATCTTTATATAACTTTCCATCAACTGAACATTACAACCTTGGTTCATCAGCAACAACAACCAGAATCAAAAACAGATTTCCATACGACAAGTACCTAATTCAATTTGCTGACCCTCCTTAAACCTGACAAAATTAAAATAAAGATTGCAAACAACAACCAACTATGCACTTATCAAACATCATACAATAATGAGGAACCTGTTGGGCTTCCCTTATTTCTTCTTATATTTAATGATTGACTGTATTATTTTTTTTTCTTTTTTCTCTTTCCTTGTGTGAATGTAATCCTTTTAAATGTAGTTTGAAAGGTATTTCTACTGTTTAATTGTATAATTGTATTTTAAGTTGTTATTAGATATAATCAATCCCTGTAAAGCAGTAATGCTGGTCTGTGGAAATTAAAAAAAAAAAAAAAAAAAGAATGTATTGAATATTACACATTCCAAGTGAATTTAAAAAAATCTCTCACATAATGCACATTTTTGACTCTTCAGTTTGGGTAAAATATTCAGAATTATAAATCGAAAGTGGCTCAGTAGGTGCACTGGATGTTTACTATGGTCACCACTAACTGGTCAGAAATAAGCGAATCACAGTTACATCTCTACTCGTGGATCATGAGGTTTGAATCGATCACGCGAAGACATAAAAATGAAAACACAAATACGCATCGACTAAAAGTTTCGTCTTCCGAATGACCGCCATCTGCCTCGTTACCGGTGGGAACGCGCTGCGCTCTGGGCGGAGGGAGATCGAAGCTGGCGCGATGATCTAATGAGCCCGGGAGCGAGCGCGGCGCGCGTGTTTTTAATCCCCGGGGCCATTTCGCTCCCTCGACACTGGCTCCTTCGCATCGGTGGCTGGCGGCGCATAAATTCCCATCTGCAGGAGCACGCGTCCCACCTCGCTGCTCTCACTGCCCAGCCACCCGCCCGCGCGCTCGATCACTATGCCCTCGCCTTCAGCGCTCAGGTCGTGGGGCATTCTCCGCATTTGATTGAAGTTATCGGACTTTAGTTACTATCACTGGCGGTATTCCGAAGGTGTTACTCCCGTCATGGTTTTAGTACTAACTTTGCCACTAGCATCAGCCACGTCAGGATTTCGTCATCCCCATCAATATTGTTACCCTGGGGAACTTCGCCACCTTCAACTACAACAACATTGTCACCTTTGTCAACATCACTGTCGTCATTAACATCGTCATCTTCTTTAACGTCGCTCCCGTCAATATCGAGTGAAGTTATCGGACTTTAGTTACTATCACTGGCGGCATTCCGAAGGGTTTACTCCCGTCATAGTTTGCCACTAGCATCAGCCACGTCAGGATTTCGTCATCCCCATCAATATTGTTACCCTGGGGAACTTCGCCACCTTCAACTACAACATTGTCACCTTTGTCAACATCGCTGTCGTCATTAACATCGTCATCTTCTTTAACGTCGCTCCCGTCAACATCGAGTGAAGTTATCGGACTTAAGTTACTATCACTGGCGGCATTCCGAAGGGTTTACTCCCGTCATAGTTTTAGTACCAACTTTGCCACTAGCATCAGCCACGTCAGGATTTCATCATCCCCATCAATATGGTTACCCTGGGGAACTTCGTCACCTTCAACTACAACAACATTGTCACCTTTGTCAACATCACTGTCGTCATTAACATCATCTTCTTTAACGTCGCTCCCGTCAATATCGAGTGAAGTTATCGGACTTTAGTTACTATCACTGGCGGCATTCCGAAGGGTTTACTCCCGTCATAGTTTTAGTACTAACTTTGCCACTAGCATCAGCCACGTCAGGATTTCGTCATCCCCATCTATATTGTTACCCTGGGGAACTTCGTCACCTTCAACAACAACAACAACAACATTGTCACCTTTTTCAACATCACTTTCGTCATTAATATCATTCTTTAACGTCGCTCTCGTCAATCTTGTCACCCTCGTCAACATTGTCAGCGTCATTATTGTTGTCCTCGTCACCATTGTCACTCTCGTCAGCATTGTCACCATCGTCAACATTTTCATCATTGTCATCACTCTTGTTTCACTATTCCTCTACCTCAGCCATGTCAATATCATCACTAATGACGTCATTAGTGTCTTTCGTCATCGGCGTTAACAAATTTCTCAATTTTTCTCAAGCTATCCCGTTTTATCTCCTTACTCTTGCAATCATTACCATCATCATTCAGAATGGACGAATGATTCTTCTCAACGTTGCCATTATTGACAGATATTGAAATGAGTGATCCATAGGGAAACTATTAATTGTAATTGTATCGTGACTGATTGATCGGATAGGACGACGCCAACCCACTCCGACTTTCCACGGGCGCCCCCCCAGCGCCTCGCCCCACATGCCCTGGCGCCAGCCCCCCGCCCACCCCATCCGCCTTGGCACGGGGGGGGGGGGGGCTCCGTGGGGTTCTCTCGCGGTGGCCGTTATCAGCGGCGCTGACAGAGGCGAAATGAGGATTTGCGCGCCCGGGCGCCGCGCCCGTATTACGCACCTGTCGATAAGTTTGATGGGTGAGTGTATTCGTTTTTATTAGCGCCGCGAAAAAAGCGCTGGCTGTTTAAACATCCGCTGAAGCCGGCTGTCAACGCTTATAATTAATACTCCTGCGGTGGCTGGCGGCGGCGAGGCAGGCGGGCGGGCGTGGGCGGCGAGCGTGGGCGATAAGCGGCAGATAGCGATAGGCGGACGCCCCGGGGAAGGAGGGAAGGCGATAGGGGGTGAGAGAGCGTGGGTGGGCGGACGAGCGCTGCCACACACGAAGCGCAGGCGACAGCGCGCGCGGTGAGGAAAGAGCCGTCCACTTGTCGCCCGCTTCTTCGATCGATGTGTGTTGCGTTGCGTCACGCCCTCGCTCCCGGATGAGAGAGGGCTCGTGGGATTTACTGTGTGGGCTGCGCAGTTTGGAGTTTATAGTTGCTACTGTTGTGGTTGATGCGGGAGCTTATTGGTTTTCACTTCACGGATGTTTGGAGGAGTCTGAACACTTTTCTTAATTCTTAAATGATCGTGAAAAACTATATGAAGGAACAAAGAATTTATTTGCGGAAAATAATGTATTGAATTTTTACAATTACAAACAATGTTTTGCATTCTTCTTAGAAGAGCGAACTCAAATAAGCTCATTTCATTACAGCCATACACAATATTTTTTTTTTTTTGTTTGTTTTTTGTTTTGAAAGATTGAAGGAGATACACATACATCAACGTTTGAAAATTTTGTTGGAAACTTTCGCATTAGCGTAGCGGACATTTTCTCTATAAAGCTGCATTTGCAGGTTCAGAATCGATTCGTTAGTAGTAACAATACGCAAGCAACGTTGAATATTGTGTCACATTATACACATTCTCAATTTAACGATTCGGAATGTTGTTTACAGATACATAGTACCAATTTCAGAGTCCCACGAGGAAACATTGAAAATGCCCTGATACATTTCGTCTAAAATTGCATTTCATTCGAAATTGTGTCTCGCCCATCTTATCCTTCGTTATCCATGTGAGCCGGTTCGTCGAATTTACCGTGAAGTATAATTGGTGGCAGGTAGGGAGGGCACCCCACATTAATTTCCAAATATATGAATAGTGTTGGAAAAGAAGGTTCAGAAACTTACATTTCAAGGCAAAATTAATCGAACGAAATAGTTATTTACAACATATTAAAAATGAAAATATTCCACCCTCTCTGAAGGAAATGCCATCGGCGTTGCAAAGGAGAGTGAAACTCCTAAGCTGCTACAGGCTGAGAGTAAGATGAAAAAGCCGCCAACGTAGCATGCTAATGGAGTGCCGGTCGATGCAATAAAGAGCGATGATTGGTATGAGTGACATTTAGTTCCTCAGGCCTGTGCATTACAAATTGAAGTTTCTGGGCACTTCTACTGCTACGGTCATTAGTCTCATTGGGGTAAGGAATGTTAGAACCCAGGGAGGTGGTGATGTTACTCTCTCGCTGGATCACGAGATCCGGCTCCGACCCACACGTCAGCTTGCAAGAGATTTCCCATCTATGTAAACTTCATCCGGTACAAGCTCTATACTCCCGACCGGACTCCCGGAATGTGCGTTAGTGTAGTGTATGTAAGAGTGTGTGATTGTAAGAGGGAGGATAGGGCAAGGAAAAGGTAGAAAATTTTACGAGCGATCCGTGGCCCGTTTGTTAGGGAACTGCTCCGGCATTAGTCTGGAGTTGATGAGAGAAACCACGAAAAACTACCGATCAGAGTAGCCGGCCGCTAGAAGCCAGCAGCTGAATTTGATCTGGCTATCTAGCGTAAGTCGAAAATTCTTCTCCGTGTACCGTTCACGAACCTTCCGGTCAGTTCGTCGTAGAGACAACGGTAATATTGGCAATAAACTAACTCTCCCAGTGCATTACAAAGACGCGCCCAAAGAAACACATTCATGTAGTTCGCAGTCAGGTCACTTGGAGCGGCAAGTGCAACTGCTTCCACCGTCCGTGCGCATCTAGCGTTCCGTGAACCCGGCTGACTCGGTCTCGCGGGAGCGTCGAGGGCTGCAGGGCCTTTGCGGCCTCCACGATGATCCTTCGCCCCGGGCGCGAGCAAGGAGCGGTCGCCCGCGGGCGGCGGGGGGGGGGCGGCTGCGGCGGGGATGTCGGCGGGATGTCGGCTTGGCCCCAGCGGCGGCGGCGGCGGCGGCGGCCGCTGCCTCGTTCCCGCATGCGCGGACACGCCTCCGCCGCCGCGCGCAAACAGCTTAGGGCCTCTGACGCGGGCACGGCGGCGGCGGCGGGGGCGCAGGGGCGGGGGCGGGGTGGAGCTTCGCCGCGCTGCGGTTGCCGCTGCTGCAGCGCGGATGCCCGCGGAGCCCGGTGTCAGACCAGGGATGCCACAGAGCCCGGAATTCCCCAATTGGGCGAAAGAAAGGAGACTGTTACTGCGAAGAAATTGCATTTTGAATTATTAATTAAACTTAGAGTCCCCGCGCGCGTTATCTATTAGATCCTTAGGCGCAATGGATGTTGTTATCCCGGGATGTGGCGGGGTTCGCCCGTTGGGACACGAGATCCCGCACCAACCTCAATCAGCCCAGCCGCCCGCTAAAATTCTATTCGATGCAGAGAATGAAAACTGCCTAGCCAGTGTCGACAAACCGCCCACCCTAGGACGTCATGTTAATATTAAAAGAAATTCAGTGTTGAGCTGGTTTTAATATTCACACGTTGCTCATATTGTCATAATTATATTTGTATCCTTCAAATATATCCTTTTTTTAAATTTTTTTTAGGATGTAGGAAGTTACACGCTGCTCTTCGATGATTTTTCACATTTCGATATTAGATGGTGTAAATGCAATGCGTAACATATTTAGTACGAGAACGCATATAAGGAATGCTATCAAGATCTTGAATGTGTTATTAGTTATGTGTTATTATTATATTATATTATTATTGACCAGCAGTATTATAGTATTTTAGGAGTTCTATAATTTCATCATGAAACAAAGAATTCAGGCAATTCAAAGAATTTCGTACAAGGACAAATATGGGACACTGGGTCATGCTAGGCGACATGTGGCAACCAGCATTATCTTCCTTCTTAGGAAGAGAAAATAATTCATTTCTACCCACGAACGTAACTTTTTCTCGTAGAAATATATTGTTTTATGCAATTATTCACAGGTTTTTCATTGCGAATGAAAATTAATCCTTTTTTTGTCGTTCTTACTTCCCCCAGCCTTAATATTGTCTGCGAAATTGATATCACATGCACCTCAATTATACCATGAACATGCAAATAATCAACCTGTCAAGGCAGTGAATTCTGTAGCACTGGTACCTAATACAGAAGGGCAATCTGTGGAAAGATAAGGCAAGTAGAGCAGGTTACGCAATGGTGTATAAACATGATGAATACTACGCATATGGTGATAACTGCATGTGGAATGAAACATTTCCGCTACCATATGAGACTTCACTAACTCGATACTCGCACTGTTGATAACTGTAATATCATCGTATCTCAGAGTGGGTTATGATCCATTCAGCAAATGTTTACACAGTATGAAACACATCTCCGTTTATTATTGTGACAGCAGTTGCTCGGTGATATACTACATCGAGATTGAATGTAAAATAAATGAATGAAATTAAGCATATTTTATAATCGATAATACTAGTTACTGTTATGTCATTGTTATAGTTCATGTTTAGGTTTATTGCTAACATTCGAATTTACAAAATTATTATCATGTTAGTGAATGAGCAATTACTTAAATGAGAGCGCTTCTGTTCTTTATGTGTAAGAAACCATATGAATACATTTTATATGTCTCAATTGCACAGAGTGTATATATATTTCTCATTGTTTAGTGAGAATCTTTCATATGTTTGAGAGAACTACTTTTTTTATATTTATTTATTGTCGCCTCAACAACAAGGTCATTAGCGATATATACATAACAACATTTTATTACCAATAAGAAGGATGTTTTATAAACGAAAATGTGAAACACTTGCTGTTTGAGGCTGATTGACATATTTGAGTTTTAGTGGACTGTATGAATTGATGGATTAATTGAAGCGGAGCTGTCCTCGAATCCCTTTGATAGCATGCAGGTTGCAGGATGTGCTTCCGGTTTCACAGAAACAAAGTATTGCACAAACAAATTTATTCTTAGTCACTTCACTGGCATTGATACACAAATACCCAGCTCAATAATTGTACATGTTGCACAGTTCAGTTCAATTAACACACCGAAGTTTCCCTACTGAACATTAAAGCCTCATAAAGCTGGTGCTTCATTCTAATTGCTAGTTTGCCTGTGACAGTCTTCGATCCCTTTCCTCAAAGCCTGAGCAAATTTAAAAATAAATTAGTTTCTTGAATGTGGATATATTATGAATATATTTAATAAAATTCAGTGTAATTCTGTATGTCTTCTTTGTAATTAAGTATTATTATAATTGCTATTATTATTGTTGTTATTATTAATGTTATTATCATTATTAGCATTATTATTATTATTATTATTATTATTATTATAATTATTATTATGTGCAGTGCAGTGGCGTGAAGTGCAGTGACGTGCAACTGAGAGAAACGAGTGAGTAAGAAAGACATTAGAGCTCGCTGTATCGCAGTGCGGTGAAGTGTGGTGAAGTGGAGTTATATGAAAGATTGCACGGTGAAATGTTCATGTGATTTTGTAACGTTTGTAGAGTTTGTATAGTTGTTAAGTTCTGTAATGTTAAGTTAGTGTATTCTGCCACCAAGTTCTCACACTTAATTGCAGAATTAATAATAAATCTAAACATCTAATCTGAGGCGGCATACACTGCCGTATACAACTCAGGTTAGAACATAAACTAATGATTAAGTTTACGTAACTAGTCGTTGCTCGTTAAGAGACTTTAAGCTTGTAAGACAGTAGCTTACGTGAGAATTTTATTAGTAGGTCTTACACGAGCTCTGTGGACGCGAATCCGCCACACGTGTTTCGCATGATGTCCACTGCCGAACTAATTTCTGTTGGTGGCGTCTGTGTCGCCAAGTTTCTCTGCGCGTCAGAGGATGCTGAGTCGGGAGCTAATGACCTATCACGGATGAGCATTTAAAATATGTTCAGAAGCTTCTAGAAGCTTTGGACAGTTGAATGTTTAATAGGCCGGTTGTAACGGTGAAGCGTGATGCAACACGCAACGTTTCGTGTTGCATCAAGAAGACGTCCATATTTCCGATCATATCCTTTTGGACCTTTCAAAAGACATTCACAATCGTTGGAGGTCTAACATTGGACTATGCGCGTTTGTCCGACGGCGATTAGACACCATCAGGTATAAGTGGTGTATGTGATAATCGATGAGTCTTGAGAAAGTGAGAACAGATTAAAACGAGGCTACATAGGTGAGACTACATAGTAAGAAACCTAACAATGAATATCATAATCATAAAATTGGACAAATGGTAAATGAATGGATATCGGAGAACATTGAATATAGTGTTCGTTCCAATCGTGGATTCATCAATATATATTTATAAACTTTTTAAAGATGTAAATTATTTAATTTGTTTATTGGTAACATATGATTAACAATAGTTCTCTGTTTGAGAGAAGAAGTTGAGAAGAAATATGGTTATTAGATGCGTGTGGTTATTAGGTGCGTCTAAGTATATTAGCACCTTCAGTTAACGAGTTGTCTCATTAAAATTAGGCATAAGCATTTTCTGACTGGAAATTTTCAAAAATGATAGAGTAACAAACGCTAAAATTGTTGTCGACTTCCCTCCATCATAACCCTCACTTTGCTGGACAATTTGTTCTTCAATTGTTTTTCGGAAGAGTCGGCTCAGGGCAACAATTGATGTTACTCCAGTGCATCAGACCGGGAGGTCCTAGCTTCGAGTCGACGGTGGCAGGGTATTCGATACTAACTAGATAGTCGAGTTCAGTCGCTGACTGGAGGAGAATTCTAGGAGTCAGCTGCTCTGATCGGTAGTTGTTCGTCGTTTCTCCGATCAACACCAGGGACCGTGCGCGATTTTTCCTCTCTCTTCCCTGACCTACCCTCATCGCTTACTTATACACACAGGTCGGGAGCTTATAGTTTGGGTCGGCTTGGGAGTTGCTGCGCCGGTGGGAAGTACCTGCTTGGGGAAAAACTCGCTAGCCGATTACGTAAGTTGGCTCTGGATCTCGCCATCCAGCGGCGGAAGATCACAGCCACCTTCCGAGGGAAGAACATGCACTACACTTAGCGGACCAATAGCAGTTGACGCGCCCGGAATCACTAATCAATCAATTAAACAATTGAAGTATTGCGTTTACTCCTTCGCCTTTGGCAGTCGGTATGCCAGCGTATGTCGTGGGCGGTGACTGTACAGCCACAGTTTTAAGAAGGTCTGAAACACACTACCAATTTTGTAATGCAGATTGCAACAAATATTGTTTTGCGGATGCCACGGGCTGCAGTGAATGAGGCCGCTAGCGAGTCATGATTGAAAAGGTCCAGCAAATCTCCATGAGTTTGGCAAATTATGACATTATTCAAAGAATTCTATATCATGATGCTTCTTAAGTACAATTTAGTCTTCCTAAGAAGCTATAGATTTGTTCATAACGGCAATGCATCCACACCGGAAGAGTGTTTCAAAACTTTTCACGGACACTTGAATCCGAATACTGGCGCTGGCAACGCCGATCGGCGAGGAACCCGATCACCTTCGTCAGGTACTACGTGGAAAAAAAGCTCCTAAGTTTAGGAAAATTACAAATGCACTTTGTGTAGCGACCTGAAAATCAGCTCCGCACGGGAGTTGAGAGGAAAAGGGACCGCGGAGGCGACCTGCGTCGCACGCCCGGACCCTGGATTCTCTTTCCGTGGATAGGGAAGAGTAACTTTAGTCTAATTCGCCGTTTAGGTTAAAAGTAAAATACGAAGCTGGAATAGGTATCGGGGGCCATGCCCCCAGCGGCGCCCGGGGCGTTTCGCGGTTTGTCATTGGGCGAGCGCCCACGAGCGGGCGAGCGGTACGCCCTGGAGGGCCCTCGGCCGGACACGCTGTCCGCGGGCGAACGGACAATCGCCGCCCACGCCCTCCACAAGCAGGTGCTGCTATTCGCAGCTATTTATTGCCGGCCGAGAGCGACCCTACACGCGCCCGACTCGTATATCGCTTCCGACTCTTTCGGGTGATGCACGGCGCGGGGTACACGGCCGCCCGCGCGAACAGGCCCTTCTTAACGTAATCTGCAAATGAATTGGAGGACTTTCAAACATCGCGTGCTTCCTGCGACAATGAATCTTTCCGAGGACCAAGGTCATGAAAGTTACGCTGCACTGTACAGGGCCGCGAAATGGAAAGCCGTATGAATCTGAAAGAACAAAGGTACGGACCTGGTTAGCTGTACTTCTCTCAAAATGTGGAAGTACCAAAATGCTCTGGAGCCATCCGTCTCACTCAGAGATAAAATGTTGGGTAGGCTTCTCATATGAAAATTAAAAATGATATCAGTAACAGATGAAATGTTCATTGAAGAGTAGAAAAGAGAGGCGATATAATCAGCATCTACTTTGGAGGTTTGCGCCAGGAACACGACACCGTTGAAGGTTCATACGTTGTTTAAATTATTCTATTTTGCATAACTCAAAATATTACCCTCACTTTTGAAATTTCTTCAACTACAAGCAATTGTGAAGAACTGTAACGAGACCATTTAGTTTGCATAAACAAAAACGTTCAACAACACCATATATTCAGTTTAAAATCTTTTTAGAGAGCTCTAATGTCTCCCGTCTCAACGTACATCACTTCACCCAAAAGTTCTCGTAATATGAAATACGCTACAAGTTTCTTACATTACGATTCTGGAGGTACGTAATGTCATTCAAGTGAGAATAAAATTTACCTACGGAGTGGCTGTAAACTTTTTCAATTCGAGGTAACTTGCAGAAACTTCAACTGTCACAGGTTGAAAGTTGTTTATCAAGGCTCATAAATAAAAAAACAAGTTTCAAATTCTTTGGTATTATACAAATTTATTGATAGAGATACTATAAAGTAAAATTCGTGTTAGTTTTATTACACTGACTCATAGATTACTTTGAAGAAAAATCTCGCATTCTATTGAGACAATGTTACCTAGAAGCTTTAGTGAATCAATGTCCTTTGAGTAAACTTCGATCTGCAATTTCCATTCCCTATTCCTAAAATTTTATTAATGATTAGACAAAACAATTCAATCATTAAATGACAGCTTATTACTACGAAACGAGGTCGTTTTATTTCACTTATATTAGGAAATATTAAAAACTACTTAACGGGGAAGTAATATATTATTGGGAAATGAAATTCCTATACAAAATTTAAGAAAGAGATTTTTCTCTCAAATAAAATTTGTTCTCCATAGTGAGTTCTTTCATTGAAGTCATGTACATTTTTTAAAAATTTTTAGTCATTTTCGCGCAATATTGCGTGTAATATGTGCAATTTTAAAAAATTACGAAAAGATTTTTTCAAAAATGGCTCCAATTTTTTTCTAAAATGGCTCCAAATTTTTTCTTTAAACTTTTAGAAGGAATATTTGGCAAGTTCGAATAGCTAACCGAAACCAAAAGAAATAGAAAACTAATAGGGAAAGTCTGTGCCATTCAGTAGCACCACTAGTTGAACTTTGTTACAGTTACATCACAAAGGACTATGATTTGATGCATAGTAATATACGCGTTTCACAGTTACATATTATTTGCAATAATTTGTAATTGACAAATAATTAAAAACTTAAACCACTTTTAAATAAAACACAAGACACATGAATTAGCATGGAGATGAAAAAAGCGTCAAAAGAGCGTCATAAAATGCACGAAGCAAATGAGCAGAATTAAGAAAACCTTAAAAGAAGTCCATATATAGAGAACATGCAGATATTTTTCTCATCATGAACGCGTCTAATGGGTTATGACGCTAATTCCCTACATTAATTTGGTCGTTGGGGAACTCTGCCGGTAGGCGCCCGCACCACGCGCCCTGTCTTCCTAACGAGGCCCCATCTCTCTCGCCTGCGACGCTACGGCGACAGGGTTGCCACCAGAAGGAACTCGCATTACACGGAGGCGGATGTGCGCACACCGCCGCCGCCGCCGCCGCCGCCACCGCGGCGCCGTGGGCCCTTAAGGGCTGGCTAATTGGCTCTATCAGTGCCGCGACGCGCAGGCACGCGCCCTCTCGCCCTTGCGCCGTCAGCCCTTTGCGCTCTTCTGCCCTTCGCGCCCTGCGTAAATAGCAGGAAGGACGTGACGAGAGGGCTTCTCCGCAGGCACCGACCGCCTGCTGGATTGCAAGCAGCCGCGCTAACAGTGTTTCAGACGTTGAGTGCAAGTATTTGAAAATTCGAACCGTTGGTGCTGGTGTTTGAAGATTTTGACTGTTCGAGCAGGCATTGGAAAGTTTGGACCGTTAGTGCATGTACTTGAAAATTTCGATCCTAGGTTTGTGTTAGATCCATTTATAATTAGCCGATATCAATCCCTTCGAGTCCACTAAAATCCTTTACCAGCCTACTTCCTAAAAATCCTACTTCCAAAATATTTAGATTCTAAGACTATCCAAAGACAATATGTCTGCCGACCAGTACCTGAGAGAGCTCATAGCTGAATAAGATATTCAGATCATAAGTATTTGACTCTCAACACCTCCCCGCTTAATTTGCCTGCGATTAATCTATGATTGATAATTTAGTGTTTCGTGGCGCGTCAGCTGCTTTGGATGTTATAACCATAAGTAGGGCATATTTTTATCACGGGAGGTGGTGATCTTCCCTCGCTGGTTGGCGAGATCCGGCGCCAACCTACGTCGGCTCACTGAGTATCCCACATCCAGGTATCTCCCGCCAGCGGGGCAGCGCCCCAGCCGGAACTAGCTTTAACTCCAATATGTGTCTGGCCTGCCAATATGTGTGGTGGTGTAGTGCATGTAAGTGTAAGTGTGTGTAAGTAAGGGGTGAGGAAAGGATGAGGAGGAGGAAGGAGCTATCGCGCGCGCACCGTGGCCTGTTTGTTAGGATACTGCTCCGGCATTTGCCTGGTGTTGAACCACGGAAAACTACACACGAGGGCAGCCGCCCGCTAGAATTCCCCTCGAGATTGAATAGCTGCCAAGCAAGTGGCGAGAATCCTGCCACCGTCGGGATTAAAACGGTAGCATCTGCCGGTCAGAGGCAACGCGTTGACATCAACTTACCTGCGATCATTAGCAGCCTTTCGCGGAAGATACCTCAAACTGCGTTCGTTTTAGTGCAACCAAAACTACCATAATCGTAGCATAGCACCTACCCTTTATCTTACCAATTCATATTTGATACCACCAATGAGTTTCCATTTCATCAGGTACAATCCACTACCACTGCTTCTTATCCCGTCAGTTTGAATGTCATCTGATCCATCAACAGCCTCTGACATCTCCCCCTCCGCAGCCACCCTCAACCGCCTACTGCCCGCCCCGCCCCACCCCGCCCCACCCGCACGCCAGCCGTCTGTGTTTCGTCCTGTGCGGGCGGCAGTGGGGGTGGCAGGGGGTAGCAAGCGCCGCTGGAGCGCGATATTGGGTTCGCGCCGCCCCTGCTCCCCCCCACCCCTCCGCGCCCCGACCCTCCCACCCCAACCCGCCCGCGCCCGCGCCCTCGCTCCCGCAAGCCGCCGCCTGCACCATAATTCCGCGCATTCCCAGCTATATTGGCGTGCCATGCGTATCCCTGTTATTAACGCGTCCGCCCGGCGCCGCGTTCGCTCGGCTTACGCCCCAACCCCCTCCCCTCTCCCCCTCCCCTCCCCCTCCCGCCCGGCCACCCTCGCGCACGCGGCCGGCGCCGTATTTCTATATTTTTCGGGAGCGACGGCGAAAAATATTGCCGCAGCTTCGGCAGTCGCGTCCTGCCGCCGCGCCCCGTCCCTCCCCGCCCCTCCCCGCCCCGCCCTGCCAGGCATGTGGCCGGCCGCACGCCGAGGCATTTCGGGGCCAGCGCCCGCCGCTCCTTATTATTGCGTGTGAAAGATAGTGTTTACTCTTGCGGCGTGCTACGCGGAAACACTGCTGTTTTCGGTATTCGCAAATATTCCCACTTGGTTATTTCGGTGGATTGCATTTCATTAAAAAAATAGTACCACTAACGTGCTTCCTTCATCAACAAATACGTATCGTGGAAAAAGAGGCACATAAAAAAACACGCAAAAATCAACCGCAATAATGGGATAAACATATTTCTCTCGTTTTGTTTTAAATTTAAAGAAGCAATAGTCCACCTCATGTTCTAGTACTATGCTTGTGTATAAATTTGTTTCATGGCATCCATATCAGTTCCGATAAGCTACGGACATATTTCAGGAATACTTTGACAAATGAAAATGTTAGCTTCACGCATATTTCTAGATTACGTGGGAAATAACTATTTCATAAATACTTCAATTTGAGAATATGTAATATTGCACCAAGAAGAGAATATTATTTTCTTGAACTTGTTCATACGTCTTGCTCAGTAATAAAATATCTTAGCGAAAATAAATTTTTGATATTTTATTACATTGGTTATTCCATTGCGACGCAATTGTACATAACGAATATTTAAGAAACCTTACATATATACGTTCAGGGTGTTCTTATATTAAAATATTACCATTACAAGACTTAAGATTAGTAATACAAACGCGTAGGGATGTATAGTAGGATAAGATATCTTTGCTTATTTTACTTTTATCAGAGCTTTTCTTTCTCTTATTTTCTTTCAGTAACCGGACCGCTAGCACACTCCGGGTCACGAATAATCCGAACGCTCACGTGACGGATATCCGCTGTTCCCCTCCCAAGTGCGGGTCCACAGCGCCTCGCCGCTGCCTGCTCGCGTGCGAAGAGAGGGCGGCGAGCGTCAGTGTTCGGTTTAGGTAATCAGGAGCCGCCCCCAGGCGAAGAGGGGCGGGGCGCGTGGGCGAGGCGGGGAGGGGAGGGGAGGGGAGGGGTGCTCGGCCCTGTCGCACGCTGCAAGGCGGCGTGCGTGCGCTTGTGCGTAGGGAGGTTAATTACGTCGCCTCGAATAATTGCGTCAACACCCGGTGCGTGGGTGCGGGGCGGGCGCGGGGCCGGCGCGGGGCGGGGCGACGGCGCGTGCCGACACGTGCTGGCCCGTGCTCAGCCGCCGACGACACGTGTTGACGTATGCTAACGGCGCTCTAATGGGACGAGGGCGGACGTGGTGGGGGTGGGGGTGGGGGTGGAGAGAGGAGGCGGGGACGGGATGGGGTGGACGAGGTCCGCGCGTCGAGCCCCGGCGGGTCGCTCAATCAGATCGCCATCAGCCCCCGTCGCTGCCGCCACTAGCGCCGCCGCCGGTAGCGTTCCAGGTTTTGCACAGCCTCCGTCATCAGGACTAGCGCCGCACCCTGTTTGCAGACATCTGTCGAACTAAATTGAATTGAAATCGCTTTCGTTCGAAGAAGGGGAGAATCATCGGGTCCATCAGGTCGTGTGAGGCGTACGAGTAGCTAGTTTGAAGTGATGCACTTGAAGAGAGTCTACTAATAACACAGGTCTACAAAACAAACTTTTGTCTCTTTTTTTAGATGAAATAACTGATTTTATATATTTAAAGTGCAATGATTTCAGGAATGACTTCCATTCTCTCGTATCATATATGTATAAAAAATTACCTTTAAAAATCTTTATATTTTTATCTTGAAAATGTGAAAACATTGTTTGATCAACACAAAATTAAGAATTGAAATACAGTTTGTCTTTTTTTTATAACTGAGTTACGAAATAGTAAATTAAACACATTAACTTGTGGCCATTACTTTACTGTCACTGCTACACTTTACTGTTAAAATCATTGTTTTTACGGGTATGAGTAGTCAATAGAACCGTTGTCACTTACAAAAAAATACTTTGAAGCCAATCTAAGTTTCCCGCTTTGCAAAGGTGTCATACATGCTTCAAAATGTATCTTTGGCTAGTTCTTTGATCTGCGGCCCTACAAAGATCATCTTTCACTTGTTCTTCTGAAAGGGTGGGAAATTTGTTGGTTAGGGACTTAAAAGAACCTCAATTCTTATCCCTTGTCTTAGTAAATTACTTCATTAATCCCAATTTGATGTAGTAAGGGAGGTAACAGAATTTTTTCAGGATCTTCTAAGCTGTTTTATAAGATTCTTGGAACCTGGAATCAGTTTGTTTCTTCTAGGCCATTCTCGTGTTGCCTAATAATTCTATCTCGGCTGTCCTATTCACAAGAGTTACATGGGTACTTGGTGTAACCCTGTTGTTGTCCTAACAACGAGCACAAAACCTTTAAATCACCTTAGATAATCCATTTATATTCATCATAATTTACCTTTTGGAGTAACAATTTAAGATTGTCATATGTCTTCTTAAGATGGACGGAAAGCGCGACTGGTACAGACATTAAATTATTACCATACTTATATTGCTTGAATCAATGAAACGCCTCCATCCATCTGTTCTATACTCTACTCCGTATTTACGAGGTTTGTAATATGAGTGCAAAATACTAAGGAATTTTCCTGATTAAAAAACCGTACTAAGTCTTTCTATGTCTGTAAATTGTAACATACGATCCTGGAGCTAGAAGATTTTCTTTCAGGCGTAAAGCTAAAACTTCAAAAGTATCCTTTGAGAGATTTTAATCTCAGACCAAATCGTTCAGTTCTGTTTGTGATAAAGGTTTGTGTTCGGTTCTTGTCCAATCAGATTATTCAGCAGACTCGCCTGGGGTTGAACTTGAATCAGAATGCAGTACGTCGATGTTCGAAGGAGGTTCTGGCATAGGAACGTCAGTGCAAGTGGTACAATCTAGCAGACTCCAAATCAGAATAAACCATTCCGTGTTCTTTGTATTGAATCCTTTTACTTTTCATATTAAAAGATAACAATCGTTTGGATTGTTCTTTGACTCGCGCCACACCACAGGAATTCCACAACTCAGTGCCTTCATCCCCTTCGACCACTTTCTTAACTCGCGCAACACAAGCACTGCACACTTCTTGAGGTGCCCACGCCTTATCCTGATCCCCCAGTTTCATTTCAAAATAAGTGTTATAAACACTTCTAACAAGTTAGGTTATATTCAGTCTCTGTTTTGCATTCATAAAATGTCCCCTAATGTAACAAAATGTATTTGGGTCGTTCAGACACTTTCTTTGCGTGGTTGTAGCCAATACATATTTAAAAAACGAACTATTTCTTTGAAACACTGTTTGAGCTGCATTCGAATTTCTTAGTCAATGCTGGTTGATTTAACTTTTGCCCAGTGTCTGCTATTATAAGCATAGAGATATGTATACATGTATTCATAGTGAATATAACACTGGGCACAAGTAAGGCGCACACACTGCTTAAGAAGAACAAATGAAGTATTATAGAATTGCCCTGCAATAAATTAAATATTTCAACAAAACATCTTCACAAATATCGCAGAAACATAAAATAGTATGTGTACAGCACAATACATATTTACATATCAAGACTACAAAAAAAGCGTTACTGTTCCGTTACGCAATACTGAGTACCAAATATTGATTGGCTGGCGTCCTCTTCCACAGGGCCTTGCTATCGGATGACGTCAGCTGTGTCATAAGTAACGACGCACTGGTGTTCAGTCGGTAAGGGCAGTATGAAAATACGCGAGAGAAAACAAATAAAATATTTTCATTTTTCATTCACTAGATAGAAACTATCATTTGTTTTTGGATTTTCCCGAAAATTACTTGCAATCTCAAGAAGTCGTGTACATCTCTCACATGGCCAGAGACTGCGTAGTCTTTGTCCTGCGTGCATTATAAAATAGTAATACAGTTATCGATTCACCTTGCAGTCATCCAAAATCATGTATGAAAAATGCATGGAGAAAGTTCTGTCTTACTTTTTGTGAGATCAATCGTTATTCTAGTTTTACTAATTTAACAAGCCACATTATCATTTATCTCATGTCAACCAAGAGGTAAAGTGAAAGATAAGTCGTGATTATTAAATAATTTTATTACCAGTTTACAAAGTTTGTCTTCGGAATGAAAGAAATTTAACAGCGATATCCTTGAACATTACTTCCCTCGATATAAGATTGGCACAATCGACTGTCTTCTTGCTAGCTTTGTCTCCACGTTTCTTCAATCAGGATCGATCTGTTAAACAATAATGGAACAGCATAAATATACAGGGTGACCTGGGAGGAAACAACAGAACTTCGAAAATAACCTCGTGAGACAATTTTAAGCTCATTTTGTCTAATAAACTCCTTCGAGATTTCGAATAGCTGAGTAGTAATAAGCACTCAAAAGTTGGTTTGAAAAAACACTTTCTATGCAAATATGCATTTCAGAAAGATATGAATACTCCATAAAGATGAAAATTGTTTATTATTTACCAAAGAAACTAACATATTTGTTTGCAAAGACAAATTAACACAAAAATAAAAATACACCCGATTTACACAATTCAATTGCTTTTCAATAGTAACAATGAGATGAATTTCATTACTTTTTGCTTCCTCGTATCCATACGTGCACACAGTAGTATATGTAGTGCAGAGAAAGTTTCATAATTCATTTACATAATTCGTATTCTCTGCTGTACTGAAGGAGGTACTTTTGAATATATGAAGTTTCATCAATTTCGAGAACTTTCGTCCATTCGAAACCATAGTTCTAATAAGACAAACCCTACGCAGAACTTTATATTCTCCCTTCTCTTTGACTTAAACGATCTGAAGTTAATGTTAAAATAGTGATGCTAAAACAGCACATATCGCGTGTTAATTGGAACAGTTATGCAATATTATAACTAGTTGAATCCGCAAAACAGTTTCCAACACGCAAAAAATATTTGATCGGGCGGACTCTAATTTAGTCGCAGAAGCTCCGCGAGCGTGTTCGTCACACCCCGGCTCTTGCATGGACAAACTCGATGCGCCAAAAAGAATGCTGAACTGAAGAAATATTAACATGTTTAATGATGATTGGAATGGTTTTATAAACGAACTGTACTCTCTTTGATGAAAGTATTTAAAGAAAAATATATGGAGCAGTTTTTTAGGAAATTTCGGAAATGTCCTAGAAGCATCATTTAAAGTACCTCCAAAAATTAAAGCATCTATTTCAAATTCGCAGATGTGAACAATGTGAACATAAAATCAGAGAATATCTATTTTGAACGCGTAAGGAGTAGGTGTTATGCTCAGATACATAATCGGTACGAGATTTTGAGAAAAAAACTAATTTTCCGGTATCAAGAACTCCGAAAACGTACATTAAAAAGTAATATACAACGTGAAGTAGTAAGGAAAATCTTTTTCGTTTATCATGGACCAAGAAAAATGGTGTTATTCTGTCAAAAAATGCATCCCTTTCCTTGCAGCACTACATAACTTCCCCTGCACTTCGTAGTAGCGCACGAGCATTTAAATGAGATCTCTACCGCGACACTAGCTAGATAGCTATATAGAACTGAGCCGTTACGCTATCTCCAGGAGAATTATAACAGCCAGCTCCTCTGATGGGTAGATTTCCGTGATTTCTCCAATCAACATCAGCCGAGTGCCGAAGTAGTACCCTAACAAAAGGGTCACAGACCGAGCCCTCTTTCCTTTCAGTTCCTTCTTTTATCCTAACCTCTTACACATACTTACATGCACTACACAAGTGCACATGTCAGGAGACGAGTTTAGAAGTTGTCCTCGCTAGGGCGGTGCCCTGTTGGTGGGAGATACCTGTTTGGGAAACCCTCGCAAGCCGACCTGTGGGTCGACGCCCGATCTCACTATCCAGCGGGCGCATATCACCGCCTTCTCCCGTGACAAAATATACACTACGCTCACGAGTCGAAGGACCATACAGTTGACGCGCTGGGGAACACTAATGAACCAAACTCTACTGCCTGGGGGTCTACGCTATAGAAGAGTTTCTCTAAGAAGGGACCACTTTGACAGGTCAGGAAAGAAATGAACGTGAAAGAAAGGCATATGGCGATGAAATTGCAAGAGTTAGTGTTGAAGTCATTTACAAATGAGCGAACTGTAAACGAACGCACTGACAAAATGAGTGCGTGGACGCAACCTGCCAGCGGTAGCTGTCAAATCCGCGAGTATTGTCCGATTTGCTTTAGAATGGGATGATTTGACAGCTAGTGCTGCCAACACAACTGACGATTCTGTGGTCGTTGTGCCCTTGAACTTATTAGACTCTCCTTCCTCCATTCGTTCGTTTGCAGTTGGCTAACTTGTAAATAGTTACGACGCTCCCTGGCTGTGATGTCCTCGTCCGAAAATGTAGTGCGCCACGAGAAATAATTGAAATTATGAAGTATAAGCTTTGTGCTCTTCTGTAAAAATTCTTTCTTTTTATAAAAATTACATTGAATTTAGTTTTAGTTTTTATGTGACAAGTATTATGTTTGTTTTAAAATCGAGTCTTGAATGTGAGATGCGTACTCGTGACGGTGCACGTGTTTACTTCTCTGAAGTACACGTGATGTTCACTTGTTTTGCGAACTGTCACTTTATCCCATTCTTAAGAAAATCGTTCTATACCTGGGGGCTAGCGCCTGCGCCTCCTGCGGCTGCGCTTGCGGCGGCGGCTGCGCGAGCGCTTGCGGCGGCGCCTGCGCGACTCGCGGAAGCCGCCGCGGCGCTGCCCGTAGCGCCTCCGCGACGACTCGACCGGCGCGCCGCCGCCGGGCCCCAAGCCGCCGCCGCCGCCGCCGCTCTGCACCACCTCGGGCACGACCCCGCCGGGCACGGCGTCCGCCAGCCCCAGCACGAAGCGGTTGCGCACGCGGGCCACGAAGCCCTGCTCCTCGGCCTGGCGCAGCGCGCGCTGCACCAGCAGCGACGCGCGCCCCACCGGCACGTCGTGCGTGCGCCGGTAGAACTTGACGATCTGCGGCACCGTCAGCCCGTTGGGCTCCCGCAGCACCAGGAACGCCCGCAGCAGCATCTGGCCGGGCTTCTCGGGCGCCATGGCGCGCGCGCTCGTCTCGCCTCTACGGGCCGCCTGCTGCAACGTCACGCGCCGCCTGCTCAGACGGGCATGAAAGGGTACGCTTCCGCGGCCACGGCCAGCTTCGACTTGGCTGGCCGGGAAACGCCGCATCCTAGGTACTAAACATCAACGTTTCTTGAGCCCCGGAATATCTCCCCCCCCACTCTTTTACTAACATTAGTTAAATTCAGAATTAATGTTAGCGACGAGCGTTGGCAAAATCTAATTACCAGAAATGTTTTGTCCCGGATAATATAAAATATTTTGCATTGATAAACGAACTTTAGATTTGATATTATAGTCATTTTGTCGAAATAACCGACCTCACTCCCTTCACGTGTAGTGAAGTAAGAGCTCAAAAATACGTGCGAAAATAATCCTAAAGTTTCGGCCGTCACCTGCATTTCGCCCTGAGGAAGGTCTCAAGGTAGCAGATACTGTGGTATGATGTACCTACAACGGGGCCAGAGAAGAACAGCCTTTCCTGAAGCAGATACTTTTTTATGTTAAGTCTACACTTATGGGAATTAAATGAGTGACTTCAGTTTGACAGTTTGGTAGCAAACGTTTTATGACAGTAGAACAAATAGAAAAAATGACGTGGAGGAAACAAATGTAAAATGGTCTTTGAGGTTTTGAGGACAATAAATGTTTGGAAACAAAACTGCTTGAAGACATTAATTACATGCCTCAAGTAGAAGACATGTTTTGGAGAGATTGGGAAGGAATTCTGGTGCCCAAGGTAAGACTGCAAGAATAAGTGGCACAACAGCCCAGACGCAGTAAAAATGACCTGTTTTTCAAGAATTATGGTTGCTCTTACTTTATAACTTTCGCTTTTCCTTTTCTTCAAAGAGCCTAACTACTGAAAATGAATATAAACTTTTTGTGCCTTTGAGTTTATGACTTTTCACAATATAAAAACATGTCGAACACTTATCTAGAGTCAAAATCTGCAGCCTAAATAAAAGTCGCGAGCGAACCGATGTCGTATACATATGAAAATGACATGACAAGACTCATACAAGTTGCTCATACAAATCCCCGTGTTCCTCTACAGGGGTGTTATATAAGCCGATTCATGAAGCCAGTCTAAACGTTTCTTTATGAGTACAGATATCGTTACTTTTGGATCTTAGCAAATTAGTCAAAAATCTGTAACGGCTCGCTGCAGTTTTGGATCAATAGTAGACAGCTAAAAATATTGGTTGATCAGTAGTTTACGGTGCCCGTACAGAAAATAAGTCAATAGAATAAACTGTGTCATTGCACGAAAAAATAAATGGATTGAATCCATAGCCTTGAATTAATCGCGCCACTTTTCTTGAACGATGCCCTATCTTGCCCCTCTCTGGCTCAATAAAAAGTTGAAGGCAAAAACTCGTAGCGAGCACAGGTGACATTTCAAACACACCTTCACTGGCGCGATATAGAAACTATTTTCTTTTGAAGACGAGAACTTCAGTCCACAATTTTCTCCAAAAAATCTAAATGACCGTAGCAGATGAAGACACATCACAGAAGATACATCAATTCCTGAAAAAGTTAAAACGCTAATTATTTAGAAAGTTGCGCAGGCGTTACTGATTTTCCAGAGATTGGCATTGCTTCATAAAATCTAGTGGCCAATTTTGTAACTTACACCCCCACTCTCTACTCGCATTTCTTCAATCCATCGGTTGAAGAAAAGTTGCGCGAGTAATATCAGAAATTGATTTTAAGTTGGTCATGCCCTATTGTATTGCTTCTAATGTTAACGATTATTTTATTATTCACATAGTGCAATATTTGTATACTGAGTACATTTTTGGAGTGATAGAACTTTACTAATATTATATTAATATTATTTACCGAATTACAGAATATTATCTACCAACATAATAATAATAATAATAATAATAATAATAATAATAATAATAATAATAATAATAATAATAATAATAATAATAATAATAATAATAATAATAATAATAATAATAATAATAAGCCGATCAGATGGCCGAGATCGCTAAGGCAGTAGTGCCGGAGTGGTCTCGGGCCAGAAGATCGCGGGTTCGAGTCCCGCCTCGGGCATGGGTGTATTTGTGTGTATTTGTATAAGTGTGTCGTCCTTTCACCCTTCATTATTATCATCATTTCATCTTTCATACCCCCAGGACTAACAACCCTGGGGGATAAAAATCGGATCCAGCTTAATGCTGGTCCCCCCAAAGAAGTGTTCGCAAGCACCTGCCACCGTGATATTAAATGAAAAACTGAGCCACGGTAATTGCAGGTTGCTTGCCCTGCGTGGTCCTAGTTGGCCGAAACGAAAATAATAATAATAATAATAATAATAATAATAATAATAATAATAATAATAATAATAATAAGACGAAGAATAAAACCAACAACAACAAAAATAGTTGAAAACAAAGTATATTATAAGAAATGTTACACGATTTCCTAACACGGAACCTAACATTAGACCTTACATGATTACGTTACACGAAAACCTTACATTAGACATTTACTTATATAATATAAATCTAGAAGTGTATGATAGAGTATTTAAAACGAAAACCTTGAACGCGCTTTTATTCCTCTAAAATGTTTATAAATAATTGCCAGGTTAAACACATGTTTTCAAATACAAATTAAAGACGATTTGTGGAATTTTGTAATAATTTCTTAAGTTTTCACACCAATCATTTTAAACACATATGATATGTACATAAATATTTTAATATTGTTTTGTATTGTCTTGCCAAATACATGTTTTCGTCTACAAATTATTAATAAGTTTTTAGATTTTGTGAGGATTTCTAATGTTTTCACACAAAGTATTTTAATCACATGTAATATGCATATCTACAAATAATTAAATATTGTTTTTAGGTATTTATTTAAAAGAAAATAACATACTCAAAATCATTTCAGCTGATTCTGAATTTTAGTATTGTAAATTCAAATAAACGAATAATCTAATTATGCAAATGGAGAAAGTCCTTGTAAAAATTCTTACCAAGAAATGTAGTTTTTATACCGGTTCATAATTCAACGTTTCAGGAGTATACATTCAAACTATAGTTTTAAGAACATCGAAAGTATCTTACCTAACAAGAAGCTGTAGATGTCATTCTGGAAATTTATATTATTTTTTATATTAAAATCTAAACATTCCTTGAAGACACTAATAATTTTGTCCATGGCAGATCATGGCCGGAATCAACAGAAAAGATTTCCCCTAGCAACGCATTCGACTAATTTTAACAAATGACCATTTGTTTAATTTTGTTCTTTGTTTCAATCAGTGATCTCAACATTAGATCTCCCTGGTTCAAATACGGCAATACGAAAGAACATTAAGGAACGATTTTACAATACAGTGCAGGGCAGAGTTGGCAAGAATTAGAATGTTCAAATGTCAAATCATCAGCAAAATTGAGGACCAGTTGCATAAGTTTCCATATGGGTTCCATAGCAATGGGTTCAATAAACGTTATAGGTTTCATAAGCCGTGAACCGTTGCATTAAGCAAATGTATGAAATCTATAAATTTAGTTTCTATAAGAAATTACAGATGAAACAACTAGGTAGCGACACAGTCAATAATTGAATACTACCTACTGTACTTTGTAACCTGGCTATGTTAACTTATTTTTTTATACCAATAAATAATTTCTAATTCCTAACTGCTTAGTATGTGTGCTGTGCTCAGTAGGGAGTGATTTCTTGTGTTTCTCTGTACGTTCTCAGTAGCAATTTGGTTTTATTTCATTTTATTCATTCATTTCCTTTTAGTTTACTTTTTATTTAATTATTTTATATAAAATACAATTAATTCTTTATATTAGTCATTAGTTATTTGTATTGAAATAAAATCATTTACCTTCTATTCTTAATTTTAAATATTAATTTTTGCTGATTATATTATTGAAAATAAATAATAATTAATCAAAAATACTATTCAAATGTCTTTGAAATACGAAGTAATAACTAAATCGCTATCTAAATAAATAAATAGTACACATTGATTCAAGTGGAGCCCAGAAGATAAGGCATTTAATTTGATAAAAATAGGCAGTTCATGATAGAGTACTCGCACGGGTTCACTAGTTTATCTTAAATGACTTATGTTAGGTCTTTAAAACCAACCACATCATAAAAATAAACAATATTGTAAAAAATATACGCCTTGGCTAAAAATAATTTACCTTCTTGAACTGTGATATCCATACACGTGTATTGATTTAAATTAGCAGAGTTTGAAATTTGAGGGGTGAGTGATAAAAACAGACAAATTTATTTTGTATAAGAATAATATGAACGTGTATTGTTTATTAGATATGTATGGTGTGGTATTACTCTTGAACGATGACCTTGCTTCCCCCTCTCTGGTACAATAAACAGTTAAAGTCAAAAGTTCGCAACGAGAACGTATGACATTCCAAACACATCTTCATTGGGACGAAATAAAAACAATTTTCTGTTGAAGACGAGAGCTCCTGACCGTTATTTTATCAAAAAAATCGAAAGAAATGACCGAAGCAGATAAAGGTATATCACAGGAGATATCTCGAACTCCTGAGAAAGTTAGAACGCAAAATATTGAGAACGTTGCGAAATAATGACTGATTCTCTGGGATTGGCATTACTTCATAAAACCTAGTGGCCGATTACGTAACTAATACCCCCACTCTACCCGCATTTCTTCAATCCATTGTTCAAGAAAAGTTGCGCGAGTACTATCATACCAAGTGCACGGGTAATGTAGGTTATGTCACAAACTTGTCCCAGAAATAACCATGTCAATACGTACATTGAACATACCGATGAAGGCAGAGGCGCAATATTTTCTAAAGATATCGTAAAACTGAAACATGGGAACATGTGGTCCGTTTCCATCGTAGCGCCACAATAAGGTGCACAGCATTTGCAGACCACGACAAAACGTCAAATCAATGGTTGCACTACACGCAAAAGAACAAATCTTCATCTGTATCAAGGAACTATTAATAATACTTCTAGTAGTTACGAAAGTGAATCTTTAATTAATGATTATGCAAATAAACCTCGTCAGTCGGTGCAAACCTCGTTGTATACAGAGAGTGTAAACATAAGTTGGAAGAATCTAAGCTTAAGCGTGTTGTCACAAAGAAAGTCAGTCTTTAGCGCCTAGCCGAGAATAGCTGGTATTGAGCAGTAGCAATAAGCGTCGGACCAGGAAAAATGTAATAGAATGACTAATAGTATCTTATTCCGTAAATTATGATATGAGAAATGTTTCTTTGACACCTTTGGCCTCAAAATTCCACACTAAGTCCCTAGAATGCTTCTTTTAGGAGTTATTTAACTATAGAGACTTCGATAATGGGGGCGAGTTTTGCGGATTGCATTTGGCGTGAATATTTAGATGCGTTTTTTCAACAAATCCTTCATATTCTTAAAATCAAAGTGCAATTCGTCACGTCTCCTTGAAATTCGCTTTCTTTAGAAATCTCTTTTATAAATATTGGTTGCGTGTGAGAGCCGCGAAAGGTATGTATACTACTAAATTAATTTAGGAGACGATGATAAACGCACAAACCTCATTTTAATCTACACAATTACTACAAACTTGATTAATAATTTATCAAGCATTTTTATATTTCAGAAACATAGCGATCTAATCTTAAGATTACAACTAAGAGATAACTAAAATAAGGAAATCAAAATAGTTTTAAAACAATGTTTGACGAACTGTTCCTTGTTCAGTTGCTCAGAAGCTGTGAGAATGTACAATGTACTATGTTAAAAGATCAATGAACGCTTCTTGTACCTTTCTAACTTAAGCCTAGGATGCACTAACTGGTGTGTAAAATGTACTAGGTTTCAGCGTTAACTTAGTGTCATTGTGAATATTTCCTTACAGGTGAATGTTATGGTATTTGGGTTTCTTATATCGATGTTTCCTTACGGTTTCTTGCATCTTTCCCTACACGTCTTCATTACTGGTTCAGCTAATTGGTTCAGTGATTTTCTTTCTGGTCATCAACCCAATAATTGCTTTACTTCTTCTTTCTTTAATTGTAAAGTTGTATACTGGCTTTCTCATAAAGTTTCTAAGTCAGTTGGTTAGACTGATATACCCAGAGTTTTGTACAACCCAAGTTTGAGGATCTTGGCCTCTTTTACATTTTATGGTTTCAATTCATGGTATTTGATGACACGTCTAGAGTAAGGGAATAAAAAATGTTCGAGTCTTGCTACGAACCTGACTATTTCTAATATTATTTTTTAAAATCATGATATATGTTACGTAACATTTCAAATGACTTTTGCAATGGTACATTAGGTTAGTTTTAGTTGGACAATATTTTAAAATATTTAATAAAAATTAACTTTGATATTCTAATGAAATAATGCAACATTAAAATGTGAAAGCAATGCGTATTTCATCTTACACTTTAATCACAATTAAGCTAAGATTATAAATGATCAACCATTCAAACGTTCTCATATCCTACAAAACCCGGTTAAAACTCGTCTAGAGAGCCTTACCATTTTTGACGCGACGTAACGGAGCTCTTTTCTTCCCATCCCCAGCGAAACGCGGCCTGGTGTGACGTTTACAAGCCTAAAGGGCCTTAAAACGGGATTTTCAGAAAGCGGTGGCGGCGGCGGTGCGCCGCCGACCGAAAGAAACCCAAAACGGGCGGCGCCCTCCACTGGAAACACGCGCCCACGCGGCGCCGGCCGGCAACGGCATGGATCCGGAGGTGATGGTGGAGGTGGAGGTGGAGGTGGAGGTGGAGGTGGTGAGGCAGTAGTGATCATGTAGGTGGTGGCAATGCAAATTGTGGCAATGCAGGAGGTGGCAATGCAGGTGGTGGTAGTGGTAAAGGAGGCGGTGTTGGTGTTGGTGTTGGTGTTGGTGGACACAATGGTGGTGCAGATGGTTGTGGCGCAGGTATGGATGGAGCAGGTGGTGGTGATCCAGGGAGTGGTGATAGAGGTGTTGGTGATGTAAGTGGTGGTGATGCAGGTGGTGGTGGTTGTGGAGAAGGTCATGGTGCAGTAGCTGGTGATGGTGCATGTGCTTCTGATACAGGTGATTGTGGTGCAGGTGGTAGATGATGCAGGTTGTTGCTGGTGCAGATTGTAGGTGATGCTGGTGGGGGTGATATTGTAGGCGGTAGTGATGTAGGTGGTAATGATGCAGAAAGGGGTGATGCAGGTTGCGGTAGTTCAGGTAGTTGTGATTCAGGTAGTAATGACGCGGTTAGTAGTGATGAAATTCGTGATGATGTTATTCATGGTGATGGTGATGGTGATGGCAGCGGCGGTGGTGATGTCGGTGGGTGCGCGGGCGGCGGCGCCGACGGCCGTTTCGCCTGTCAATTGGAAATCGGCGATGGAGGCGGAGACGGAGGTTTTTTCCCCGCGCGGGTGGCACCGCGTCCGCGGAATCCCAGTAATTTGACGGCGCGATTTAGTGGCTGCCCCGGCGCGGCGCGGTGCGGCGCGGCTGGCGCGAACGATCTCGCCGCCGCCGCCGGTGGGGAACCGGTTCTGAGGAGGCCTTTTCCTCGCCCACGTTCCACACCCACGCTCCCCGCCCACGTTCCTCGCCCACGCTCCCCGCCCATGCTCCCCACTCACGCTCCCAGCCCACGCTCCCCGGCCACGCTCCCCGCCCACGCTCCCCGGCCACGCTCCCCGGCCACGCTCCCCGGCCACGCTCCCCACCCACGCTCCCCGCCCTAGCTCCCCACCCACGCTGCCCGCCCACGTTATCCACCCACGCTCCCCGCCCACGCTCCCCGCCCACGCTCCCCGCCCACGCTCCCCGCCCACGCTCCCCGCCCACGCTCCCCGCCCACGCTCCCCGCCCACGCTCCCCGCCCACGCTCCCCGCCCACGCTCCCCGCCCACGCTGCCCGCCCACGCTCCCCGCTCACGCTCCCCGCCCACGCTCCTCACCCACGCTCCCCGCCCAAGCTCCCGGCCCATGCTCTCCGCCCACGGCTCCCCGCCCACGGCGCCCCGCCCACGCTCCCCGCCCACGTCCCAGCCCACTCTCCCAGCGCACCCTCGCCGCTCCCGCTCCCCGCCCCCGCTCCCCGCCCCCGCTCCCCGCCCCCACTCCCCGCCCCCGCTCCCCGCCAACGCCCCCCGCCCACGCTCCCCACCCACGCTCCACGCCCTAGCTCCCCACCCACGCTGCCCGCCCACGCTATCCGCCCACGCACCCAGCCCACGCTCCCCGCTCACGGTTCCCGCCCACGCTCCCCACCCTCGCTTCCGCCGCCACCCCGCCCACATACTCGCCCGCTCTCGCTCTCCGCCACGCTCTCCGCCCACGCTCCCCGCGCACGCTCCCAGCCCCTGCCCGCCCTCTCTGCCAGCGACCCGGCGCGTTTTCTTAATAGAGGAAACGCTGGAAACCTACTGATCCTTAATTCACGGTAATTGAGGATTGCGCAGAAATCATTGTGCAGAAACTATCCGGGACACGCCGCGTCCTAGGCATAGGTACCTTTGGTGGGGCACCTGTGAATAGGACGCGGCGTCTCCCGAATAGCCAAGTAGTTACTGACTCCGGCGGCGGAAGCCTACGCGCTTATTGTGCAGAAACGTTCACCAGAAACGCAAATGTCAGTCCCCAAACTGCTTGAGTACAAGAAGATCGGAATTGATTCCGAAAAACTACAGCTCCATGGTACTCCCTTCAATACGTGGTAACAGTAACGTAATTTAATCTGAAAGACCATTTTGAATTTTTCATCCAAAGTCGACACACATTACAAAGTTGGGCGTATTCTCATAGAATTTTTGGAATTGGTCTTGTATAATTTAAATACGGAAACAAAATATTCTAGCTATATGGAAAAAATATTCTTTTTTACAAATCTATAACCATATCTCACGAATCAATTCGTCTGGTACCTGAAAAAACAAGAAAATGAAGGTCAAATCATTACATTATTTTTCATAAAAAGAATATCTGATAAAGTAATTATTGTAAAACTGTTTAATGATTATTTAGAGCATATGACAATGTGCGAGACATCCTAAAATGGTCATTCTGGTCCCCTTCGATTCATCCCCCACATACCGAGAGAGTGGGCGAGCACAAAAGTGCGTTTCAACAAAAGCGAAGCGTCACCTCGGGGAGGGAGAGGCATTAAACAATGTGTGCACGACCACCGCGGCCCCACCCCACAATCGAATATCCCGATGAAACACGTCTCTGCCCCCTTCCCACCCCCACATTTCACAATTAGCGTCACGCGCGAAGACCTCACATCTACTACCGCGCTGATTCCACTCGTAGGTGCCATTGCATGCGGCTGTTGACAATGGCTCAGTCACGTACGGGGTGCTATTTGGGCTTCTCAACGGGAATTTATACCCGATTTGTTGGGTCATTCTAGTTAGCCAGACAGAAAGGAACAAAGAAATGATTTACGTAAAGGAATCGAAAAGATCGTTTCAATACATGGTTACAGTAACGTTATTTAATCTGGTCCCGGAATAAAATTCTAAAAGGAGGATGAAATCATTATATTATTTTTCATACAAAATATATCTGAAAATGTAATTATTGGAAAACTGTTTAATGATTATTAAGCATATGATAATGTGCGGGACGTCCTAGAATGGTCATGGTCGGTAACGTATCTCAGCTGCGATGGCACTCTGTACCATTACTTAATTATTTTGTGTTCCTTAGCGTATCAACAGTCGTGTTCTTTATTCCCGTACGTGTAGTGTGATTTCGTAGAAGGAGTGGCGGTGGTCTTCCCCCGCAGGGTAGTGCGATCTGGCGCCAAGCTACACGTCGACATGCGGGATTTTCCCCATTAAGTATCTCCCACCAGCGAAGCAACGCGTCACAGTGGACAAACTCTAAGCATCCGACTGGCCTCCTGACTTGTGTCGCAATGTAGGGCGTGTAAATGTGTTCGCAAGAAAGTAAGGGATGAGGATAAAGCAACGAAAAGGAAGGAAAGATCGCGCGCGGTCCCTTTATTACAGCACGGCTTTGGTATTCGCCTGGCGTTGATCGGAGAAACCACGGAAAACTACCGATCAGAGCAGCGGGCGGCTGGGATCCTCCTCCAGTCAGCGGTTGAAATCGGACTCGTTTTCTGGAAGTGTGTCGTTGTGAGGGCTCGAATTCTATGATCTCCCTATCAGAGGCGTGGCAGTGACAGCAGTTAATGTCCTGAGCTACCTGACCCAGTGGGTAATCTGTAGCAGATGCGGGAAGACACAGTGAAGGAAATACAACATTATAAGAAACATACGAGAAAATTAAAATATTGTATTTGAAATGCAATAGCTTCACATAAAAATTATCAGCATTTAATAATTCACGTACTTTGCGGATGGTTCATTTTATAGTAAACATGTATGTTTTGAACTAGATTGTGCTTTCTTCTTGTATAAGGCAAATTCATATAGCCGGAGAGCATCCTAAAGTTTAGGACCTACCCCCCCCCCCCTGCTCGTCTCATTTTAAGTTAAAGTCAGCTCAATTGTTGGACCATCACTAAATACCAATTTATGTAGTATTCAAAATGCTGACAACTAAGAAAACAATGGCATATAAGCGAAAAACGAAAATGTTAAAAAAAAAAATAGGCAATTTCGCCAAAGAGAGTTTGCGAATGGGGTTTCCCCTGTTGGGAGGAAGTAGCCCTCGCTGCGGCGCCGAGGCCATGAGTGACGCCTTCGTGGCTGACCAGCCGCCGGACAGCGCGGGCGACAGCGGCGCCGGCGGGGGCGTGGCCGCGGGGCGGGGCGGCGGCGGCGTCGCGGACAACCGCAATTAAAAAGGACGCGAGAAGGGCGGTCCTCGCGCGAAGCGGCGGGCAGGGGGAGGGCGGGACCCGCCCCCGCCGGGCCCTCGGGGGAGGGGGCGCCGGGGGGCCATTTTTCACGCGACGGCGGCGGCGGCGGCTGAGTGCGAGTGACGCGGACGCGAGCGCGCGCCGCGGGGCCTGATTTATCGCCGGGGGCCGTTCGGCCGCCGCCGCCGAGCCGCCGCGAGTCGCTACACCGCCGCCCCCGCCCGGCCCCGCCCTTTTTGTCAGGCGCCGCGTCGCGTCGCGTCGCGCCGCGCTCCGCCTCGCTTTGTGCGCGCCCGCAGGACAATGGCCCCCCTCCCGACACGTGTCCGGCGCCTGCCATGTCCGCGCGCGGAACACGCCGACTACACCGTATGAGTCCAATATTTGTGTGTTTATATTCGGCAGCCCGCCAGCCCGCGCCCGATCGCTGCCCGCACCCGCACCCGCCCCCGCGGCTCTCGCTCGATGGCGCCGCCGACGCGCGTTTTGTGAGCGCCGATGACAGCTATTGCCGCGCGGCCCCCGCGTTGCCGCCGCCGCAGACGAATTAATGTGCGCGCAATGAGCGTGCTTTTGCGGCGGCGGCGGTCATCATTGGCGTGGGCGGGGGCGACGTCGAGACGCACAAGCGCTCTGGTGGCGGACTTGTTCATCACTCAAGGCTGGAGCATTTCCACTTGCAAGTGATGCGACCTAAAACTGATTCCAAGTGAAAATTCACTCCTGGCTTTCTTAGAATTGAAAATAGAATCAACAATAAGGAATGGTGCGATTTAAAAAAATTGAAAATTTAAATTCAATGACGCGTCATACTGAATGAATAAACATTTTCTACCAAGAAGCAGGGCATCGTGATTGCTTGATTGATTACTAGTGATTCCGGGCCCGTCAACTGCTAAGGTTGACTCCCGTAAGTGAAGTATATGTTTTTTTCCGTAAGCTGGCGGTGATCTTGCCCCGCTGAATGGCCAGATCCGGCGCAACCACCGTCTGCTAGTGTGGTTTTCCTCAACCAGTTATCTCCCATCAGCGGGGCACCACCCCAGCTGGAGCAAGCTCTCTGCTCTCAACTAGTCTTCAGGCATGTGTGGTAGTGTAGTTCACGGAAGTGTAAATGTGTGTGTGAGAGGGGTAGGATAGGACAAGGAATGGGAAGGAAAGATCAAGCGCGGTCCGTAACCCGTTTGTTAGCGTGCTGCCCCGGCATGCGCCTGGTATTGATAGGAGAAATCACGGAAAACTACCGATCAGAGCAACCGTCCTCTGGAGCTCCTCCCTAGTCCGCGAGAACTGAACCTAGCTATCTGGCTAGTGACGAAAATCCTGCCATCGGCGGGACTCGGGGGGTCGTTTAGTGCATATGCATTCTCCCACTGGCCAATCCAGTGGACGTGTGTTGGGAAAAGCAAGCTTTCTGGGAGTTCTGCCGTTCATTCTGCTTCTCATTCTCCACTCTCTCCATTATCATTTACCTCATCGGTATCTTCTCCTCAATAGATGAGTAATCATGGGCCCCTTTGGAATAAGTAGTTAAAGGGGCCCCTAACCCACAATTAGTAGGAATGTAAGTAAAAACTATTTTACAATTCAAATAATATTTAATTTTAAAAAAGGGGTTACTTCCTAACTGAAGTACGAAAAGTCATGATTATTATTTTTCATTATATATATATATATATATATATATATATATATATATATATATATATATATATATATATATATATATATATATTGCAGATTTTTGTACAGTTACTCGATTATTAAATTATGAATTCTTTAATATTCTCATACCTACGTACAAAGTACTGTAAGGCATTGTTAAATGATTTGAGAGATATCATTGTAACTGACGCTATTCGGAAAGATTTGTTTCGTTCCCGGATACTTTTTATCCAATTTTGGCAAATACAAGAATCATTTCTTCGCATATTCGTAAAATCTACGCTGAGAATAAATATATAAATTTGAGCACATGATCCCGTGAGTCACAAAATACTATTTCTTCCGTATATTTTCATTCCTTTACCTACATAAATATATAACTGATGATTCGGATTCAAATCTATGAAAACCCATATATTTTCATTATGTACGTGAGATATACAGTTCAGGGCCGTAGGCAAACGTCATCAGATCTACGAGATCACGGAATAATCATTGATAGTTTATTGAATAGAATATACATTGAGAACACTGTGAAGAGCACACCATGAAAAATTGACGCGTGCCGGGATGCGGTGAAAAATTAACGATTAATTGTGAGCCTCTCTATACATCGGTACTATAGTGACTTTTGGCCCGACATAGCATACAGCAATGACTGCATTGTTTAGCCTTTGCGCACGCTCCAACCCGAAATGGAACTCGAAGTGATAGCGGAGTCCGCTGAATTTAGCGCGTGACTTATATCGTAAGTTAATCGATCACTCGTCTTGCTATATGGAATTTTTCCCAAACCAGTCAGTAGAAAGTTCTACGAATTGTATATTTCTAACATGCAGTGGTGTGGTGGATCCAGGGAGGGGGATGGGGGCAATTCCCCCCCCAAAAAATAAGGCCTAGAGTTTTCCTTTGTTACCTTCCTTTATTTGGGAAAATTGATTTAAATATTTATATATGTAGGAATTATGTAATTATTTAAAAAAAATATTGAATAGTATCGTA
Source organism: Gryllus longicercus (assembly GCA_038098605.1). Classification (NCBI taxonomy): domain Eukaryota; kingdom Metazoa; phylum Arthropoda; class Insecta; order Orthoptera; family Gryllidae; genus Gryllus; species Gryllus longicercus. The sequence goes on along the minus strand of JAZDUA010000009.1, from coordinate 9,737,413 downwards.
TATACACTATAAAATAATATACAATACATACTTGTACACTATAATAACAAATGTTTATTATTTAACAACAATCTATGTTGGCCCCCACCAAAACGATTGGATGGATCCGCCTCTGCCTACATGCCACTAAAAACTGATATCTTGGCATTAATCTGAATATACAATTGTTGCATGTACGCTTTTAATTATACTTATTTAATATAATAATCTCTGTTTAATATAATAATCTATGTCTTGCTCTCACACGCAACCAATCTTTACAGACGACGTCTCTAAATAAGAGAATTGCAGGGAGACATAACGAATTAAAAATATAAAGTATTTGTTGAAAAAATGCAGCTAACTATCCATGTCAAATGCAACCCGCAGCACTCGTGACGCACTTAAAAAAATATTTTTAGTTAAATAATTCCTAAACGAAACTTTCTAGGGCTTTAAAACCTGTAATTTTAAAGTCCCACTACTCCAATTGTTCAGAGACGTGTGATTCTGCGACAGTATGTAAAATTAAATTAATTTCTTGATATTCTAGGCGCTTGAATTGCACGGGCACTCTCTGTTACGTAATACAAACTCAAATACAACTCTCTGTTGGTCCTGAAGTGCAAGGTGAAGACGGAACAGGCATTCCTTCCTAATCCTTGGAATGGAGAAGAAGAAGAAGAAGAAGAAGAAGAAGAAGAAGAAGAAGAAGACTCTCTGTTACGTAATAAAGTTAAATAATATTGCAAAGGGAGACTTATACTTGCTCAATCCTGCATTTTCTCATCGACATCTTTACGTAGCTTTCTCAAGAGCAAAAATCATTTATAATATTTTTGTGACTATCAAGGAAAACGAAAAGCTAACTGGAAAGTTAAATTGTATAATTACTTCAAATGTTATTTTTAAGGATGTGCTGTGAATTGTTTTAACATCTGTCTACAATGCTGAATAAACCTTAAATTATTGAAAATTTGTGTCAAACATCAATTACATTGTTTTTAAGTTTTTATTTGATATTCTGTAAGTGCGTTGGAAGTTATTTTTATATTTTTTAAACAAATAAACACACTTCGTTAACAACTTTCCCTGTTCATATGAAAATGGAAGGATAGGGGTTAGGGTGGGCTCAACATGCGAAAGTTCTCTCTGGGGTATGCTATAAAAGTACAATTATATAATATTCAAATGTACAGAGCAGTGTTTTGCTGGTCAGTTCTAGTCAAACAAATGCAAATTAAGAGGAAGTAGTATTATGGGTATTTAGCTCTCTCTGTCGCTATAGTTCGTAACTTCTTCCATTAAGATCTTATTTGTTTGTGCACAGCCCTTTTATCGACTTCACCAGCCATTGATATCGATATTGCTGTCGATCGGTATAACGCTTTGCCGTGCCAAAACTCCCTTGAGTTGACCTCTGTCACAGCCACAGGTCCGCAACGCCACCGAACACCGAAGGCCCCCGTGACGCAGCGACGGATTACCCCGGCCACGCGGTCCCGCCACCTTTCGCCCGGAGGAGCGCGGCTTTCGCGCGAACCGCCCCCGGCATTCGCGGGCGATCGCGCGGGCGGGCGGCCGGCGACGGCGCTATCTCCGTCCAGCAGGCGTCGCGCATCAGCGTCGCGACGCTCGCCCGCGCGGATGAGCCGCCGTCGGCGCGTCGCGACGCCGCCACGCCCCCGCGCGACCGCCCGTGCTAACGAAGCGATGAGTCACGCGCCCGCGCAAACAACAGCGGCGGCGGCGGCGGAGGCCGCGTCGATCTGCGACGCCGCGCGCTGATTGATGAGGTTCCCATAATGCCCTGCGGCTGACAGTCGGCGTCGCCAGATAGCCTCAGCCGCCTGCCTGCCGCCGCGGTCGCAGCTCGGCGACTCCCCAGCGGCTTATCTGCCACCGCGGGAACCGCAAACAGCGCGGAAGCAGATTTCCGACGCGGCGACGGGGGCTGCGGGGGCGGGGTGTCTGTGTCATGTGCGCGGGGGCGGTGGTGGCGGTGGGGGCGGTGGGGGCGGTGGGGGCGGTGGGGGCGGGGGCGGGGGTGGGGCGGGGGGGGGTGGGGACGGGTGGGGGGCGGTGAAGGCGAAGGGGCCCATGGGGGCGCAAGGCCGGGGTACGAGGGCAGTGGCGGGGATGGCGGGAGCGCAGGGGCGATGGAAGTGGGAGCGGGGAAGATTGTGGGCGGGGGCGAGTGGGCGGGTCGGCGGGGGCAACAGGGACGATTGGGGTGACGGTGGGGGCGGGGGCGTTAGCGGCGGTGGAAGTGGCGGCAGTCAGGTCATCACTAGTTGAACAAGCGTGGATGCTCGTTCTTGTTTCGATCGTTGTGTTCATAACTGTTGTAAAAGGGGTGGCCCAGAAGACCGGGCATGCTAGCTTTCTACCGCCGGCTAATAATGTACAAATCGCAACCTCTCCTGAATTTTTTTAAAGAAAGTAGTTGGTTCAATCATTGTTTTCTCAAGTTCACCTCATTTCCTGTCTCTCACTACCATTGCATCATCATCATTCATATCGTCTTCACCCAGCTGAGATGATTCTGAACTACAACTGTTTACTCTGGAGTGACTGAGTCGTAACAACGGCAGGTTTTCTTCAAGAGTTACGTAAATCGAATTCATCGGGTATCTGGGAATGAATTCTAGCAGCCGGTTGCTGTAATGGGTATTTTTTGGTGATTTCCCCGATCAATACCAAGCGAATACCGGAGCAACATGTACTACGCGCGATCTTTCCTTTCTCATCCTTATCTTGTTTCCTTTTACACACAGATACACATAAAAACACACACGTATATGTCCTGCTTTACCACAAATATCGGAAGCTAAGAATTTGTCCTGATTTTGTCGGTACCCTCTGGAGGAGATATATCGAGAGGGAAACCCGTAAGTCTGCATGTAAGGTGGCGCTGGATCCAACAGGGAAGGAACATCACCACCTCCGGGGATATAACACATGAATCACATTTGTGGGAGTAATGATGTATTCAATCAGTCAATACCGTCGGCTCCGGTTTTGATTGATTGAATAACCACGAAAGTGCAAATAGCCGCCACTGAGAAAAAAAAGAGAAAAATGTATATAAATACAGATCAGTTAATTTCATAGTAGTATGTCATCTATTTATATGCAACTATTCACGTGAAAATCTCAATTTTCTACACACAATCAACTCTTGATTTAAACAACAATGTATTTGACACATACACTTTTTTTTGCAATTTGTTGTTGGTGTTCAGTTTAAAAGGTCTGTCGAGGTCATGCGTTTGGCGTCTCTGTCACTGGCGTCACCTCCGTCCTCGCGGTTTCGCGTCCCTTGTATTACCTTGTTTTATTGCGTCTCTGAATGGGTTGCTTCAGTTTTTTGTTGTGGTGATGGTACTTGCCAGATGCGATAGGCGCCGACGATGATCCAGTGGTATAAAACCTGATGAATGTGTGTTGTTGAGGCTGGGACGTGCTGTCCTCGATGTAATCCGTGCTGTTGCCCGTGAAGTTCAGGCTGCTTTCTGCGACCGCCATGTTGGTTGGATATTCTGGATTGTAAACTGATGCTATGGCTTGAGAAACTCAAGCCATAGGATGGTTAGAAGATCATTATGAGACATAAATATCATGCACTAACACTAAACACGCACTTTCGTTCACTTAATCTGTTTAGAACGTCTGTTTAGAGCTAGCACTGGAAAATCTGTCACCACTGTTCTGCGAAACGTTCCGAGCGATGTTGCTCGGTCGAAAGCGCAGAGCAAAGTGTGGGTAAAATATAATAGTTTCGTCTTCGCGATTCATAAAACAACCATTTAATGAAAGTTAGATGATAACAAGTATTTGTGAAACTGTCATATTTCCATTTAGAAGGATGGACTAGTATTTATTAAGGACAGTCGGTATTTTTCTTTACAGGTGTATTGATATAAATGAATCACAGCAAAGATTAATCCTGGACTTTCCTTCTAAATGGAACTTTCAAAATAGACAATCTAGGAAATTATCTTCAAACTACCATATTGTTTAGTGGTAATTTTCGCGACAGCTAACTCAGTTGGGAATTCAAAATAAGAATGTGAATTACGAAATTCAACAATAAAACATTACGGTTGAAGGAATAGTGCGTTAAGACTCAGACAACCCCTGATATTTCGACTATGTTAGTGTGTTACACTGCATTTTCCCTGCAAGTTCCCCTCGTCACGCAACGGAGATCGTGTAGCATCTCCTTGATGCTGCGTCATCAGCTGTTGGGCGCCGGGGGCTCCTTGAAAAAGGGAGCCAGGGCGAGGAGGGAGCTTCGGTTGCACGGGATCACCAGCAGGCGATCTTTCCCCCAGGGATAAACCCACGCACGGGGCTCCCTTCGTATACTTGCGAGAGTACACACTTATGGTAATGTTGTTGTTGTTGTTGATGAGGATGATAATGATGTCTATACACTTTTTCCTCAGCATAAGGGTGAGAGAAGGCTTATCCGTTTATTTTCTCCCCTTTACTAGTCAAATGACCACAGAGGTGGATTGCTTCTGTAATTGTCGGCTTAATAGTAGGTGAGACAAACAATTGTAAGCAAAGAGTATTTAAGATTGGGAGCCTAGACCACAGACAAGTAAAATCTATCCATGACGCCCTACATAATGGCGAACGCAATTGTCAACTTTGTCACCGACAAATATTTGCCTAAAATATATTCAATTGTTAAAAAATATCCATTTTATTTTTTTAGTATCTGTAATGTAGATATGTGGATTTTGTTATTTCACTATATTTCTCAACAGCAATCTTGAGGGAATGTGTAGTATCAATTTTTGCTCATTAGAACATTCAATATATGATTATTTAGAATGTAAATCAGAACTAAAGGTTTTATCGTCCTCTTATATCCAACTAACACTTCAATTATCAAAGTTTAAAAGTAACAAGATGTTACATATTTAATGGAAATTTATGACAATGTGTTCACCTCTCCAGCTTTGCTCCATTCGCTGGTTTGCGTTGATCTTTCGCGTCGACTATGCCCCAAAACACCTTCGACAGCCTGTTTTCTCGAGATCCCCTTTCCCCCTCCAGCTTCCCAAGATCTCCACCCCACTTCCTCATCCTTCGTCTGAGCGGCGACCACAGCTTCCGAGGGCCCCGGAGCGCCGCACTCCAGAGAGACCGGGGGCAGGCGTGGTGTCCCCCAGGGGCCCGGCCGGAAGCTGCGAGCGCGCCACACTCCATCAGCGGTGCCAACACATGTCGCTGATTTTATGGTCGCCTAACAAATGGAGCAAAATCTGCCGGTGACACTGGGCCATGAATTATTCAAGTGGCGAGCGCCGGCCGCCGCCGGCCGCCGCCAGCCACCCCCGCCCCCGCGTCCCCACCCCCGGGGGCGGCAACGCCCCCTTGAGACTGCGCGTGCGACTTCTGGCGCGCAGCCCGTCGGCCGGCCGGCCCAGGGGCGGGGGCGGGGGGGGGGGGCAGAGTGCGCCCACCGGGCCCTTTTGGGAAGCGGGCCCCTGGGGAGGTACAGCGCGCTTCCGGTGACGGCCACTTCCGGCCTTCTGAGGACATGTTAGGCTCACGTGCGCAACTAAATCCGTCGCGGATCCGTGTAACGCGCGGTTGTGTACCAGATAAAGGCCCATTCGATGACTTTGTAAACCGACATTTTGCATTTATCATCGTTTTAGGTCAACATTCGCAAAGAAATTCCCGAAAAATTTGGCCATTGAACTTAGTGAGTTCCGTTCTCGTGTCAGATCGTTTTTTGGTTTTTTCCGAAATGCAAAATTCACTGCTGATTACGAAAATACTGGTAGAGGCATAACACAAACCAAACCTAACAAGACACGTCTTGACTCTTCACTGTACATCCTTGCACAATTAGCACTTGTAGACCTCGACAAAACGTTAAAGGAATGTTTTCACTATACAATATTCATCGGTATCAAGCAACTATTATTAGTACTTCTACTTGTTGCTATGAGAGCGAATCTTGAAATAATAATTACGCAAATAAACTTCGTCAGTCTGCGCGAAGTACGGTGTACACAGAATGCATAACTAGTGTAAGATAGAGGAATCTAATCCTCCTAAGCGTGGCGTTAAAAGATGGCCACCATCGCCAAGGGTTGAAAGCAAGGTGGCATTTGTTGTACCGATAAGTACGAAACCAAAAATTGAATAGAATGTCCAAGGATGTATCATTCTGTATATTATGGTGGGACAAACTTTTCTTTGAGAACTTTGGCCTCAAAATTTTAGTTTTTAAAACACAATAACGCTTTGTTTAGGAGTTATTTAACGTTATAGCTAGCTAACTGCTGTAGGTTACCTTCGACATGGATATTTAGATGCGTTTTGTTTAATAAATCCTTCATATTCGTAATGTCCAAGTGCAATTCGTCACGATTTCGTGAAATTCTCTTTACTTAGAGACCTCATTTATAAAGATCGGTTGCGTGTGAGAGCCGCAAAAGGCATGTATAGTACTGAAATAATGTAGGAGATGATTAAAATACACTAATTATAAAACACAGGTACATAATACGAAAGAACATATATAAAAAATTTAAACCAATTTTAAAAAAATATACAAATATAATAAAAATCATTTGGAGAACACCAGTTGATGCACACTATGCACCATACAACTTTCCCGAGTGTAGTAAATACTTTATCCATTGCCATCCAAGGCCGTAGTTAAGTAGCCAGACTAGCGATAGAAGCCATCGCACAAACTGGCGTTTTCAACAACCAGTGAACAATCACTGCTGCAGCGGCATTCTTTTCGATGAGTTATACGTCGGCGATCGACAAAGTTTCTCGGAAATTAGGGTTAAAGGTCGCGAAACGCGGCATCAGTGATACTTTTCACACCTAAAGGTAAAAATGACTGCAGTCGCGAACGCGCACCTCCCGCTACGGAGATAACTGAAGCAGGCGCGCCGGACTGGGAGAACATTCGACCGGTCTTACGTAGCGTCCTTCTTAGAGAGCACGCAGTAATAGTGAAGGAAAAATACTGATTTTTAAAAAAAATCTCGAACTTCTTTTCATAAATAATGTAAGAAAATGAAAGAAAATTGATAGCATATTTTTATGTTAAAATAACAGAATATTTAAAATATACAATATAGTTCTAAATATTTTTAAAAATGTCACGAAAGAAATGGATATTGCGTTAGGACGACGACAATTCGCCAAGATTATAATTTTGAAAACGATAAGTATAACGACAAAAAATGTAATTACATTAAATTCCGGTCTTTATCTATGACATTTAATGTTTACCTCTTACAACGTATTGCGGTGTGTATAAGCAATGTAGAGTACAAAGCGTCCCTAATACGTTGCAAATAATACAAGGGTAAAGATAACTAATTAGTTGATCCAGAACAATATTAAGTATCCAAAAATTTCTGACTAGTACCACAAATCCTAAATTACCATTTAGTAACACACGACACCTTTTACGTATTCGTTGGAGAAAGTGCCTTACATACAGAAAACTCCTTTGTTTCTCCTCTGAATTCACCATTGTGTTGATGGTTTCCACGAAGTTCTTCGTGAAACCAAATATTTCATCTGGCCCGCCGCAAAGCTTCGGAGAGCACTCTCGTCAGGAAACGAAGATTGCCACTTCGTCGAGACGCGAAAATGTTGGCAGGGAAAGTGAATAAACACCATAGCGTCATGAAAAGTTGGTCAGATGCCATGCTGACTGCAACACATTATCTGCCAGGAGTTTGTGCAGTGATGAAACGTCCGACTCCAGGTGCACGAGACCACTTGTCTTAATAACGTAGTATTGTTTTTCAAAAGAAAGCGCTAGGGGTCTTACAAACTTATTTAGAGAGCGTGTTGTGCTGCGCACTGTTGTCTCGCTTGCAAAACCCACTGACCGCATTATTTTTACTTCGATATTCCTTCGCACAAATGCGGATATATTGCCTCGTGTATTGCCAGAAAATTGCCAATGACCAATGTACTATTGAAACGTCAAGCGGATTAATATGAACAGTAAGTTATATTGCACTCTGAATGTACCAATAGAACTAAAATTCACCGTTCATAATGAATAATGAGCAGACACGAATGAAAATTAAATTCATCTTATCAGGAAATTACATGATTCAGTATTCCAACGACAATAACATTGCGGCCTTTCACACCGGTAATGTTTTTAAATATCAGACATTAATAGATGCCAATAACAGGTGTAAGGATTAACTGTCATCAGCAAAGAAGTAATGAAGATGAGGGGAATAACTACCAATTATTATCCTAAAACGATGCGTATGTGATGACGAGCATAAGGGAAGGTAATGTAGAACGAAAGTTAAAGTTTCAGTAAACAAAACATTAACAGTCAGAATAAATAAAAGGAATGGAGAAATAAAAAGAGCTAGAAATAAATGCAGGTAGGGACGGTATTAAACGAAGTATATATACGCAATATGAAAAAGCGTTCATAAAACATTTTTTCTATTGATCTAATTAAAAGTAGAGACTGATTCAGAATGATAGTACGAACAAAGTAATTAATAAAAATAATAATTCACATGAACAGCAGTAACGTTTAAATTGCTTATGATGACAACCTGTATCAATGCATAGATGAAGGTGGATAGACAAAGTTCTGACTGAATGTCCCGATACGAAGGGTCACGTGTTCGACTCCTGTCTCGTGATTGAGCGAATGTTCCTTATATTTTGTGGGTTTGTGTGACGCATGGCGTCGCATTATCTTGTACAAAGTTAGGCTCACAAGTATTTGTGACTAGTGTCTCAGTTACACTCCCGGGTCCGAGATACACCCTAAGGGGTTTAGAGAGCAATTGGCTTTAGAAGCAGGTGGGAAAATGCCTCATTAATAATAATAATAATAATAATAATAATAATAATAATAATAATAATAATAATAATAATGGTGATGATGGTGATTGTGATGATGGTGAGACGGGTCTGGGAATGAAATCTCGGAGAAACAGCAGCCCTGTAATATTTTGTACGCACCCTTTCTGTTCATCAGGGATCGGACGGCATTCTGCAATTCCAGCGGTGGAAGGCGCGCCTTGAAGCCGCGACGCCGCGGAGGGCGGAGGGGCAGAAGACGACCGGTGCGGACGGATCAATGTCTGAGGTTTGTCGCCGCGCGGGGACGTCCCGCGAATTGTGTCGCAGGCGTTGCATCGCGAATCAATAAGCGGTGAAGGAGAATGAAGAGAAGGATGAGGAGGAGAAGGGGCAGAACGATGAGGCAGAAGAGGGGGAGAAGGCGGAGATGAAGGAGAAGTAGGAAGAGAATGTGAAGGAAAAGAGGGAAGAAGAAAAAAAGGTGGAAGAGGGGAGGAGGAGAAGTTTGAGGATGTGGAGAAGGTGGAGGTGGAGGAGGAGGAGGAGGAGGATGCATAGGAGTAATACAAAGGAGGAAGAAAAAGAGAATGCAATGGAGGAAGAGAAAGCGGCGGAAGAGCTGGCCAAGGAAATTGCGGTGGAGAAGTCGAAGGAGAAAAAAGCAGAGGAGTTGAAGAAGAAGGAGGAGACAAAAAAAATGAAGATAGAGCGAAAGAGAAGTTGGAGGAACTAAAGAAGGAGGAGAAAAGGGTGGAGAAGGTGGAGACCGAGGAAGAGACGAAGACGGAGGAGGAGGAGGAGGAGGAGGAGGAGGAGGAGGAGAAGGCGAAAAAGTAATAGAAAGTGTAGGTGAAGAATGTGAAGGAGTAGGAGAAGACTAAGGAGAAGGCGGAGTAGGAGAAGGTGGAGTAGGAGAAGACGAAGAAAGATTCAGAGAACAAAGAGAAGGTGGAGGAGATGGAGAAGGAGAAGTCGTAGGAGGAGAAGGTGGAGGAGGAGAATGCAGAGAACTTCTTCGGAGTAGGAGAAGGCGTAGGAAGAGAAAAGGCGGAGGCGAAAGGGAAAAGGGAGAAGGCGAAGGATGAGAAGGCGGAGGAGGAGGAGAGACGGAGGAGTATGACAAGGCGGGAGAGAAGGAAAAGGCAGGGAGGAGGAATAAGATACAGGAAATGACGGCGGAGAAGGCAGAGGAGACGTGGTCAAAGCCTCGTGAAGAAGGCTGAAGTCAGCGCGCAGCTCGATCAGAACAACTGTGAGATTGGTAAAGGCAGGCGGGTGGCGGTACGCACGAGAACGGAATTTCTTAATGGCGAAGCGCTGGAAATAAAGGCGAGAGAGAAGAATCGAAAGTCTGCGGCGGCGGCAGCAACACTGACAGAGACGCCTCCTTGTCGCGAGAGCCGCGCTGACCGGCGCCCGCCCTGAAGGGAGAAGCGAAGAAGGAAGAGGGTGTTGCCAATGATCGTGCCGGAGAGGTCTATTGTGCGAGACAGCTGGAGGTCACTGAACGCGGTAGGCCTCTTCAGCGATGTCTCATGCGATGTCCGTCGATGCCTCATGCGAAGACGCTCCAACGACAGTGGATGTCCCTCTGTAAGCCGGTGTATTGTCATTCAGAAAGAACACATTTAAAATATACGATGAACACAATTGAATAAAGGCAAATGCATAGAAACAACACGCACCTGTGAGATCAAGACAACTCAAAGCATCTCCATTCTAAATCGCAACTATGTTCAGATGTTAAAACAAGCTTCTGTGGATGTCACATTCTCACTGTTTTCGAACTTGAACTACTTGTCGCATTATAACACAGCAATATGTTTATTGTCCCCATTATATAGATTATATGGAATGTATCATTGATATAGCGTATACCCTCGGTTGTTCGTTGGTTAGTGTGCTCGCTCTCCACGGTGCAACCGCGAGTTCGATACCCGGTCGGAGCAAAAATTAATTGTCAGCTTCCCTTGCAATGTCCCAGTATCTGTTGCTGTCTGACGATGAGACAGATCACTTCGCAGGTCGATAATACCAGAAAAAAATCGTAGGGATGGCTATGTGTTAACCACACGTATCTCTTAACCCATGACCGCAAGTTCGCCACGCTGCTGTTATGCCTTAGCTCATAAAGAGCTGTTGTGCCAAAGTACATCCATGCATCGTTGATATACCGTTTTCATGATGTGTCAAAATTGCCCTCTGTTGCGACGGGAGTGTACTTAAAGATACGACGAGAAACACTGTTACCACTATTACAGCGAATTTTTGTTCGCGCTATCGTATGGCACTTCTGTAAGATTCCTTCTAAAGTTATCTCTATTATTTTTCCTTCTATAGTAAAGAGATCTTCTAAAGCTAATCACCGCTACCTCTTTCTTTTCCCGTACTTTGTATCATACCAACCATCGTATTCATATGCATCTCAATTTGTTACGCCGTCTCCAAGGACACTCCTAACACCGTTTCCATCACAACCTCATCACCACCTTCCCAACTTCATCACCATCACCACTCGGCGTCGCGCCCCGCTTCCGGCGGGCACCCGGAGCATTGCGGGGCATTGTGTGCGGCGGGGCGGTCTCCGGACTCAGCCCGGAAACAGCGGCGCTACATAGACAATACTTGTAGGCCATTAAGGCGGGGGAAATCGTATTAATGGAAATGTTTTCACGCACTGTGGACCAGCGGACGCTCGCGTAACCTCGCCACTGCTCTCATCCCCGCCTTGGCCTTCGTCCCCACCGCTCCCGTCGCCCCCGCTGTCCCCTCCACTCCCGTTCTGTACACCATCCCCGCTGCCTCTGGCTCTGCCATCGCCCCCACTCCCACCCCTGCCTCCGCCCCACCCGCCCCGGCTGCCCCCGCCACCCGCACCCTCGACACCGTCCCCATCCTCGCCACCGTTCGCCGCCCCCTTCCCCGCCGCCTTCCTCATCCTCCCGTCCACACCACCATCCCCGTCGCCTCCGCCAACCCCACCGCCTCTATCCTCGCCACTGTCCCGCCGCCCACCTCCGCGCAGCCGTCCTCACCTCCCTGCCCTCGCCAGCGTCCCGCCGCTCCCTCCTCTTCGCCGTCCTCACCACCTGAGCCCTCGCCATCGTCACTGCCGTTCCCGTCGCCTCCGCTGTCCCTGCCGCCATACCCGCTCGCCACCATCCTCGCTGTCTCTGGCACCGCCACCACCCTCATCGTCGTAACCGACCCCGTCCCCCCAGCCGCCTCTTCTTCGACACCATCCCCACCGCCCCCACCCTCTCCACCGCCGAACCTCGATACCATCCCGCTGTTCCCATCTCGCCGCCGTCCCCGTCTCCCCCGCCTCTTCCGCCGTCCCCGCCCTCGCCAGCGTCCCTCTATCCTCCGCGGGCCACTTGCGCCTCCGTCTACCACGCACCCTACCGCCGCCCTCACCCCCGCCTTCACCTTCTTCCCCACCGCTTCAGTCGCCTCCGCTGTCCCCGCATCTCCCGTTTTCGCCATCATCACCGCTGCCTCTGGTACCGCCACTTCCCCAACCATCGCCACCGCCCCCGCCCCCCAACCAGCACCACTGTCCTTGCCGCCCCCGTCCCCGCCACCATCCCCTCAGCCCCACCCTCGCCACCGCCACCATCACTGTCCCCGTCTCCATCCCCGCCGCTGCCACCTTCGTCGCTGTCCTCTCCCATCCTCGCCAACGTTCCTCGCCTCTTCAGCCGTCCCCGCCCCCGCCTCGCCACCGTCCCTCTCCCCTCCGCCGGCCACTTGCGCCTCCGTCTACCCCGCTCCCGCGGCCAGCACGGCGTCTTCGCGAGCCTCGTTAAAACTGTATTACGCGGTCGACGCGGCGCGGCGTCGGCGGCGTGTCAATGTATGCGGGGCGGCGGCGTCGCGAAGGCGGGCGGAGGCGCGGGGGCGGAGGCGCGGCGGCCGAGGCGGAACAAACCGACGCGTCGGCGCGGGGCTTCCGGTGGCCGCCGGCCGGAAGACGACGCCGCGCCCGCTCCGCCGGCCGCTCCGCCGGGAATTTCGCCGCCCATGCATATTCACGCGCCCCGCGACGCGGCGCCCCGGCCGCAGCGACAGCCTCTCGCCTCGCGTCTGGATTCCCATTGTCGTCCAACGTCTTCATCCTCTATATCGATGGCTTTGTGCGCGCATATTCAATGTCCAGGATTCTGAAGAAACGAAGGTTGGAAGACTAAAGGTTTAATTACACAAGGAGCAACAATGTTTACTCTGTGGGAAAAGCGTGATCCCTATTGTATGGTCATACAATTTTTTACCCTTGGTAGATTTGAAGGAGAGGTTTTCAAAAATTAGATAAAAAATAATCATAAAAGGTAAAATCATAAATAAAGTAATAATCATAAATGTTTCTGCACTAAGGCATCGATTTATCGTGCACCTGTATATTTTCTTTAAGATTCCCAATAATTTTTTCATCCTTCATCAGAATCTTCTTCCATTTATTCGTATTAATTTTCTATGTTATTTACCATCTACATGTTTTCTATATTATTTTTCCTCGTCATCGTATTCCATGTCTTTTGTATTATTTATCGAGAAATTTGGAACCCAAGTTCAATTGAGAACATGACATAATACAAATGATTAGGTATGGTTTAGAATCATGGGCTACCACAAATGAAATAAAATTAAATCACAGTAAGTACCGAGTTAACACATTCTATAAAAATATTGATCTATAAAGACTATGACTATATGATTGATGACGTCAAATATTATTTACGAAATCAGGATATACCGTCAGTTAATATTGCTGTAAATTGTTGAATTGTATCAAATGAGGATGTAATGTGAGGATAACTTGTACGTTATGTAGTAAAAAAGTCGTGGAAATAATAAGGTTAGGGTACAACAGAAAAGTGATTACAGTACTACAGAAAGGAACTGAGAAATCAACAAAAGTAAGATACACATCTCTAGTATGGACAATAGTAAAGCACGGCCCCCGTATGTTGAGATTCTTATCGTTAAGGGCAAATAAAATGACTCAAAAATACTCAGCTAAAGTTCTTAAAAGGTGCGCCCTGATTCTGGATTTACACCGTGAAAACCTTTGAGCGAAATGGCGACACTTGCATTGTTCAGTACAGTAAGAAGTGATCCTCATTGAGGGAGATGTGAGGATATTATCAAAACCAACTTACATCGCACGGAAGGATCATGATTCGAAAATTTGGCAGAGAAAGCAGAAAGCATATGCAGTTTAAGTTTCATAGGTTTCAACAATAAAACGATGCAATAGAAGAAAGCACCTGCAGCAGGTCTAGGGCTCCCATGGAGTTTTAAAAATTTAAAAATGATATTAAATACATTATAATTGTTTCATTTTAAATTATGTTTACAATAGAAGTATTTTATTGTTATTATTAAATTAGATTTGTATGGCACGTTTACAGAATAGGGTTACGATGAAATTTTAAAAAATGTTAATATATTTGTTAGAGTATTTGTTTCTTTTGAATTTTTGGCAAGTAGAACAGTAAAAAGATACCACTGGAAATACTTATATGTATTATCATGTATAATAATAACTAAAAACATAAAAAGGAAATTATACATTATTATTCATAATCTGCATCTTCTCCAAATATTTCACCTTAATCATAAATCTTTATCGCATTCTTCTACAAAAACTTACTTATCAACTTCTTCTACAGCTACATCCTTATTGGAGTGTAGGCGATCTTCTTCAGAGTACTGATTCTTGGCTTTCTTGGTGAGTGACCAAGTGATAATGTAATTTACATGGTAATTTTCGTGATGTTATGGATTGCGTACGCCGCCACACAATGTTCCAATACGTACACTCAAGTGACAAAAAACCTAGAATCCTTAAAAGGAGCGGTTTCTACAGGTGCCCCACACGCCATTTTGGTCAATCCTAGATCTCAATGCCCAGAAATAGACTTTTTTTTTTTTTTTTTTTCGCCAGTTTCTTGTGTAGTCCGGTCCGAGCCGCCGAGGCGAACGCTTCGTAACCGAGGTAGCTCTGCCTTATCGCTTTCTGGCAGTGGTGAATCAGCAGCGATCAGTGCGATAACACTCAGTGCCAGTGTCGTTCGTGTGAGCGGTGTGAACAGTGCCACGTTCAGAAAAAGTGTTATTTTAGTTGTAGTAAAAACCAATAAATCATTTTTAGACTAGTGAATGGCCACAAATAGTTGCTCCGTTACGGGGCAACTAATTCGAAGCGCAATGGACGCTACATATAGTGAAAATGGTGGTGAAAACTCGTTTAACAGTGAATCTGTGCAACCCATCCCAGATCAAGCAATACGTCAACAGCAAGAACGTCTTCAGCAACAACTACAACACCACCAACATCAGCAACAAATAATTGAAATACAACTCTCTCAACTTCTAACTCAATATCATGTGCCTCCACAACCGCCTCTGCAACTAAATCAACTACAGCAACTCCTGACGCAGCAACCACAGTTACCGCTATCAACAAGCAGTGCAGATACGGATTGTCAGAAGACCGATAGATTAGCACAACAAAGCAGTAGTACAACAGACGTATCAACAATGTCATCTGTTGAAGGTATGTGCGATAACACTCTGGAGTGGCAAGAAGTCGTCCCGAAACGGCGGAAACGAAAAATTAGTGAACCTTCACAAAGAGCTCTAAAGAAAATACCAGTTACAGAAAGTATTACAAATTACAACAAATTCGAACTTCTTTCTTCTACAGAACCAGAAAACAACACAATAGAAAAATCTGCATCCAACGAACGAACCAATGGTAATAAAATTCCACCCATTTTTCTACCAGGAATAAAAGACGTGAATATCTTAAAAAAATGCATTGAAGAAGTATTAAAAAAAGAGGAATACAGCTATAAATTACTGAACAGTGACAGTGTCAAAGTCATATTAAGTACAGTTGAAGCATATAGAAAGCTCATAAAACATTTTGAAAATAAAAAATTGCAATTTCATACATATCAGCTCAAAGAAGAGCGTTCTTTTAGGGTTGTACTTAAACAAATTCATGCAAATGCAGATGTTAAGGAACTGCAAGATGAAATTGAAAGTTACGGCCACAAGGTTCGCCAAATTTATAATATTCAACACAGACAAACAAAAGCGCCACTCCCTCTCTTCTTCATAGATCTACAACCTAGCAAAAATAATAAAGATATTTATAACATAGATAGTTTACTGAACTGCAAAATCAAAATAGAAGCACCTCGAAAGAAGAAAGAAATCGTACAATGCAAAAGATGTCAAGAATATGGACATACAAGGACATACTGCCATCGAAAACATCGCTGTGTGAAATGTGGAGAAAATCATCCGACCGAAGTCTGTAAAAAGCGAAAAGAAGACCCACCTAAATGTGCTCTATGTGAGCAAAACCACCCAGCAAACTACAAGGGATGCGAAGTCTACCAAGAAATAAGACAAAGTAAATATCCCCAGAATACACAAAATTCGTATCTTTCTCACTCACACCATCGAAGCAACAAACTTTTAAATAGTAACGTACCTAGCGAAATACAACACCGCACTTGGGCCCACGTAGCCAAGTACCCTCCATCACATCAAGTCATAAATGATAATAGTAATATTGAAATTGCACAACTAATATCAACTGTTCAAGAAACTTTTCAAAAATTTGAATCAATACTAACCAAGCAAAGTGATCAAATCTCCAACCTGATAAGCCTCATGACCAAAGTAATAAGCAAATTATGAAGACATTTCGTATTGGTGTATGGAATGCCAATGGACTAGCGCAACATTGCAGAGAAATTAACAATTTTCTACAAGACGAAAAAATTGACATAATGCTCATCTCAGAAACTCATTTCACGGAAAAAAGTTTCTTTAAACTACCTAACTATGAAATATATGATACAAAACACCCAGATGGCACAGCCCATGGAGGTACGGCGATAATAATAAGAAGAAACATACAGCATTCTTTGAAATCAAATTTTGAAAATGATTACCTGCAAGCCACATCTGTACTAGTTTATGACAGTTTCGGTTCATTGACAGTATCAGCTGTCTATAGCCCTCCAAAGCATAAAATAACGGAAGAAATGTATAGAGAATATTTCGATACGTTGGGTGCAAGGTTCATCTCTGGAGGTGATTACAACTCAAAACATTCGCAGTGGGGGTCAAGACTGTCGACTTTACGAGGAAAAACACTACTCAACGTAGTCACGTCACTCAACGCAGAACCGCTATCGACAGGAGAGCCAACGTACTGGCCAACCGACTGTAATAAGCTGCCGGACTTACTTGATTTCTTTATCATGAAAGGAACAAATCAGAGCTTTACATCAATTGAAAATTCTCTCGAATTGTCCTCCGATCACTCTCCAGTAATATTAACTATTAGCTCTCATATAATAGAAAATAATTCTAAACCTAGTATTTCCAATAAAAAAACGAATTGGAGTGACTTTCAAACATGGCTTAATGTAAATATTACTGCAAACGTTCCTCTAAAAAGTGAATTCGATATAGATGAAGCAGTTGAATTTTTAACTACTAGTATCCAACAAGCAGCATGGTACGCTACACCAGAAACGTACGGAACAGCTTCTCACAAATACCCCAAAATAGTTGACGAAATGAAAAGAAATAAGAGGAGACTTAAGAAAGTTTGGCAAACCACGCATGATCCAAATGATAAACGAAACTTCAACAGGGCAGCGCAGGATCTTAAAAGATTTCTTCAAGACCTACATGAAAATAAAACCAAGGAGTATCTTGAAAGACTATCACCAACCAAAGACAACGACTACTCCCTATGGAAAGCCACCAAACGCATTAAACGACCAATCAAACCTGTGCCGCCTATACGTGATAAACATGGAAAATGGGCTAGAACCAACCACGAAAAAGCAACAGTATTTGCGGAACATTTTGCAAAAGTTTTCCAACCATTCCCATCAGATGAAGAAGAACAAGAAAGAAATATTATTCAGTTCATTAATGCACCATATCAAATGTCTTTACCAATAAAGCATTTCAAGACAACCGAAGTTTCATATGCAATAAAACAAATTAATCCTCATAAAGCACCTGGCTACGATCTCATCACCGGCATTGTTCTAAGAAACCTGCCAAAAAAAGCACTAGCATTGGTAACCTCAATTTTCAACGCCATCATCAGAATTGGACATTTTCCCTCTCAATGGAAATACAGTCAAATTATTGTCATACCAAAACCGGGGAAACCTG
Organism: Gryllus longicercus; assembly: GCA_038098605.1. NCBI lineage: Eukaryota > Metazoa > Arthropoda > Insecta > Orthoptera > Gryllidae > Gryllus > Gryllus longicercus. Next base: position 9,719,368 of record JAZDUA010000009.1, on the reverse strand, counting down.
TTTCCGAAGTATCCTCGTATAGACCGATAAGCTTATTACCAATCTTGTCAAAAATCTTCGAAAAGCTTCTCCTCAAGCGGATACTTCCAATCATAGCAGAAAACAACATCATTCCAGACTACCAATTCGGCTTTAGGTTGAAACATGCCCCTACCGAACAAATCCACAGAGTAGTAAAAGTCATTAATGAAGCGCTGGAGAAGAAACTTTATTGTTCTGGTGTCTTTTTGGATGTAGTCCAAGCTTTTGACAAGGTGTGGCACTCAGGACTCTTATATAAAATCAAAAATATGTTACCCCACCCGTTTTTTGCACTACTTCGCTCCTATCTTACTGAAAGACGTTTTCAAATAAAATTTAAGGAAGAAACATCATCATTCTATCCTGTTGCAGCTGGAGTACCGCAAGGTAGTGTTCTCGGTCCACTACTGTATCTACTATACACGGCCGACCTACCTGTTTCAACGGACATCACGTCAGCCATGTTTGCTGACGACACAGCATTTTTAACTTCTCATGAAAATGCCATCGAAGCATCAGAAAATCTTCAAGAATACCTCACTGTGCTGCAGGAATGGTTCACAAAGTAGCGTATACAAACTAACGAAAGTAAATCTGTCCATGTAACGTTTGCACTTAGACCAAATAGATGTCCTCCAATTAAAATCAGCAACAAGGATATACCACAGGCAGATTGTGTAAAATACCTTGGTCTACATTTAGATCAAAAAATGACTTGGAAGACACACATCAGAAAGAAAAGAACAGCTCTCGAAATTAAAATCAAGCAATATTATTGGCTTCTAGGCAAACAATCGTCTCTTTCATTGGCTAATAAAGTACTGATTTATAAATCAACAATAAAACCTGTTTGGACCTACGGAATAGAACTTTGGGGCACTGCGGCTAACTCAAACCTAGAAATACTGCAACGATTCCAATCAAAAACTCTAAGATTGCTTGCCAATGCCCCGTGGTTTGTTTCAAATACAACACTACACAATGACTTACACATACCTACAATAAACCAAGAAGTCCAATTCAGATTCCAAAGATATTATAAGCGATTAGAAAACCATCCAAATTACCTTGCATTAAACTTACTAGACAATAGTCAAGAATTAAGAAGATTGTGCAGATTTCATCCCCTGGACCTCTTAAATAGGTTCGATCATTAATAAACAAAATGTATATTGTACTGTTATAGTAATTGCACTGTAACTAAGCAAAACAGCTTAAATTTATATATATATATATATATATATATATATATATATATATATGTATATATATATGTATATATATATATGTATATATATATGTATGTATATATATATGTATGTATATGTATATGTATATGTGTATGTGTATGTATGTGTGTGTATATATGTGTATGTATATGTATATGTGTATGTATGTGTATATGTATGTATGTATGTATATATATATATATATATATATATATATATATATATGGATAAACATAATTACGTTCATGATTGCCAGTGTATTTATATATTGTCTGTTGTTTTTCTGTCTTGGTCATATTTGTCCTATGTTATATTTGTGATTTATACCATTTATTTGATCATTACTGAAAATGAATTCACGAAGGACTGAGAATGCCCAGTTCCTTCACATGCCATTGTAACTTTGCTAAATGATTTGCCTATTGTTCAGATGAACAAATTGCAAATAAAATAAATAAATTAAAAAAAAAATAAATAAGAAATAGACATAGACGTCAAGAAAGTTCACTCGACGTATGCGACGGAGATTCACACTAAATTAAACTTTGCAGTTCATTAGAGATATAAAGCGTGATAAATGGTAACATCAGTCAACATTATTTAGTGTCTTTGTTACTGACTGCACTATTTTAATTGTTGTTAATCCGGATTAATTAATAACATAATACTATTAATAGGTAGTATTCGCAAACAAGAAGGCTTCAAGAGATTTTTATCCCCAAAAGAAATCAGACAAAACGAAAAAGGAAGGCAATGACCGACTTTTACAAGTATGAGGGTGATTTGCAGTCTCCTTGTAAGTACGATGCATTCATTTATTGTGCAATCTGATGCCACATTCTTCAATGATTTATTATCGGTGAATAACGAACTTCAGTCACACCTTTTTTATTGGTGAAGAGTTCTGAAGAATATATAGTATAAGAATTACAAAGCATATCATCCCTCGTGGTGGTATGTCCAACCATTTTTACTTCACTTCAGTGTACAGCAGGAACTATTACTGTTTTAAGTATAGTTCTCTCCGCAACAGTTTACACGTCACAGATATCTTCAGTTCCTGTCATTTGAAAATAGACATCAAAATTTGCATCAAATGTCAAATTAGAGACGAAGGCCAAAATGATAATAGGTAAATAAGACACACATGAAAGTTTCATTTCAAAAATCATTCGAAATTATACAACTTTTCTTTTCTTAAAATTCTTGTTCGGAAAAATTTTTTTCTGGGTAATTTTCCTTTTCCTCTTACATAAATCATATAATGCGATACATATGAGTTTATCCATTACATATTTATTTTTCCATGATGTATTCTTCACAGCTTCTAAATAGTTTAAAAAGCATAAGAATTGCATCAGAAATTTGTTATTCTGAGAGTGTTACTTTACCTGACAGAAAATGTAATTTAAAGAATCGTGCATTTTGTTCTTCTCTTCTACTTCACTCATGTGCACACATCTCGAGAAAGATTCTCGTCACATCCTAACTAAACGATACCGACACTCTGACAGTTTTTCCAACACTTTTTTATGTAACGTATACCACAGTAAACAAGCACAAATATGGTTGTGCGTCTTCCCTCTTGTGTTAATTTGCAATTTAATTTCTACAAGCATCTGTATCCCGTTTCGCCCGTACCATTTTACCAAGAATAATGTCTATGACAGGAGTTGGTCTAATGAAGAAAATTATGATGAAATAAAACAATTTCTGCGGTTGGAACAAGAAGCTGTAACTTTCGCGGTTGGTCCCTCGTCATACATTATTAATGAGAGAGGGTCGGCGTCGGGTCGGACGATGGTGCAGCGGATCTTTGGAGCGGGGGTCGCTCTCCGAGGGCCGCCCACCGCCTTTGCCGCGCCGCCACGAAAATATTCTTCCGAGTGGCAGTAATTCTTTTCCGGGAATCTCTTTCTGTTACAGCTTCGTGATCATTAGATCTTGTTTTTAAATGTTGTGTCTACAATTCCATTGAATTACCTTTAATTAAAAAAACACTACGCAATATCAACACCGCATACTATAGATAACAATGATTTAAACTGACGTAAAATGATATGCATTGTTCCGTTGCACGATAATGCCTACCCACATGCTGCTAAGGTGGTTTCAACGATGCTGTAGAAGTTTCTCTGGAAAGCTCACATATCCTCCACATAATCCAGATCTTTCCCCATCCTATTTTCAAATTTGGAGCTCTGAAGGTATTCGTGGGTGTCGATTTTCGGCAGACAAAGAGGTGCACGCCTGGGTACAATCATTGTTCCGTATTTAATTGCAAACATGTGAAGTATGAAGGCATTGGCCGTCTTGCCTCACAGTTACGGCGATTACTTTTGAAATAAGAAACAACTTACTTACTTTTTTCCCATCTGAATTGTTTTCATTTGACTGTCCATCGTAGAAATCGTGCTTGGTGAAATCGTAGAAATTGGTGCTTATCTGCTCTCATTTATAATTAATCTTGTTTTCAAGACCTACGTTCCAAGTAGTTTGTTTTCTTAGTTGTTTTTTTTTTTTTTTTGCGAGTTGTAATAGATATATCAAAAGCAGTCAACGTTTCATAGCGAGTCTTTTTAAAGTTCAAAGATTAAAGGTCTTCTTTAAATGCTGAGATTAGTGGATGTGTATAATGCTCAGCAATAGTCTGACAAGTTCCTTTACAAAAAATATTCAGTGATTATAAGTATATGTGATGAATTACTTATTTAAGTTGCATTGACTAGCAGCATTCTCTGATTTAGTGTCCAACTTACATGTGCAGTTCATGGCAAATATAAAATATTTCAATAAACATGTTAATGTAACTCTGTGTACACCGTGAACAATGATTATAATGATTGAAATCGTAAACCTCACAATTTGTTAGCCTTGAAAAATATCCTCTAAATAACTTGAAACAATATTTTTCAGTTTTTCAGATTTTCCATATCAGACAAATGTATTACATTTCTGTTGTTACGTTTCTACAGATCGTTTTTTTGTGCAAAATAATCGCTTGGTTTCAGAAGTAGTACATTATAACTTAAAAATTAAATATTAAAAAAATCACGAATTATTGTAATTTTATTTTATTATCATATGCGAACCAAATCAAAAAAAAGAAAGGAAATCTTAAAAGCCGAGAAAAGATGTACTGGAGGAATCTCACAAAAATAAAACGGATGAAATAGAAAAGCAATGATATGGTAGGAAGTGAAGTAACAGAGAGAGGGAGAGAGAGGGAGAGAGAGGGAGATGGAGAGAGAGGGAGATGGAGAGAGAGGGAGAGGGAGAGAGAGGGAGAGGGAGAGAGAGGGAGAGAGAGGGAGAGGGAGAGAGAGGGAGAGGAAGAGAGAGGGAGAGAGAAGAAGAGAGAGCGAGAGAGAGCGAAAGAGAGAGGCAGATATAGAGAGCTATCATTCCTAGAGATAACCAAGGAAATGACAGTAAAGGGTATTGAGCACATTCTGCGGGTAGGAGGATCTATAAATACGGTTGCACTGACAGTGCTACTCCTTAGACATTGATGACTTTCAGCTGCGTGGCAACACACTGCGTACCCTCCAAGGGCTCCGGGTGCGTTTCGTCCCACTGAACCACCAGGTGACCCCAACTCGAACGCGTAGGCGCGTGCCCTGGGCATAAAACGAAAACGCCCAACAACGAACTGATGCTGTGTGACTGCCACACACTGTCGTAAAGAAAATGATACGACAAACAACAGAGGTGAAGCTACTACAGGCAAGGATGAAAAGAAAAAAATGTCTCCCGTATTCAGAATTCGATTAGGTCACACAAGATAGGGCGACAATTTTGAGAGATATGAAAATATGATGGGGATATACGTAAATAACCTTTTCTGTTTCAATGTGTATCTTCAGGAGATAAAATAACCATTCGGATGATTTCAGTGAAATGTCAAAAAATGAGTATTTTTACGTATGATGTATTTTATTTCGAAGAAATAATGTAGAAGAAATACTTTGTACGTTTGTTATCTCTATGCCACTACCATTTAAAAGTTTAATATGAGTAAGAATTCGTGAAAGGTAACAGGCAAAATGCAAATTTTTCTTTTTATGCTGAATTGTTACTTAATCGATAGATTCTGATGCCCTTATTAAGTGTGTAAAATATTTTTTTAAAAAATTCATAATTACTTAAGTTATAAACAATTCAGTATTTATGCATCTTTTAGTTGCAAAATAAATATCTCACAACAGAGTTGATATAATTTAATGCTTCCAACGGCAACTTGAAGGAAAAAGTATATATTTTAAGATACACAATATTAATTTTTAAAACTTATTAACAATCCCTTTTTTTATTGCAAAATAAAATGTAAAATGAAAAAAATCCGTGTTCTGCGCTTTTTAAAAATATTTTAAAAAAACATTCTAAGAGGGAATTTAATATAGATTCAGAATCCGTTAAAAAAAGTTAGCAAACATTAATACATAAAAAGTAATTAATATTTTTATCGAGCGGCGCACGGTCGCGCCTTAGCTTGTCGGTACGAACGAGTCGCAGCACGCTTTTGTTTTACAACAATTGTTTTCGCTTAAGAAACCATTCTTATTGTTTCTAATTTCTACGCAAAAAGGTAAGCGTAATTAACATTGCATATGACTTCGTTTTTTATTTTGCAAATTTATAAACAATAATTGTGTATTGTTATTAAATAATCTCGATTAAAAGCGTTAAAATGTTCAATATTACTGACTTTATCAATATTATTAATAACAATAACTGATTTTTCTAATCATTTACATTATTTATTATTTCATATTGTCAGTTCTCATAGTTTTATGTTTTTTATTATTTTAAACAGATTATATAAAATGCCTACCCCGAAGAAATGTTGCAACCCACTTAAAAAATCCAAACACAATCGTGTCTACAAAAATTTGAAGCTGATAACGACGCAGTGGAATCGTATCTTTTCTAATTTAACTGGAAAATATATCTGTGATTCATGCAGAACGTCAATTTATAGTCAAAAAGTTACTGTCTCTTCTGTCGAAAAGGAAATCATTATTGATACTACCGAAGAAGAATCTTCACGGGATGAAAACTACGTGGACAACGAAAAAAATGACCCTACATACAAGGAAGAAACAGCTGAAAATGATATGCTTGGACGTGCAACAAAGCGACAGAAATTGCCCGATGCAGACAATTCTTTGATAGACGAGACTTTGATTCGAGATGTGAACAATGCGTTGTCGAAAGCTATTTTCCGAAGTGAAAAAATCGAAATACTTACAACGCTTCCTGTTTGCATTAGTATAAGGAAAATGCGTGAGTTGTTTGGCGTTTCGCATAAAATGGCATCAAGGGCGAAGAAATTAAGGAAAGAAAATGGCTATAAGTCGCGTCCACCAAAGAAAGTTGGTCGAAAAATAAGTGAGGAAATTATTCAGAAAGTAACAGAATTTTATTTGAGTGATGATACTAGTAGAATGATGCCAGGAAAAAAAGATTGTGTTTCTATAAAAAACGATGTAGGTAGAGAAAATGTGCAAAAGCGTTTACTTTTGTGCAATTTGAAGGAAGCACATAAACGTTTTCAGGAAAAATTTCCTCAGTTTATCATTAGTTGTTCTAAATTTTCAAAACTGCGACCAAAACAGTGCATCTCTGTTAACAAAGCTAGTTGCCACAACGTATGTGTTTGTAAAACACACCAGAACATGAGATTAAAGTTTTTTGCTCTAAAATCCGAATTTCAGAAGAAAAATCACACCTTCACCTTATCATACCATAAGGCATTAAGAGAAATTATTTGCAAAGAAGCTCTTCCATCTTGTCATCTCAGAAATTGCAAAAATTGTCCTGGTGTTACTGCTTTTTGCGAGAAGTTGCATGCATTATTTACAGAATATTCCGTGAAGGAAGTAAAGTACAGGGAATGGATAAGCACTGATAGGTACATATAATTACATTTCAATTTTTTAATTTAATGATAACTTAATATATTGCCTAAATTATGCATAACATGAAAAAATCTATTTTAAACTTTCAATTAATTTTACAAATCAATTTTTTAAAATTAATTTTCTGAGTGCCTGGCAACGATTTGTCAAATTTCAGAAATTTCTTTTGCTATACAATTTTAAATTTAAATTGGAAATTTGATTTTTTATAATACCTTACTGTAACTCTATTAATTTTTGTATAAATAATTTCACAAATAACTTTTTTGCTTATTAGATTTTTTTTATCGGGAACGGCTGTGGGAAGATTGACTATCGGTCCTTCCTCATACCAATTACTTTTGCTTATTAGATGTTTTAATATATTTTTCTAGAACTGAATTCGTTGAACAAACAGATTCCATAGAAGCATTTTTAGAGAAGATAAGAAAAGATTTGCCTGAACTACTGACGCATGATTTTATAACAAAAGAACAAAGTGCTTACTTTAGTGCAAAAAAGGACAGCTTAAAGGAAGGTGAATTTTTGGTAACGCTGGATTTTTCAGAAAATTATACATTTCAAATACAAGATGCAATACAGGCGCATCACTGGTCAAATACCCAGGCTACAATTCATCCATACGTCATGTATACGCGAAAAGACGGCAAGATAGTTTCGGATAATTTTGTTATTATTTCTGAAATCGAAAAGCACGATACTGTTAGCGTTCACCTATACAATACAAAACTGATTCAGTATTTGAAAGACAAGTATGCGTGGATTGAACGAATTATTTATTTTTCGGACGGAGCTGCGAGTCAGTACAAAAATAAAAGTAACTTCCTGAATTTGATTCAACATGAAAATGAATTTCGTATTAATGCAGAGTGGCACTTTTTTGCCACTTCTCATGGCAAAAGTGCATGTGACGGTGTTGGCGGGACAATCAAAAGGAATGCTTGGAAAACAAGTATGCAAAGAACGAGATTAGATGAACCATTAACAAACGCAAAGATGTTGTTCGTTTGGGCAAAAAATTGTTTTCACAGGTCAATGTCTTTCGCGTATTGCACCAAAGAGGAATATGAAAATGAAGCAAAACTTTTAAAACCAAGATTTTCAAAATGTAAAGTAATCAAAAACACCCGACAGTTTCATTGCTTTTTACCGAACGATTCTAAGTCACTTAAATGTAAGCGATATTCGTCAGCGTCTGATTACGAAGCTCATAACGTTCTGTAAATAAATTTAATTATTAATAATAATTAATGTGGTTATGTAAATAAAAAATTGTTTTAAGCGAAAATTGGTACTAAAATTACTAAATTTTAAATTAAAAAAAATATTTGCGTTAATATTGAGAGTAAAATCGCAGAAACACAGTATGGTGCATCAAAACCTCCAAGCTACGGTACGCGTCTCGTGGCGCGACCGTGCGCCGCTCGATAAAAATATTAATTACTTTTTATGTATTAATGTTTGCTAACTTTTTTTAACGGATTCTGAATCTATATTAAATTCCCTCTTAGAATGTTTTTTTAAAATATTTTAAAAAGCGCAGAACACGGATTTTTTTCATTTTACATTTTATTTTGCAATAAAAAAGGGATTGTTAATAAGTTTTAAAAATTAATATTGTGTATCTTAAAATATATACTTTTTCCTTCAAGTTGCCGTTGGAAGCATTAAATTATATCAACTCTGTTGTGAGATATTTATTTTGCAACTAAAAGATGCATAAATACTGAATTGTTTATAACTTAAGTAATTATGAATTTTTTAAAAAAATATTTTACACACTTAATAAGGGCATCAGAATCTATCGATTAAGTAACAATTCAACATAAAAAGAAAATTTGCATTTTGCCTGTTACCTTTCACGAATTCTTACTCATATACAAGATACAATTTACGGCATTATTATATTGTATAAAAATGCGGAACATACGACTGTCGCTAAAAGAACATAAAACTAACTTTTCTCTATTAATCACATAACGGAAGGCCTGAAAAGATTAGGATGCAACGTTTGTTGTGGGTGTTTAAGGAGGAATGGTAAATATTTTTGGGAGTGGTTGTGTAGAGTTTTTTGAGAACAAAATATGTAAACATGTGTCGCAATTCGTATTCGTTCAAATTACAGCAAGGTTTAAATATTTAATGGTACGTTTCAAAGAACAAAATCAAACCTCATACTAAATAAATAAATGGATAAATTCTTAACGCTTCTTGTCATAACCTCATGACATTGAAATGTGGTTTTACACTTTTTTAGTTTGGGTTTGCATTACATCTTGAAATTAGGTCAATTAAAGTAACTCGATTATCTACTGGCCAACGATTGGATTGCATATTACACTTTCAACAGGACTGCTCAGATTCCACTTATACGTGATTCTGTAATACGATTCAATCTAATATTTCTAACACAAAAATTATGAAACGAGTTAAAGGTAACAAACCTGTGTGAAGTTTTTTGCTCAGAATATTCCATACAGTCATTCAATTTCTCCTTCTAAAGTATCTTCTTAGAGTTCACATCGTGTATCTAACATTTTGCCGATTCTCTTCGGGAATATTGAAACCCAAGAAGGAGGTCGGGGTGTCCCCGAAGTGAAGACTGAGAAGTGGGGAAATGGAGAACGAGGTAGGTTGAGATATCGGATGAAGAAGCGGAGTAGGGAGCGAAGGTGAAAGCGAAGTTAGGAGCAATGTTGGGAGCGAAATTGGGAGCAAAGTTGGGAGCAAAGTTGGGAGCAAAGTTGGGAGCAAAGTTGGGAGCAAAGTTGGGAGCGAATTTGGAAGCAGAAGTGGGCATGGAGTTGAGAGCGGGAGGTGGGGGAGGTGGGTGCGGAGGTGGGAGCGAAGGTGTGAGCGGTAGTTAGAGTGGAGGAAGAAACGGAAGTGGAAGAGAAGCGGGGCGACGAAGGGCCCGCGTGGCCCTTTGGCAGCTGCGGACACGGCGTCCCAACGCTCAACTCAGTGCAGGAACGTAGGATGCAGGGCGGGCGGCGAGGTCAGCGCAGCTGGTGGCCCCGCTCCGCTTGGCGGTCGGCGGTTGGCGATCCTCGTTGCCCTATGAGTCCAATTAAATGCAGATGGGACAGGTAAAGAACTGTAGGGCGTCAGTGTCGGAAGGTTTGGATTAGACGAGTGATTTACCAACCAAACTTTTGTTTATTCTCTGAGCCTTGGAGTATCGCGACAATCTCCATGGACTCCCACGAAATGTGGGAAATTTAAAAATGTCGATCAAATTAAATGAGATAAGAATATTCAATAGATATTAGTATATGCGTGTAGAAGTTAACAAAACTGATGACATCGGAAGCTATTGAGGAGAATAATTTGGAAAGATATAAAATGACGATATTGTGCCGTGTGAAATAGATTAGTTGGGGAATTGATTAAGAAAATGAAGAGATCTTAAGGATGAAAGAGAGAGAGAGAGAGAGGGGGAGAGAGAACAATGAGGGAAGCAATAAACATGCATAGTTAATGGAATGGACATGTTTTAAGGATAACCTTTATTAAGAAAGTTAAAAGTAATAAGTAAACTGATGGGAAATATAGAAGAAAGACAGGTCGGAGGACCAAGGGACATCAAAAAGGACAGACGAGAGCTCAAGATACGGTACTTTTAGGAAACGTAACCATTAAAATCATTTAAACTTGTTCAAATGGAAATGTATAAGATAGTTATAATGAATACTTAAATTCTGGATAAAGGATTCGGATAGGTATAGAAAACAAATGCAATTACCGAATATTCAATGTAAAAACATTAGAGATCAAGAAAATAGAAAATCTTGAATTTCAGTAATGTGAATTCCGTGAATTTTATTCGCGGAATTGCTTATCAATGGTTTCAAGTATCAAGTATAAAATGTGCGTAATTTATTTCATGCAAAAGAACGTATTACTTGCAATACTCCCTACGAATACTGTACTTACAAATCTTTTAAGAACAACAAAGCACCGTAAGTTTTCTACAAAAAAGGCATTCGTACTGGTACCTTCGTAGTGTACTTCTACCATGAGATGAGTGTTATGGCTTCAGTGTGTGATGTTCTCGAATACGAGTAGAATTTCTATCTACGAGTATTCTATCGAAAATTATCAGCGTAAGCCAACAACTTTGTAAAGAATCACAACACGAAATAATGTTTTCGTTCGATCCTTTATATTTTTATGTTTACTATTTCAAACAATTAAATAGAATGCAGTAGTTAATATTACAACAAAAAGGTACAGCGAAATTATTTCTTATCACAATGAAATGTAAATATTAATTCCGCCAGAAAAAATCCTGTAGGATTTCACTCAAAGTGTTTGTTTCTTCTCTATCGAATATTTCACTTATTTATTATTGAACATCAAGAGTATATATTTTATAACATACTCTAAGGAATTGTCAAAAGCAAGTCTCTACATTTGGATAAGTTCTTTTTTATAAATTTGTGCTCTAAACACTTATGCGTATCGACACTAACAAGTGCACTAAAACAGTATACATTTTCACTGAGACTCCCGAAGTTTTCAAATACTATTCTGAATTCTTTCGTTTTCTGTTGTTGTATGCGACATGATGCCAGTGTGAGTCTTGCACCTTCGCTCCCGAGTCATGGCTGTTCTGCAACAACAGTAGGGCAAGGGCAGGCGCGCGCGGTGGCGGCGGCGGCGGCGGCGGCGGCGGCGGCGGTGGCGGCGGTGGCGGGTAACGCTCGGCGCGTAAAATAAACGAATCGTTATCCCCGCAATAAACACACAATCGCGCGGCGGCGGAGGCGGCGGCGGCGGCGGCGCACAGGCACAGAAGGCCATGAATAAAACATGGCGGCGCCGGCTGTCGGTGCGTGCGTCTGCAGCGCGCGCGCCGCGTTGCGTGACGCGCGTGCGTGTGCGTGTGCGTGCGGAGCGAGAAGCCAAATATTGACAGCGGGCGGCCGCCCTGGGCGCCGGAGATGCGGCTCGCGCTGCGGCGAGGGCGAGGTTGCGGCGCGATGGGAGTTGGGGCAACGGTGCAGGGGGGAGAATCGAGAGGAGAGTGGAGTTGGCCAGGGTGGCCGGGACGAAGGGGGCGGCAAGGGTGGCGGTGGGACAGAGGTGACAAGAGCCGCAGGGATGTCGGAGACGGCGGGGTGGCGCGGGCGACGGCAATAGAGGGGGTGGTGAGGCGGCGGGTGAAGGAGCGGCGTGGCGGCGGGGGCGGCAGGGGTGATGAGGCGGTGGGGGCGGCGCGGGCGGCGTGGGCGGGGGCTGAGTGGCGAGGCGGCGGGGGGTAACGGGTGTGGCGGGGTGGTGGCGTGGAGGGGCGGCGGGGCGGCAGGGCCAGTGGAGGCGACGGGGGCGGCGGGGACGGCGGGGGCGGTGGGGGAGGCGAGGGCGGCGAGGGCGGCGAGGGCGGCGAGGGCGGCGAGGGCGGCGAGGGCGGCAGGGTCGGCGGGGGTGGCGGGGCCGGGGGCGTCGGGGGCGGCGGGGAGGCGGGAGCGGCGGGGGTGACGAGGGTGGCTGGACGGCCTGAGTGTGTTTTGGAAAGGGAGGCTCTTGGTTCGCGGGTGCTGCGGGCGAGGGAAACACGCCTGCAACACGCTGCTTCCACATGGGAGGTTCCAGACTAGAGGCACACACCACCTACAACACACCTCGCCATCGCACTGCATTCATGGAGGACGGAATATTGAGCACCTCACCCATGAAAAATGCCGCTGTAACAGTAACGGTGTAGGGTAGACTGAAATAGAATCTGTTATTACAGTTCATATTGTATGATCCGGTATAAACATAATAAATCTCAAGATATAAATTCAGTCTTACTTACGTATGTTTTGCGCAATTTTCTACCTCGTAAATGGAAATTCTTTCCTGCCAAAATACTCAATAATGAATCATCAACCATCATCAACCACATTTATCAGTTTAATTTTAATGTAATTGTAAAATAGATGAGGATTAAAAAAGCAATATTTCATTACCAAGGTATTTTAAACACGACTTGAAATACGAAAAGAAATGAATCTAAAGGAAAAGGCTTTACGTCGAAACACTCTACCTGTGTAAATGTTTCAATTGAAAAGGATAAATTTGTTCAAAGTATCGTAGTCCATTAAAATATAATATTGAGTATTGTGTACGAAATTATACTACGAAATAAAATTTTACGTATCAAACGAAATGTATTAATATTGGTATTGTTTCTGAAATTAAAAAGACTGTCTCAAACTTATTTGCATAAAATTACGATTGTTTAAAAGCTGTTAATCCACAATTGGTGTAGTGGTGAGAAAACAAGCGGTACATATTATTTTACGGTGTATAAAAAATTGCAATTATGCTATGCATCTATGCAATCAACATAGAACAAGAAGAAAACATTGAACAGTAAGTGAAGTAGAAAATTAGAGCCAAATTTTATTTATTTCAGTATTTCGCATTACGTATGTTTTTATCACACAAACACGCAAACCCCAACCCACAATATCAGCATTAGTTAATATGTATTGTTAACTTTTTAACAAATACAAACTGTTTCGAATTCGCTGTTCAAAGCAATTGTGTAACTTAGCAATTTTAGTCTACCTTCAGCCCCCTTAGATCACTGCGAACCGCAAAAGCAGAAATAACGACGTTCCTGGCCATGTCCTCGTCTTAAATACAGCAGATTGGAGTGGCGAAGGCACCCAGCAAAGCGCCGCCTGCCGGTGTTGGGTCGCGGGGAGGAAGGAGCCCGCACTCGGCCCCGGCAGCGCCCGCGGCCGCCTCTTGGCGCGTCGGCGGCGCGTGTGCAAGACGCGGCGGAAGGGAAGGGGCGGGGCGGAGGGGGAGGGGGGCGAGGAGGCGGCGCATAGATCACGCGCAGGAGGGAGGTTGCGGCCGTTTGCGGCCCGACTGTCGCGACCAGCGCGCGCAGACGGGATATTAAAACTCCGCCGCCTCCGCCGCCCGCGCGCGACGACGAAGACGCGCCCCCCTTCGGGGGGGGGGGGGTGCATACTGAATCGCGGAGGGGGGCGGGGCGCCGGGGGGGGAGGGGCGTTTGGCACCGCACGCGGGACATTGTCTTGGTCAGGCGGCGGCGGGGACGACCTCGTAATGCGGCTCCGTTTCATTAGGAATTCTTGATTTATTTTAAGCGCCGCCCGGCGCCTGACACGCGCGTCTCCACCCTTTTATTGTAGGTCTTATTGACTGCTAAGAGCAGGGCCGAGGCGCGCCCTACTGGAGGGAAGGGCCGGCGGGAAAGAAGGGCGATGCGCGGCGCTGTTAATTGCCGCGGGGCCCGCCGCTTCGCTGTCGCCGCCGCCGCCGCCGCCGCGGCCGGACCCGCGCCAGCCTCCGCCCCCGCCCCCGCCCCCCGTGCCGCCGCCGCCGCCGGCGCAAGCCTCCTGGCTGCCGAGATGGATGAGGCGGGCGCGGCCGCGTCACCCGCAAAGAATTCATCCATCAGGCGCAGCGGTGGCAGAGCTACGCCCCGCGACCGCCGCCGCCGCCGGGCGCCACGCAAGAAGCCTCGGCAGAGGACCCCGTTCCCGCCCCCGCCTCCTCCTCCTCCGCCTCTGCCCCGGGAGGGAAGGGGTGGGCGACCGCTCCTGGACACGGCCAGAGCACGTCCCTTCAAGCTGCTCGACGGCCGAAAATATTTCAGGACGAACGCGGAGGATCTTCGTGGAGGGCGCGCTGAGATAACATTCCACACAGAATTCGCACACCCGCGCCAGTGGTAATATCTGTGATCGCCCAGTCTCTCTCGGTCAGTAGTGAATGTATGTAATATAGAAGTTCAAAACTTCATCTTCATCTTCATCTTCCGTTGACTTCGAGGCTCTTCTTCCATCGATTAAGACTTCAAATAAAGACAAAAAACTATCGTATCCGTAATTATTTTTACGTGAGTCCAAATACCAGACTGGAAGTCTCAATATATGGAAAAAATACTAGTCACAAAGACCGCTAGAATAATTATTATCCTCTCGCAACGGGAATACCAGAAAACAGACGCGCATTCTTCTTGTCCATCTCCGACCAACCAAACGACTACCCAGAAACGCATTAAAACCAGAAAAATCGTATCTGTCGCATCAGCAGCTCGACGAACTCGCACATGAACCACCGAACGAGCGACACCGGGCGGTGGGCGATGGGCGGCCAGCGGCCGGGCGGGCGAGCGGGCGGGCGGGCGGGCGGGCGGACGGGGGAGTGGGCAGGCTGGCAGGTGAGTGGGCGGGCAAGCGGGCGGGCGGGCGGGCGAGCTGGCGGGAGGACGAGCGAGTGGGTGGGTGGGTGGGCGGGCGGGCGGGCGGGCGAGCGAGCGAGCGGGCGGGCGACGGGCGGCGGCGGCGGGCAGTGGGCGGCGGGCGGCGGGTGGCAGGCGCGCTCGGGCGGGCGGCGGGCGGGCTCGGACGGGCGGGCGTGGGCTGGCGAGTAGGCGAGCGGGCGAGCGGGCGGGCGAGCGGGCGGGCGAGCGGGCGGGCGAGCGGGCGGGCGAGCGGGCGGGCGGGCGAGCGGGCGGGCGAGCGGGCGGGCGAGCGGGCGGGCGAGCGGGCGGGCGAGCGGGCGGGCGAGCGGGCGGGCGAGCGGGCGGGCGAGCGAGCGGGCGAGCGGGCGGGCGAGCGGGCGGGCGAGCGGGCGGGCGAGCGCGCGGGCGAGCGGGCGGGCGAGCGGGCGGGCGAGCGGGCGGGCGAGCGGGCGGGCGAGCGGGCGGGCGAGCGGGCGGGCGAGTGAGCGGGCAGGCGGGCAGGCAGCGGGCGGGCGAGCAGGCGGGCGAGTAGGCGAGCGGGCGAGTAGGCGAGCGGGCGAGTAGGCGAGTGGGCGAGTAGGCGAGCGGGCGAGTAGGCGAGCGGGCGAGCGAGCGGGCGGGCGGGGAAGCAGGCGGGCTAGTGGGCGGGCGGGCGAGCGAGCGAGCGGGCAGGCGGGCGGGCAGCGGGCGGGCGAACAGACGGGCGGGAGGGCGGGCGAGCAGGCAGGCTCTGCGAGACTCGGACGGTCAGTCTCGGCCTCCGCCGCGCCGCCGCGCTGATGGACGGCACAATGGCGCTATTACCGCGCAAGGCGCCGGCGGGGCGCGTCCTCGCCCGAGATCACGCGCGGCGGCGGCGATCGCCCCCGACGCCTGCGAGCTCCGCTTCGCCACCCGCGGATGTGGGGAGGAGGGGCAGTCGTTGGTTGAAGACGAAAGAAACTTAGTGAGCGGGGACGGCAGAAACGAAATGGGAAGTGGTCCGGGCGAAAGAGGAGAAAAGATGAAGTGAAAAGAATGGAGCGGGGAGAATACAGCAGGGAGTGTAAAAAGGGGAGTGTAGCAGGAAGAATGGAGCGGGGAGAGAAAAGCAGGCAGAACAGAGCGGCGAAAGTGAAAAGGGGAGTGTGGAAGGGTGTATGTGAAGAGAGGGTGGAGTAAAGTGAGCGAAGTGAAGGGGGCGAGAAGAGTGGAGATACGACTGAAGCAGGAAGAGTGGAATGGTTGGGTAGAGGGATGGTTGAGAATGGAACGGAGAGAGTGCGACTGATGTGGTCCCTACCAGAAAGCTTTTGAAGACAGCAACCCCTGCACGATGTGAACCCGGGGCCCCTGGGAAAATAGGCGGAGGAGGCTGGGAAGGGTAAGCGGTTTCAATGGGATGTATCTGCACATTATTCAGTCATTCAAGGAAGTAGATGCAACGAGTTGTCGCTTTTGATAATGTAGATTCCGTCAATTTAGATTTTCATTCTTGACAAGTTGAAACTGGAAGTTGGGACTGTAAGAGGGGGGCTGGGGGGCTGGGAATTGGGGATTGGAAGAGGCAGGTGGAAAGGAAAGGTCGAAGAGGAGGACTGAAAAAGTGTAAAGGGGGACTGGAAGAGTGGGACTGGAAGAGGGGGACTGGAAGAGGGGGACTGGAAGAGGAGGACTGGAAGAGGGGGCTGGAAATTGGGGATTGGAAGAGGGAAGTTGAAAGAGAAAGTGTCGAAGAGGAGGACTGAAAAAGGGGAAGAGGGGGGCTGGAAAATGGGGACTGGAGGAGAGGAACTGGAGGAGAGGGATTGGAGGAGAGGGACTGGAAGAGGAGATATTGAAATTGGGGATTGGAAGAGGGAAGTTGAAGGAGGAAGTGTCGAAGAGGAGGACTGAAAAAGGGGAAGAGGGGGGCTGGAAAAGGGGGACTGGAGGAGAGGAACTGGAGGAGAGGGATTGGAGGAGAGGGACTGGAAGAGGAGATCTTCAAATTGGGGATTGGAAGAGGGAAGTTGAAGGAGGAAGTGTCGAAGAGGACTGAGTCGACTGAAGAGGACTGAAAAGGGCGAAAGGAGTTCTGGAAGAGGGAGGCTGAAAGGAGACTGAAAACGGGGACTGGAAGAAGGGGCCCGCAGCGGGGAGAGTGCTGCAGAGCTGAGTCGTACCGCGCGACCTCGCGATGGTCTGCCAGATAAGCCACGCTCTGGGGCGAAGCGGAGCGAGGTGGCGGCGGCGGCGGCGGAGGGAGCTCAGGCGAAAAGGGCCGACCTGACAGTTGTCTCTTAATAGAGAGGAACCCTCGAAAAAATTCTCGGATTCGGAAAGAAGCTTTCCTATGTATCAGATAAGATTGGCGCATCAGTGTTCAAAACACGGCGTATTTCTTTGCAATATATACGATACTTCCTCGAAGATGTCTCTTCAAACGTTTACACGAAAAAATGCTTCATATTACATATTCATGTTACAACTCAAATGTGTAATAAAACTAAATTAACGATATGAATTGTACGTTCCTAAAATATCTCTCTCAGAATGCCGTAATGGAATAAGAGATTGCTTATTGTATGGGAGTGTTAGAGGTGTATTTTAGTAAAATTTGAAAAATTGGTATCATTTCCTTTAGGAACATTTCTTGTCAAACGCAATGTTTGTGAATCTATATATTATATTTATTATTATTATTATTATTATTATTATTATTATTATTAGCCTACAACATCCCATTAAGGAAAAATACCTCCTACTTTAGCAAGGTTACAGTAGGTTGATATTTGCAAAATCATCAGTAAGTTATCAGAATCATAAAAACAATACAAAGCGAAACAAATGGTTGCTATAAGAAACTATTATAAAATAAACAATAAGATAACAAATATTTGAACAAAAAATTACAGATATAAGAAACTATATAGTGGCTTTTAGGAAATATATGAGCAAAACAAATAGTAGCTATAAAAAACACTAGTTGCACTGGGTATTATCAAGTGCATGATACTTAATCTGCTCTTTTTATTCTGATCATTAGTAGCGATAAGAACGTATATGAGCAAAACAAAATATTAGCTTCAAGAAGTCAATCCCTAGTTGCACTAGGGATTATCAAGTATATTCAAATTATTCTGTTCGTTTCATTCTGATCGTTAGTAGCTCTAAGAAATATATGTGCAAAACAAAATAGTAGCTATAAGAAACACTAGTCGTGCTGGGGAGCATTATCTTCTTTTTGCTGTTCGTATCCAAGTTTCCTCCATATAGTTCTCTCTTGGGCCAGTCTCCTCCATGTGGGACCATCTACCTTGCTTACTTCGCCTACCCATCTTCTTCTCTGTTTCCCTTGGTTCCTCCAGCCACACCGAGGGTCCCAGGTTGTTGTAGTGTACGTCCATCGCTTTGAACCTGTCTTATGATGCATCTTCCCCAACGCCGTTTAGCTTGCTGAACTACATCTTTGATTTCGGTCTTTTTCCTAATTTTCGTAGATGGTATTTTGTCTAAGAGCGAAATGTATATTTCATTCTAAATACGGTGCACAAAACTGTTTTAAGGTCTGAAAGAAATATACAGAATTGTCTTCTGTAAACTCAAAACTTTAATCATCCCTGTCTGTCTGTCTACCTGCCTACCCTGTCTGTCTGTCTGTCTCTCTCTCTGTCTCTCCCTCTCTCTCTTTGTCTCTCTCTCTCTCTCTCTCTCTCTCTCTCTCGCAATGCTTAGTCAATTTTTCCAAATATTGACGAAAATATTATCAAAAGTATAAATATTTACAATAAAATGTTTAGATTTTTGTTAGACTCCTTATAATTCAATTCTAATTCAATAACATTAAAATGTTACACTTTGATGAGATACACTTTGCCCAAATCCAAACTAGTAATAATACTAGTTTGGATTTGGACAAAGTGTATCTTACCTTATTTCTGCCTCTTTATAAATAATTAAAATACGTACTATGTAGTAATAAGTAATTTCAAAGTTCCACCAAAATCGAGATAACATTTACGAATAGACGATGGCTTTCTGCGGGGGTTACGACCACTCTCATTGCAATTCCAAGCCCTGTAATTGTACTTTGTACTAAAATTATTCAAAACAGAATAACCTGAAATATTTATGAATATTGATGTTGTGGTAAAACAAACACACACGCGCGTATGTAAGCATAATACTACTATCAAAAGTTCCCATGGCGCAGCAGTTGTGAAACCGTAGAAGTAGTAAACAGCAATACACGTAACAGCGCGGTCCAAGGGGGTGAACGGTTGGCTGGCTCCGAAAGCTTACCGCCCCAAACTGTCACCGCCTCGTCTCGAGGGGCGGTCGGGCGGAAAACGGCCCCGAAGTCGTCAAAAGAGCAATGTATGCGCGACCCCCTGTCAGCTTCCAATCACGTGGAAACCTGCGCCGCCTTTCCAGCCTATGCCGCCGTGTCGCACAGTGAGCCGAAACAACCTTTAACATTAGAATTTTACTTTTTTTAATGTTTAATTAAGGAGATAATCAATACATATTATTGGGGGAAAAGTAATATATCTGGCGGGGATTTGGATTATCGTGCGAGAAGAAATATTAAACAATACTAGATACACTTTGGTGGAATTCCCTTATTAATTCTGAATGATATAGCACTTAATGAAGAATATAATTTAATATTAATTCAATATATTATAATGAATAATATAATTAATTTGATGGTTTCAAAAAATATACATTCCCTGTGTAGATGTTTGAATTGATGTATTGTTGCACTCCAAGGGAATAGTCCAAAAACTTCAAATGAAATGAGCTTGATGGTAAAAGAAATAAACCAACTGAATTCAACAACAATAATGCACATGGAAATAATATTTCCTTTATACATAGGATGAAGTATATTGCAAAGGGTTTAACCATCTTCAGAAACGGTAGACAATTTATGTAATTTTATTTAAGTTTGCGATCTTTTTGCATTTTTTTGTCGCATGATCGTTTATCGCAATATTGGAGATATATCACCAAAAATCTTTACATTTTCAAATAAAATCGCCCCACAGTTAATAATTCCTTCAATTAATAATCCACTTCAGATGTGGCGCCATCGCCAACGACCAATAGAATATTTATTACCGTATTTTATAATTTAATCGGTTGCATTTGATAGCAATTCAATTTTTTTTTATATTTTCATTCACACTACAGAAAAAATAATTGTAAAAAGTTCTACAATATTTCTACACTTCGATAATAATAATAATAATAATAATGATAATAATAATAATGATTTTTCTCTCGAATCGTAGGTATTGGTCAATAACTTAAAAAATAAATTATATTTTAATATTATTTTTAAAATATGTAAAAAAGTAAGTAATGAAAAGTAGATCAGAATTAAAAACATTCAGGCATGTTCAGCAAAGAAACAAGAATGAATATATTTGCAACATATATATTCTACAACAGTACTTGTTTGTAAATATTTTAAAAAAGGAAAAACATAACGTACTGTTTGATTTCCAAAACTTACCTTACTTAATAATACAAAAATCTTTTAAACAAAGACAAATTGTTTTATTTTATTTTTATCCATTAATTTTTCATACGTCAGAATGCGATGAAAATCATCTATCCATAACGTGGGAGGGGCAGCTTCGTCAGCTGGAAACATACCAGCTTTTTACTTATACGACACCCACATGCGCCGGGACAAGTCGCTCCTCAATTCTCCCCTCAGTTAGAGGCATTACGATGGATCCGGAGGCCAACTGGGGGCCACCCGGGGCGGTCAGACCTCGAGAGCGTGTTGCCCCCAAAACGACTCCGCTCTGCGCCCCCCCCCCCCCCGCCCCTGCGCACAAACGAAGATCCACGCCGAGAACCTTTCATTCCCAGACAAGGCTTTTCTGTGTTGAACCGAGGTCCAACCCTTTCCGCGGGGTCGCCTGTAGAGTAAGGTAACTTCAGTTTTGATTGATTATTTTGTTTTTGGGCGTGTCAACTGTTGTGGTCATTAGATCCGTAAGTGTAGCCCATGTACCAAGTGACGTGTTTTCCTCTTCCACGCCAAATCGTGAGATGCGGCGCGGACCTACCAACATGTCCGTTTGCGGAGATTTCCCCGTCAAAGTACATCCCCCAGCGGGGCACCGCCTCAAACGCTACAACATCAACGCTCCCGACAGGTCTCCTGACACCTATGGGGTAGTGTGTGTGTTTATGAGTAAGGGAATTTAGAAGGGCAAGGAAGATGAAGGAGAGATTGGGCGGTCCGTGGACCGTTTGTCAGGATCCTGCCCCGGTATTCGTCTGGTATTGATAGCCGTTTTCCATGGAATGTCCATTTCGGCCCAGTGTGCCGCTTGCAGCGCCGGCGCCCAGCTGCTGCGGCGGTCAGCGACCGGTCGCCGGGGCGGCGGGTCCACCCCACGGCGGCCAACTGCAGCTGCGGAGACGACTTTCAAAGCTTCTGCAGCTCCCAGGGTGACACTTCTTCCTCAAAAACATCCCCGAGTGAGATGTCGAACAAGCTGAATACATTATACTCATGTGTTGTCGCGTTTTAGATCTAGCTTACGTTTACCACACCTTGACGTTTCCCGTGTTCATAATTTGCTTCACTGGATCTCTTTGTTACGTGTTTTTCAAACTTTTGAAACGTTAGCTTGTTCCCTTTTTAAATTTTCTGAATGTGACATTCAGAAAGATTGAGAAGACTCACTATACGCTACCTACGTAACAAGGAGTCAATATTGTAAAAATAACTGTGGTTTCTGTAACCGTAAGCTTCCAGAGGAGTTATGTTACGTTTCAAACTATTACGTCACAATAATAATAATTACCCCCATACGTATTATATTACTTTTGTTGGCTTGTTTCCTAAACCAGTGAAGAGTAAAACCTGAATATAGATGTAAATGCATTTTATCTTTTGAATACGTATGTATATATTCACACAATAGTATTCATACATACTGTCATTACTGTATCTTCGACAAGAATAATTCAGAATTCACTCATTGACAACAAATACTGAAAATATTTATCTCGAAATATTCTTCACTAATTTCTAATAACAATCGTAAAACTGATTTGGTGAAGGGGCCCCAAGAGTGAATTTAATGCGATTATTGTTTTCAATCCAGTTCACTCATTGTTTTTTTTCCCTAGAAGAATTTTGATAGTTGTTTCTCCACAATATTCAACAAGCAAAATGTATTAAAAAGATTAATCTCTTTTTATTATCAATTATAATTTTTTTAAATGATGTAGACTTAAAATTTTAATTATGTAAAAAGTTGTAGTCACATAAGAATATTCGCCAACTTTGAAAGGAATCATGAAAAATATCGTTTCACGAGACTTTTTAAGGTTGTTCAAAATAATATTAATTGCCACTAAGGAACACAAAACTGAATCACAATCTATAAAATAGCTAAAAGCAACCATTTGGAGTCATCTGCCAAGGATTGAAATGGAGGATTGAAAACATGAACGACAGAACAATTTTCTTTGCTTTCCATTCAGTACATCGTAATTAGCACATTTGTTGATATTTTGGGTCAGCAATTTGGCAAAACACCCTTCTCAACGTTCGGAAAACAAAGAGCGAATACACAACTTGCATAAGTATCAAGAATACGTCAACATCCAGCCTCGTTCTTTTGAGCCGTCGAGCCCAGATGGACAAAGACGAATGCCCGCTAGCAGCGTCGTCTCGCTAACAAGGAAACGGGCGTTTTGCACCCACCTCATACCCGGAAACAGTCGCATCGCGATAGCCCCCGACGAGTACTCGTCTCGCACGTCGTCTATTCATTGGCGACCCCCATTACACGGGTCTCGCCTCCGCCTCCGCCGCCACCTGCGCGTCAGCGACCGTAGCGCTGTACTTAGCATGCGTCGACCAGCCCCACAACGCACCTGCCCCCGGGACCGACATCTTCTCCTCCCCACCGCCCCCTCGACCTTCCATATCGCCTCGGCGGTGGACGCACGGCCCGCATTAATACGCCAGTCCATAAGTCTTCGCGCGGCGGCGGCGGGAAGGGACCTCTTTCTCTTTTTTATCGTAATGGAAGCCAGCAAACCATTTGATTGTAATTTAAATTGAATAAACAGCTGAACAAATGACTGTCCGAGACAAAGGGCCTATTGTGTGCGGCGCGAGGCAGCACGGGAACACGGAACAACAGCGCGGCGACCCGCGAGGCGGACGGGCCGGGAAGCGGGAACGGGAGGGGGAAGGACACGCGGAAGAGGAGAGAACGCGCTCGGGACGCGATGAGGAGGAGGAGGAGGAGGAGAGAGATGGCGAGAGAGGAGAGGTAGAACGAAGAGAGAAGAACGGAATGGAGAGAAAGGGTGATCGCGAGGTAGCATCTGTGCGGGAAGGAAGAACAGGCAACTGCGTGAGATGGACAAGCATATTGGGGAAAGGAACATAAAGCAAAAGAGATCTGCTGAGAGTTAGATTCCAGAAGAGACATTGACTCCGGGGACAGAAGGTACAGATTAAAATGAGCGCTGGACATAAAGGTGTTATGACCAGCCAATAGGAGCGAGACGAGACCAGAAACAGGGACTTGGAAAAAGAAATGGGAAGTGAAATGAAAAGGTAAGCCTTAAAAAGTATTAGGTATATCAGTGCATGTACAGTAAAAAAAAACATAGCACGTATGGGAGAATGAAAATGAGTTCTAAAATGAGAAAAAGAGATTACGAGTAATGAACATAACCATTATAATTGGGTTGGGTAGGTTTGACATGAGGCAAGGAAATATTTCGAGTAGTCATTGTTATTGATAAAATATTAATCACAGGAATCTTTCATCAACGTAGACATTGTAATTGCTCTGCAAGTAGACTCAGAAAGAAAGCTGGAGGCATACGATTGTGTGGAGATATGGGTGAGGAAAGAGAAAGACTCAACACGTTCTTTACGACGCTAGATTAGCTCCGAAGAAATGGGTAAACACAGGAAAGATATAAACAGTAAAGAGGCAATATGTAAGAAAAACGAAAATATAATACACATTCAAGGAACAATCACTCGCAAAAAGATTTTTTAAAAGCAATCAGTTCTGAAAATTGCTGACCAATAAGTCTCCTACCCTCGATTTCTAAGATTTTTGACTGGCTTCCTCTAAAGACACTTAACAAATACCTGACAGATACGGAAGCAATATTCATTTTGGTTTCGGATAAAATCACTCCTGCACCAGTTGTTAAGGCTTACTGAGTTCAAAAAAGCCCAGAGCTTCCAAAAGAAAAAAACGTACTCTAGACACATTTCACATATTCACGCAGCAATCAACAAATACAATGCCAAAATATCAAAACTATACACGTTTGTAAAGCAACAACCAACAATTAATATCAAATGTCATATTTTATTGTATAAATGTCCTACCCAACTAACGTATGCTTACTCAGTGTGCGGAAATGCTGCTCCTACCACCATACAAAAAATGCAAATAGTCCAAAATAAAGTCCTTAGGAAATCTATTAAAGCTCGCTGGTTTATAGGTAACCATCAAATTCACAGAGAAATCCGAATGAATACAGTGCCAGAACATATAAAAAATAGCAAATAATTTCTATTCTTTCCTCCCCTCATCTCATCTCGCTCTGAAATTCTATCTAGGCCGAATATCAAGCATCTCAAGTCCAATCAAATATAATTTCCCAAAGATATAATTAAACCTCTCTACACTAATATCTCTCCGTCTCTGTGTAGAATCTTTCCCGCTTCCCTTCCTATTGCACGACAGGGCAATTCTGAGAGTTTATATACAAATTATTAAATTTCAGTACCATCTAGAAGAAAAGGAATGAATTAAATGAGCCAGAGTATTTTAATCTTAGTTTGTCAAGGATTGCACAAATCCCAAAAAATGTCTGCATGTAAGCTTGAAATCCCTCGAAAGACCTTAGG
Organism: Gryllus longicercus; assembly: GCA_038098605.1. Classification (NCBI taxonomy): domain Eukaryota; kingdom Metazoa; phylum Arthropoda; class Insecta; order Orthoptera; family Gryllidae; genus Gryllus; species Gryllus longicercus. The sequence goes on along the minus strand of JAZDUA010000009.1, from coordinate 9,694,090 downwards.
TCGAACAAAAATAAATAAATTTTAAAAAGCTATCAGTTTATCTTTGGTAGATCCCGATAAACAGGGAAAAGAAGAGAAACGAAAGAGTAAACAGAAATGCAGAAGAAATCAAAATAAAAGGAACATAAACAAGAGACGTTCAAAAGAAAAATATACTAAACAGAAAAGTCGACAAAATAGAATAGATAAAAGGAAGAATACGAAAAAAAATAGAAAAGTAATCTTAGAAAAAAATAAATAAAATATTAGAAAAGGATGAATAGCACACGAACAGGATCGGAAAGGAAAGAACGAAAAGGGTGAAGACACAAAGGAAAACCAAAGGGAAAAATATACACGGGTGCACAATTAAAACCGCTGGATGGGGCGGCGTGTCAGAAGGGCGGACAGAGACGGCGCGTGTCCTCGAACCGCGGCAGAGCTGACAGCGAAAGGCCCGGGCCGCGTGAAAGGGCGCCGGGTGCGTGACGATGACGGATGCGCTCTAGCTCCCGCCGCCCCGCCGCCCCCGCCGCCCCCCACTGCCCCCGCCGTCCACTCCGGCCCCGCCGCCCCCCACTGCCCCGCCGCCCCCGCCGCCCCCGCCGCCCCCGCCTCCCCCGCTGCCCTGCCGCCCCCCACTGCCCCGCTGCCCTGCCGCCCCCCACTGCCCCGCTGCCCTGCCGCCCCCCACTGCCCCGCTGCCCCCGCCGGCCCCGTCGCCCCGCCGCCCCGCCGCCCCGCCACCCCCCCGCCCCCGCCGCCTCGCCGCCCACGCCGCCCACGCCGCCCCGCCACCCCGCAGCCCCGCCGCCCCCGTCACCCTCGCCGCCCCGCAACGCCCACCCACACAGCGAAAGAGCAAGCTCCCACGTCAACCCGAGCGTCACGCTGTATCGGCGTCCGCCAAGCCCACCCGCCCAATCGCCGTCACGCAAAGAATGGGCGAACCCCGCCAAAATACGCGCCGATTGAACGGGCGGGGGGCGGGGCGTTGCGAAGAGCGAGTGGAGAAGAATTGACGAAGGCGCTAATGAATTGCACCAACGGATTGCACCAACGGACCGTGTCGAATTCAATGACTGATGGACGCTCAGGCGCGTAGAGGCAAACCTAAGATTCATTCGATGAACGGTACCGGCTGTGTTTAACTGACGTACGGACAGTTATACTCTAAATGGAAAGCAGCTTCGTGGTTCCAAGGCAGGCTGTGTTTAAGGGCTGTGATTTACAGAATTGTTTTAATGATTCACTAATTGGAGAGAGTAATGGATCACACACCATAATATATCAATGTACATTGTCGGAAATCTGCGTATTATAGCAATAAAATGTCAGCAATTAGATAATTGTAGATTATGATGAACTATGATATTACGAAACTGAAATATTGAATGCGAACCCTTATAATGAAAGCAAGAAACAAAACAAATTTTTCAGAGTACGAGAAAAGATAATTCATAAATAATATTTCATAATGTATTTGATGAAATAGAATATAAACAAACAATATAGGAACAAAGCAATCATGCAATCAAAAATTAAAATAAAATATTTTAAACCGACAATAAAAAATGAATGTGTAACTAGGTTTTGTAATGTGTAACTACAGTTTTGTGCATTATTAATAATACTTTGAATGTGAAAAATTTGAAAGCAGACGATTCAGATGAAAAACAAATGCGTTCACTGATATTTTCCGCTATCAATACTATTGTCATCGATAATTACCGATATTCTACACATCTGTTTTCTTGCGCGAAAACACAAAACATTGAAAAACCCTCCTTTCCAAAGGGAATTTTCAACGCAGGAGCAGAAACACAGTGGTCACCGCCATCAACGCGAGGCCGTAATCGCAGGTGGCTAAAAGAGCGGCGCATTCGCGTCCGTTGAAAGAGGGCGGCCCGCGGGGAATATGTTGGACAAATGAATGGGAGAGGCGCAGTCGGTGCGCTACGCCCCTCCCCCTTCCCCTCCCTTCCCCTCCCTTTCCCCCTCCCCCTCTCCCACCCACTCCACGTACTTGTACCCGCGAGTCGATCGACAGGGAACTGTGGTGCTGGTGAATAATGGATATTAACAGTCGATTCTCGGTGAATGAAATGATTATTTCATTAAGTAGGTGCAACGCCAAACGAGTGCCTCCTCGTCGAGCTGTCAAACGTTGCATCTGAGTGTTTATTTATCGCATTGCGCTAGGAATTTTGTTACACAATTGCTTTTCTTGTTTAAGAATGAATTCGCTTTTAATATAATAGAGATGGTCGGAGGCAAATATTCTCGAATTTGTTTCACTATAGCAGTGCAGAGAAATTATGACAGCCTTGCTGCAATATAGGAAATTTTATGATTTGAAATTGCGGAAAATAACATTTAACAACTGGTGTTGGTCGAAATTGAAGATTTTAACTACATCGAATCAAAAACTCCGTACTGACTAATTTGTTTGATAATTGATAATTTTCTTTCCAGTGAGAGAGTATCTAGCATTTTAGTGGTCCCTCAATGTGTTTTCGTTTGTCGTCAGTGTTTTGGGAAAGAGAAGTAAATTTATATTAGGAAATTAAATCGTTGTTAATGACTGTTGAATATTTTTTTCTGACATTCGTATCTTTCTCAGTCTCTTCGGTGGCTTCAGCGACGATTTTAATTTAATCATACTATATTTCACAGAACGCAAATCTTAGACTATTTATTTTAGGACCAAAAACAGCTACGGCTGATTTACTTGCACACCAAAGAAAGTATTCACTTGCAAAACTAAGCATTTAACTAAGCATAAAACTAAGTGTTTATTATGGGAGTACATGTAAGCAAGAACTTTCGATAAGAAACATGAAAATTCATGATGCACTGTATTTCGCAAAATATTATCTATCAGGGTCCAACATTTAGTTACTTTGTTAGTACTTGCATTACTTTTTCTCCCTGTTCTATAGTATAGAAAGGGAAAATAGCAGAAGCACTTCAACAAAACGATTTCGAATTTTCGTGAAATAAGTGTTTAAGATTCTTTTGCAGCTGAAACAGTACATCGGGATCAAAATATATAGGGGTTGATTCAAAGATGGTTAAGCTTGGTGCAGGTGGGAAGGAGATAAAAGTTGAGACTGAAAATCGGTAAGCGTGTATCGATAGATATCTGGTTGAATAGATGGATAAGTCAAGCTTAATTTTTTTAGCAAAAAATTGTAAATACTTCACAAGTAATATATAATTATTGTACCGTTTCGGAGTTCATTAATGCAATTGAATTTTTGGGAGAATTCCCCTGTGACATTTCCAACATTATCTGGAAAATGACAAACTTCTTACTTGCTTTTTTTGCTGGAATAGAATAAAGTGCGTTAATAAGTAGGGTATATTTCAGATTATTATTAAACGTCCGACATTTAGAAAATTCCAAAGATCTTTATATTTAAAACACCAAGGGTTTTAATTTAGAAAGAATTTTGAGCTTTCTACTCAAACGAAATTCGCGATTTTCATTAAGTGAAAGGTAGTAAGCCCCAGATATACCTCGCTTTTATAACCGTTTTATAGTATAAACACCAAATTTTAATAAATCGTAACGTTAATAGAATGTACACTTATCTACCGTCATTTGTTCAAAGCGCCGTTTGGGTCGGTGGGCAAGTGTTTGAAGTATGGTTATATATGTATGAGAGTAGAGTGAGCGAAACGAAGAAAGCGAATATTTTAAGTTCCATTGTTTGATTAGTGATTCCGGGCATGTCAACGGCTAATATTATTAATCCCGTAAGTGTAATGAATGCATTTTCGTCGAGAGGTGGCGGTGATCTTTACCCTCTGGAGGGTGACACCCGGCGCCCATCTACCATCGACTAGCGGGTTTTCCCCAAATAAGTATCTCCCACCAAAGGGACACCGCCCCATCTGGGACAAGCTCTAAGCTCCCGAACGGTCTCCCCGTCATGTGTGTTAATGCGGTGTACGCAAGCGTATGTGTAAGTAAGGAGTGAGGATAGAACGAGGAAGAGGAAGGAAAGATCGCACGCGGTCTGTGGCCCGTTGTTAGGGTACTACTCCGGCATTCGCCTGGTGTTGATCGGAGAAACCACGGAAATCTACCGATCAGTGCAGAATCTACTCATCCGCTAGAAATCTCCACCAGACAGCGACTGAATTCGACCTAGCTGGCAAGCTAGAGACGAAAATCCAGCCTCCGTCGAGACTCGACCCTAGGATCTCCCGGTCAGAGGCACTGCAGTGACACCAGTCCTCTCCGGGTTTTATGTTCGAAGATTGAGTGTTCTCAAATGAAAATATGAGTGAAACGCAAGTCGCCTCCGCCTCCGTCGCCGCATCTCCTCCGCCCCGCTCGGAGGCGCCTTCCCCATTCAGAGAAGGCAGCGGCCAGAAAATTGGCCTCAGCTCGCTTGTTAACACACGCGTCGAAGGGGGCGGCCGGAGGAAACGCAACCCGGCATTAACGGCCGCCGAGAGGAACTGGGCCGCACCCGCTAGCGCCTGCCCAATGTCTCACGGCTCAGGCGAAGCCGGAGGCAACCTACTGTTTGAGGCGATTAATATATAGGGCGCCCTAATTAACAAGACAGTCCAAACTGTTCTGTCAGGACAGTGAACTGGCTTAACTGTGAAGGCAATTACCTATTTCACGTTATGTTAATGATCTCCTCGTCCAGGATTATTTCGCCGTGAAAGAGTTCGTTATGCTGTTTTATGTATATCCTGTTTTGCCACTCGTTAGAATTAAATTATTTTTAAAGATACTTCTAAAAACATGACACTATTCGCATTATGACAATATACATTGCGTGATTCTTTGTAGAATGTTTTGAAGCCATACAAAAACAAAATTACCTCGAATCGAACGAGAATTCATGTACTCATATGACAGTGAACAGTTTTCACTAATGGCACGTTAGAGACCAAGCTTAGGTGATTAGGCCGATATGAATACCATATGATAATCATGAGTGAGGTCTAGAAGCGTAATGGCTGCCCTTTTGTCTACGAGCTCAATTAATTCCGGTTAGTCATTTCTTCGCGTGGCTTATTTCAAGGGGCAGAAAATTGTACATTGCTTTGGGGCCTTTCTTTTTCTCCTCCCCCTCTCTTCACCGTGTTTCCAGTGTGCATTTTCTGAAAGACTTCCCATCTTCACAACCTCCCTTTCGAAGAATTCTTTGACATTCTTTTATTCATCCTTAAATTATATCAAAATACTGAATATCGTAGAATCGTTCCCAAGTAAGTTTCGCAACGTAGTATATATAATTTGTCGAATTTATAATTATTTAAAACGAAAATATGAGAAAAAAACTCGTATTCACCCAAAGTCAATTAGCAGAAAACTCCTCGATTAAACTAGTAGCTAACCAAAAAGAGACGTCAAGATGGCTCTAAAAACAGACACTCAATAAATTAATTTTCATTACTGAGGAATATCTTTTTGGATAACAATTTGTTAGAGTTGTACAAGTATTAAAAAATGTGTGACAAAATGAAGTCTGTCAGTTATAGTGGTCAAAACAAGCATATCCTGAAAAATCTTGAAACCCTAATTTTGCCTTATTTCAATATTTCAGCAAATATTTATTTGGAGAATAATTTACACGTGTAGTTCAATGTATACCCACCATCAGATCATTGCAAAATAATCTGATGTTCCTTACACTCAACATTCTATATGGAAACATTTCACAATTTCCTTTCTTCAATAAATATCTTCAGATGTTGGTCTGGTGATACACACTCGGTAACGACGCCACAGTTTCTCTCGCATCGGAAACCCGGAAACAGTGGAGCGACCAAATGCCTCTTGTCACGGAACACAGCGCCCGAACAGACGGTGTGAGAAACGAGTTCAGACGAACTGCTTCTAAATTGCGGACGACTTCTTGAAATACGAAGATCGAGAGAGCAGATAGAACACTTGGAAGTTGGGGCTCAGATTAATGCAACTGTCCAATATGAACACGGGAGCATAAACACAGTTATCTGAAACGAGCAAGTCTGTTGAGAATAATTAAACTACTTACGATATTATAATTACGCAGACTTACAATAATATTGTAAGATAAACACAAGTCGCTGTTAATGAATGTACGGTAATATCATGATCAGACACTTAATATTTAACTTAAACTTATAAATAACCTCCATATTTTTCATGTTTTATCGAACAATGTAATGATCAGTAGGCTCATAAACCTATACGACTAGGACATTATATTCTTCAATGAAATGTGCGAAAAAAGGGAGAACATAAATATGTTGCTTGCTTACATGTACACAATTTATTGTAGTGTGGAATTCCAAATTCGAAAACTATTCATAACGACCCGGAAGATGCGCAGTACTAGGTTTCTTATTTAACAGAAAGACGATTCCAGAAACACTGGCGAACTCGTATCTGAGATGTTGCGTTTCAGCATTTAAATATGTAACTAGTAGTGCTTCAACAGCACATACTTTCTCGCAATATTACAATACTATCGTTAAGTACGATGAGACGCCCATAAAGCTTCATTAATTTCAAACAGAAATTACGCAAAAACTACTTACATTTACAGAAAATTTACATATTAAAGAACTATTTTTTACAACAAACTTTAAGGTAAAAATCTTTATTTTCAATTTTATAGTTTTGAACTTTTTTTGAATTTTCCTGAAGACAAACAATAGCCGAAAATGAGATTAGTATAATATTTTTTACTGTCCCTTATTTCATTTGTGGAGAAAATTACATGAAAAATATTAGAGCGGTTTTAAGGAGAAAATCGTAAATTCCAAGCACATATTATGCAAATACTACTCTTTTTTTAAAAAAAATATACCTTTTTTTAAGAACTAATTTTGTGCAACCAGCTTGGCCTAGGGAAAAAATCTCAATCTTCAATTTTAATGTATAAATTGTTTTGAAATTTTCGAAAAATTGAGCAATATTGGAAAATGGGACTAGCACCATATTTTTACAGTCCCTGTTACATAAGTGTGTAAAATTAAAAAAAAAAACTTTGCAGCGATTTTTGAGAAAAAATACGATAGTTTTAAGCGCAAACTACTACGTAAAACTACGCATTTTTTTCCAAAAAAATGTACATGCCATTTTTTAAAGAGCTGTTTTTTACAACATACTTTGTTTGGGCCAAAAATTTCTATTTTTAATTTTGTAATTTTAAATTTCGTGTTTTCAATTTTCGAAAACTCGGGGATATCAACGAAAACGAGATTACTGTCTTCAACGTCCTTCGCACTATTCAACAACAACATTTGATAAAAAAATTAGAACCATTTTTCATTCATCGCAGCCCCATCGTCACCGCAGTACGCAGTCAGGCTCCAGCCTTAATATAGATACTCAAAACGTCACAAGAATGAACCTTAATAGAACAAACAAGCAAGTTTAATGAATCAACAGTCTTTATTCAGTTGTGCATCATCTACGCCCTCGTCCTTCATCGCGCAATCATCGCAGCCCCACCGTCACCGCAGTCCCCTCCATTTCGGTCTCCGCCAGTGCCTCCTCCAGCGCCGGACGGTTTATGCGGCGCGTCCCACCTGCCAAGGCGATAAGCGCTTGTTAACAACGCCCGAGATAAGAACTCGGCCCCGCAGCCTTCGCGCCCACTTTACGGCTCCGCTGCTTCATCCATCGCTTCCCGCTGCCCGCGGCCGCCCCACACCGCGGGAGTAACGTGATCTCCACGGAAGAAATATGCGGAGAATCCCGCCGTGCTTACACTCGTGTAAAAGACTTTCAAGGAATAAATATGGGCTTCGGCGATCGAGAAGGCCTTCGCGTGAGGAAGGGAGTGTGCCCGGTTTGCCGGGGGAGAGTTAACGTCGTCGGTTCGAGTCCGGAGTTATGCATCTGGGTTCCTGATGTGTGATTGTTGAGAAGAAAGTAATGACAATTCCTTTATCTGCAACCGAAGTATTGCTTAAATATCTAGTCACTATTACTTAGTACGTGGGCGATTGACTCAGCTTAAAATAACTCGGAAAAGAATATTAAGTTAATTTCCCACTAGAAATACTCGTAGCTTCGTGTAAACTTGAATATACCCGGAAAAGAAAAAAAATGAAACATGCACATAAATAAATCATAGGGATTTATTTTTAGTGATGTCAAACAAACTGATATTTCATAACCTCAACAGCAATACATTTTCTGCCGTTTACAATATTCGTTCATAAACGTTTCATAATCTCTAATAAACGCTACAAAATATGTATAGTTCTTCACATTATGAATATCACAAATATCACGAGACTTACGTAATATAGTACTTAAAACAGAAAATGTAGCGCTGCGTCTAATAGACCAGGATCAATATGAACTGAAAGATTGTGCCCAATGAAAATTTTGGGTTTTATATAGGATTTTATTTTTACAAACGTAACTTCAATAATTTAACAGAAAGCTGATAATTTACAACTGTCACGTTCATTCATTAACATTGAATAGACGATTTCGTCGACAGTCATTTGAGAGGGGTGACTGTTTTTTTGATTCTCAAAATGTATTCCTGTGTAGCTGTTGCCACAACACGAATATCATGGATTTATTTTATCGATAAGTTATATTATAATTTTAAAAGAACAATTCATAGTTCCAGAGGAAACATACAAAACTCGACTAAAAAAAACTCTATAGTGTGACAAGAAAGCTTAGAATTGCAGAACGTTTCATTATTTTTAAAATGTATAATAATACTGATTCTCAACTAAGATACACTCGAAATCATTTCCTCTAGGAGCTAGTATTCTTCAAGCTATTTCAGCAATGAAACAACTTCACCCTTCCGTTTCGTTAATATTTCCACCAAACAAAAATCTTCCAATAAGCTCACAAATTGTAAGAGACAAACTGGCCGCGTACGCATTCATTTCCCTCGGCGTGTTTTCCTAATATTATATCCCATATCTCAGGCCCGATTCGTAAAATAATAGGCTGCGGCCATAAACTACGCGAGCGCACAGCATAACTCATCGCCCGTTCGGAAAATAATGCTCTTGCAGCGCGAGCGCGCGCGCCGCCAGACAAATAAAGTCCGCTGCGGATGCGGCGGGGGAGGTGGAGCTAAGGGCGATGTAGGCAGTGATGGTTGGAATGGGCGTGGGGGGGGGGGAGAGACGGAGGGGGCGTTGCGCGTGGAGGTGGGGGCGGCGGGTACCTAGGGCGGGAATGACGGCATAGGCGATAGAGACGTTATGGGTGTCAGCGAATGCAGGAGCACAGTGGTCATTTCAGATGGACGCGGGAACAGCGGGACAGAGGTGGCGGGGCAGAGGTGGCGGGGCAGAGGTGGCGGGGCAGAGGTGGCGGGGCAGAGGTGGCGGGGCAGAGGTGGCGGGGCAGAGGTGGCGGGGCAGAGGGCGGCAGAGTGGAGGGCGGCGGGGACGGGAACGGTAGTGATGGAGGAGATTTGGCTACGGGGTTTATGGATGCAATGATGGTGAGGGGAGGACGGAGATGGCGGCGGAGGCGGCGGGGATGGAGGAGGCATGGAGGGCAAGGACAGTAGTGGGTGGAGGCGGGGTGGGAAAGGTGAGGTTGAGAGCTTTGGCGGTTGAGGCAAAGGGCGGGGAGCAGCGGGGTTTGTGGAGTCAATGGCGGCTGGATGGGGAACGGTGCGAGCGGCCGAGGTGGCAGGGACGGTGGTGGCGTGTACGGCAGTGGCGGGAACGATGGGGTCGTTGAGAGCTTTGGCGGTTGAGGCAAAGGACGGAGAGCAGCGGGGTTTGTGGAGTCAATGGCGGCTGGATGGGGAACGGTGCGAGTGGCCGAGGGGGCAGGGACGGCGGAGGCGTGTACGGCAGCGGGGTTCAAGGAGGCGATGGTGGCGGGCGGAGGCGGTGGGGCTGGAGGGAAGGCGGGGCGTCGACGGCTGTGGCGGAGTATGGGGCAGCGGCAGCGCGGCGATACGAGATAAGGGCCGCGGCGTCCGTCACTCGGGTCGGGCTTCACGCGCCGGCACGCCCGCGCGCCCTATCTCCACCGACTAACATGTGTATTTATAAGTGTGCGCGGCGACGGCGGTGGAGACGGCGGGGGAGAGGGGATGGAATGGGCCGGAGAAGGCGCCCCGTGGAGGTACTCCGCGCTCCGAAGAGGGTTGCCAACCCTCCTAAATGCGATGCTTCCTAGGACTCTTTTTTCATGCTTTGTGTGAGAGCGCAAATATGGAGGTAGGAGGGAACACATGGCCACGTTCAGTTAATGAATATCTTTCTAATTTCTAATATCTACTTTGCATTTAGTACGTGAATTAACCTTGTTGTTTGTACGATCAACCACATATGCGAACAACTTAACACACGTTTTACTTCCACGAGTTCTGACGTACGAGTTTTGTTTGAGAACCCAAAAAAGAGTCACTCCTCAATTGATTTCTTTTACGGTCAGATGATCCGACTACCTCCTTTTTCCACACGGAGTATCTGCGCCATCTTGAACGGTTTCCTCATTGTTAGAACACGTGTTTCGTGGAGCTTTGGAATGTGGGGGAAGGCTTTGGGACTTCGAAATGAAATACTGTTTTTCCTTCGATTGATCCGGACACATTTTGCTTCGGGACACTCGGTATCTTTTGTTTAGTTGATTGAAACACGTGTCTTTCAATGGTTATATTTAACTTGGTATGTGTTGTTTATTTTATGAATGGCTGGCTTATACTGACAAATTGTAAACTTAGTATTCATTGACAGCAATATCTTGAGTTAGAACATGAGGGTGTGTTTTATTTAATGAAATAAATAATACTGTGTTTCTGAACATAAATACAGGAGATATATTTTATGAATATTTCATATTAACTTGCAAAATTGCTTGAAATACGCTTCCACACCACAAGAAATTATATACGAGTACATTATAATAGAAAATCCATACGTAGCTAAAATAACCAAGGAGGATGTTGCTTGTAAATAGTGATTTTGTGTATCCAAAAAGTGACTGGACAGTTTCCTTCGGATGAATATTTTTTTCTCTCTAATTGGAAGTATGGGGGTAGTGGGATGTGATTTTGGCGGGCTTCATTAATTAGTATAAAAATAACTGCAGAACAGAATAAGAAAAAACATAGACGTAGACGAGTGGAGCACAATGTGGAATACATTCAGCAAATATAATATTATAGGAATATTACGAGTATAATCTCACGAGGAAAGAACACAAGCGAGAAGAGTAGGTGATCGCTTCCAACTAATCGAATGCTGCTAACTAAGAAGGATGAGGAAAACAGAAGAGTCAGAACAGAATACGAGGAAAGAATAAATCAGTATTGCTTGTTCCCAACATTTCTAGTGAATAGTTTTGAAAACTAATATCGATAAGAATAATTATTACAGTACATGGCAAGAGCATCACTGAAATCCTACTTTTTCCTACTGTGAGTCCCGTACAATTGCAGTGGCGGCAAGATCTGCGCGCCTGTCGCTCCGCGGCGCTAGTTTCTTGTTACGTCAACTGCTATGGTGTGTTCCCGTCAGTGTAGTGCATGTTTTTTATCGCGGGAGATAACGGTGATCTTCCCGGAGCCGACTGTTTCGGAGGTTTTCCTCAACCAGGTATCTCTCTCCAGCGGGCACCGCCCCTGACTGGACAAGCTCTAATCTCCCGACTGGTCTCCCGACATGAGTGATAGTGTGCATGCAAGTGTAAGTGTGGGTAAGTAAGCGGTTAGGATAGAACAAGGAAGAGGAAAGAAATATTGCGCATGGTTCTTTAGGGCCATAGACTTCCCCCCGACCCATACTCCAGCATTCACCTGGTGTTCATCGCAGAAAACTATCGATCAGAGCCGCCGGCCGCTTGAACTGAACTGGAAGAGGGAGGAACTGGAAGGAAAGATCGCGCGCGGTGTCTGGTCGTTGTACAAGGCATCCAAACTGCGATCAGGGAAACTACCGAAAGATCAGAACAGCTGGCCTACGAATTCGACTATAGCAGACTACTAACTCATTCAAATATACTCCTGGCACTTGACCGAATTTGCCCTTCAACCACTGTTACACTCGACCCGCAAGCCACTGCCTTTTCGCTCGCCGCTCCTGGCGTTGGAAATTGTGATCATCAGAATATATTAGTAATATTAACCAAGGCTCTCTATTTATTATAATTTTATCAAATAACAAAATATTTTAAAACATTATTTGCTATTAATATGTGCAAACTCTTTTGCAAGGGGTTTGAATACATTCGAAACAGAATTATTGGGTTGAGTTTCATGTAGAAGTCATTATTAAGAATTATTTAGAGGAGTTTGGTACGTGAGGGGTTTAGAGAGTATCCAAAAAGTGACTGGACAGTTTCCTTCGGATAAATATTTTTTTCTCTCTAATTGGAAGTATGGGGGTAGTGGGATTGGAGGAATTTTGAGGGTAAAACTTGAGAGTGGATTGTTCGATGTTAGTAGTGGAGAGTATGCCGAGCTCAAGATGAAAACCATCATTGTTTATGAATTAGAGAGCTTCGTTTATGGTCATTAGGAAACGATTTTGGAAGGCATAGAGTCAATGGATAGAGGATAGGGCTGCTGAGCCGAGATACAAGATTGAAATTCCACTTTCGTGACCTTGGCTGTAGAACGCACCCCAGGGGACGCAGTGTAGTTAGAGACTAGAGACGGAGGGAGGGTTAATGAGAGGTCCAGCTGCTTTGCGTTGCAGATTTTTGCCACTTGTGGAGTCCGTCAGCCTAAGGAGAGAAGCGGCAGGTCCTCCAGGCCCTTGCCCTCTTGCCGTAAACTGACTTTCAATCAGTAAACAACCAGCAGCTGACATAAATGCTTCCAGACAACACGAACAAGCATTGTGTACTATTTTCAAGATTATCCAAACATATGTCTTATTTTCACATTTTGTGAAAAAAATATAATTTATTTTTATTGAAAGAATATATGGAAGAAACAATTAAATCCCTTGTTGATGTTTATAGAAAATAAGATACTAGAATAGTATTAAAATAAACATTAGGGTAAAATTGGGGGATTTATTATAGAGTATATTGGTCTAAATGCTTGAGAAACTACATCAGCCAATCAGAGCAGATTCAAAGGTGTGCATATGAGTTTCATGGTAGGAGTTTGTAGGGTATGAAGTTAAAACCCATTAGAATTCAAAACAGATTAAGTTATACACGAAAACAGCAATAACTGAACTACTAAGAATAAAATAATGAAGATGACACCGTTACAGGAGAAGAATTGGTAAAGAAAAATAGCAGACAAAGTGTTATATAAAAATTCTATTAATAAACAGAATATCATCCCAAATCAGCAGACCTAGAAAAGAAGCATTAAAGGACAGTAATGGTAAAGAGAGCTTTAAAATTTTGAGGATAAAGAAAGTTGGAACTCTAGTTGCTGGATCTGGCGACAGTAGTAAGAACGACACTAGGAAGAACACATAATCATGTTAACTTCAAAAAGGGACAAAAATAAATATTATGAATGCCAAATAATATACAATAACAAAGAATGATATACCAAAATTTCTAGAACATTTTGTGCACGTCAATTTTAAATGTATGTATTTTTAGGACAGAGAAAGTGAAAGTGGAGAAACGGTGAAATAAAAGAAAGTAATAATAAACGAAAGAAAAGAAGGAAAGGAAAGAAACAAAGGTAGGAATGAAGGTAAAAATAATAGGAAGAGAGAAGGTTAGAAAAAAAGAAGAAGCGAGAAGAAAAGAACAAGGGAAGTGAAGAAACACACATAATATCTCCCGAGATATTTGCATGATACTGATCACGCATTATACGCTAGGTAAAACTCCCGATTCAAGGAAAGCATCATATTACATTTCCACCCTTTGGAATGGCACCATTACATCCGACAAAACCGAAAAAATTTCTGCTACAAGTGTAACATATTCGTTCTACAATCAGTGGAAAAATAACTACTTATATCAAGAAGCGCTTCTGAAGCTCCAAAGATAACTAAATAGAAAATAAAACGTTGTCATCAATTTACTCGATAGGACTGAAACGACATTTGGAACCGTAATATTCCGAAAGGTTGATTTGCCACAGCGGGTGCCCAGTGCCCAGCACCGGCTGCCCACCGTCGTGGGCCCCCTCAGTGCTTTCACGGTTTTTGCGGCGTGTCGCGTGGCGGGTTGCGGCACCGCAGGGGCAGCGCCGCTGACCCCGCCCCCTCCTGCCGCAGCTCATTTTTGGTCACCCGAGCGGAGGGGAGAACGGGCGGCGGTGAGAAATGGTTTTTCGCGTTTTTGCTCTGGAGCCCAGAATGTGCTTTTGGGGGTCGCAAGCTGGTATTCATTAAGGTTTTTTCTTGGATCATTAGGGGACCTTTCGGAAAGTACTATATTCTGGGTTGATAAACTGAGCAAGAAATTCACGATCTGTAGTTAAATTATTCTAAGAAACCAAATTTTATTATATTCATTTAGACATACATTTGGCTGCATGTCAGTTCTGTATTCTTAATTGTAATATATTAATTGTAGTGTTCTGCCACTAGATTGTATAAACTTACTTGCAGAAATAATAAATCTATCTCTTCACTATTTAAAAAATACTTCAAAATGACGTAATAGCACAGGAAGAGGTGTCTCAGTGCATCACCTGATGTCACTGGAATGCCTCTGATCGCAAGGCCGTAGGTTCGAGTCCCGACGCTGGCAGGATTATCGAGACACGCCTGTCAGCGGTTTCTCCGCTCAAAACAGGCGAATGCCGGAGCAATACTCTACCAAACGGGCCACGCATCGAGTGCGACTTTCCTTCCTCTTGCTTGCTCTATCCTCGCCACTTACTTACACACTAACATGCACTACACTACCACACATGCCTGGAAACCGGTCGGGAGCTTAGAGCTTGTCCCGGCTGGGACGGTGCTCTGATGGTGGGAGATACCTGGTGGGGTAAACCCCGCTAGCCGACGGTTGGTCGGCGGTTGATCTCGCCAGACAGTGGGGGAAGATCAGCGCCACCTCCCGAGAAAAAAATATGCACTACACCTACGGTACTAATGACCTACCCCATTGTCGCACCCGGAATTACTAACAGTCAATGAATAAATTAATTGTAATAGCTGTTTACAGTGATTTGAAATTCCGTTCTGAAAATGTGTCATTCCAACCTTAAGAATTACAGAAAAAATGACAATGAAATTAAGTCCGCCTTCAATTTTTTTTAAATTATCGCAAGTTGATATGAAGTAAAGAAATCTGGAAAATATTTTTTTTTACATTTTTATTCAAATCTCTAATAATGTATCTAATTTATTTTATAACGAATATCATTTTTCAGCAGCTTCCTATAAAATATAGAGGTGCGACCACTATCACTCATCTGAACGCTCGATAATGAGGCAAACGACGTATTTTTCAACATGCAATGTACTGAGTAGTCTTGTCAAATGTACTAGAACAAACTCAGCAGGTCATCGATAATGACCTCACCTATAATTATGCCGAGGAAAGACATGAACTCCCTTTTGTGTCAGCTTCGATCAACATGCGACCGATCACAACTGGAAATTTCCTGAATGATCATTGCCGATGAACATGATATAGAAAAATTAAATTTGCTGTTTTTTATTGCAACAAAACATAATAATAACAACAATAATAATAGAAAACAAATATTAATTATTTTGTCAAATTACATTTAGGTTATATTTAGTGGAACACCTGTCATTACATCACGATAGAACTGTAATTACAAAAGAGAAATAGAACATGTATACTGTAGGGAAATAAAAACATTCAAAATGTGGTCTCATGTCATTAAGTGTGTATTCTCCAAAAATGATTAAAAGAGCAAGGTTTACAAATTCTGAAACAATACAACTACTATTCACTTGAACTTAAGAGTTGAACATATTTCTGAAAATGTAATTGGAATGTTTATATTTACCAATATGTGTAAATGTACGTTTCAGTGAGCAATTGACATGTAACTCTATTATATTTACTTTAAATCGCAATGCTTTTCACAAATACTGTTTTTTTTTGGAAAGGAACACGTGACAATCAATTGTTGTTCATAACGTTTGATCTTTTGTTTGAAAGCATCCAACTTTCGGACTTCAAACTTTCTCTTGGAAACCAAAATTGATATTCCTAGATCATTTTATAAGGAATCGAAACTCCCCGAGTATAAAACGGATAGTTTGATTTTGGGGGGTATATGAAGCGTTATATGAAGCGTCATCATATTCAAAATTTTCTCAAAAATGGCTCCAACTTTTTTATTAAACTTTGTCGTCGTCGGGTTACGCTTAAAAGAATGGGGAAGGTCTTATTTTCTATTCAAAACCGAAATTATCTTTCGAAAAAAGAAATAGTTCAAATTGTTTTCATCCACTTTCTATAACGACAATTCTGAAAATATAATTTTTTTATTGAATTAAATATGATATTTAAAGACATTACTTAAAAACCTACAATTTTTTGATAACTAGTTGTTTTTGCTTAATATTGTTTGAAATGTAGGAAACTTTTTAAACAATTATTTTCTCAAACATGGCTGTCTTTTCTAAAAATTTTCCTTCCGCATGTATGAAAGGGTGGTAAGAAATTTGTGCCAATTTGTGCTCATTTCTTTCGCACTCCCTGCCTTTTCGACAGCTGTAAAAAGTTAACATTTCAAAACTAAACAGTAGAAGATATAAATTTATATCTTAAACAAAATATTTTCTAAAAATCAGCTCATTTAAAAGGGCACATACAGTTTTTGTAAAACAAGTCGTTTTTGCGTATTTCTGCTTAAAAGTAATGCAATTTATAGAAAAAAAACACGTTTTCTCAAAAACCACTCCAATTTTTTCCTTAATTATTGTTTTCACGAATAAAACAATGGAAGCTTAAAATAATGGCGCAGGTCTCATTTTGGATTAAAATTTCGAAAACTGCTCATTTAGAAATAATGAGCTCATTTAGAAATAATTAGAAACCTCCCTTTCCTCACCATTCAGTACAATTTGTTTCCGCAAGTCTTTCAGGGATTCTAGAACGTTTGAAAGTTCCAACCCCATAAAGCATCGATGGACATCACACACACTGACCACATTGATGCAACAGCAAAAGCCGTTTCAAATCCACAGCGGGGTTGGACGATTAAATCACATTACCCGACAGCAACAATTAACAATAGTGCAAGTCGCGGGCAAAGGTGAGAAAAAACCTTGCGCAGTGGGTGTCGGCCGTCCCCACCCCAGTCCACGCCATCGCCTCCGTCCCCGCCGCCGCGAGCCGCCCTCCTCTCCCTGCCTTCCATCCCCTCTCGACCCACCCCCCGTCACCCCGCCTTGTTACGCCTCACCTTGCTCCTCGTAGTCCCGGTGTGCCCAGCCCAATCCCGCCCCATCCCGGCCTGCCACCGCGCTCCGGCCCCCCGCCGACCCGCCACCCCCGCCGCGCCCCGCCGCGCCCAACCGCGTCCCGCCGCGCCCCTCCTCGGCCCTCCTCGCCCCGCCGCGCCCCGCCGCGCCTCGCCGCGCCTCGCCGTGCCCACCCTACCACCCCGACCCTCCGCCCCCGCCCCCGCCCACCGCCCCCGCGCCCCGCCGCCCAGGCGCGCGCGCGGCGCACCCGCGGGAACCCACAGCGCGTGTCCAACACGCGTCCGGGGATTCGCCGCGCAGTGTCGCGCGCGTCATTACAAATGTTAAATCCGCGATGTTAATTATGTCGATCTGTTTGCGAGTGATGGATGACGTGCGGGAACTAACTCATCGGATGACTGCACTTCCCACTTCGCTTTCCGCCCGGTCGACTTCGCCCTCGGGCGCTGCACGGAGCCGGAATCACTAGCAAACACCGGGGAATCAAATTCGCTGGCATTCAAAGAATACAAACAGCTAAGAAGGGGCTGTTGAATTATGCGAGACATCTTTCTATCACTTGGAAGATCTTATCTATCTGATTTATCACTCTATATTCTAACTTGGGCGCGCTGCAGCGGAGCGAAATATGCATTGTCCATACGCGCACAAATAAGGAATAAGACAATCAATGCCTTTCTCCCAGAACACAGGTAACACGGATATTTGCTTCAAATACATCAAGTTGGAAAGCAGATTCTTACGGCAATGTGTGCTAATAGTTTTAATATTGTCATTTTAGTTACATTTTTTCATGAATCTAGGAAGACGTTTTACAAGCATTTTTGCCCAATTTTCCAGCTCTCCCACAACAAGCCATTTTGACGCCTTAACAATTTATATTGGCACTTTAACGTTCATATGACTACCGCCTTTGATGCAATGGAGAGTCCATCTGTGCTACTTTTGTGTAATCTTTCATTTAAAACTGTAGTTATGCAACTGGTAAGTTTAATAAATTAGACACTTCATTTCTAAATGATAAGATGACGTAAGATTGTTGAGAGATGTTGTTCCATTCGCAAAATGCGTTTGGTTTTCGAATGATAAGACAGTTGCAGCAAACGCCCCTTTGCATTGGCTGCCAGTCCCGGGCGCACCCTTCAGATTATGGCTATTTAGCAAAAGCCACAAGAATGTCTCTGGTAAAATGCTTACCTAAAAATGTTATCTTTTGGTCTAAATTAAATACTGTGCATATAACTGGCCGCGAAGGTTAAGTTTCAAATTCTGCCGATACATTCGCGTTGTCTCATGAATTTCGGCAGAAGAATACGTGTTTATGTACTATATCACTTGATCAACATAAGTGAAAGTCGTAAATTTATCACTTCTCTGTAATTCTGTAGAGGAATCATTTTGCTCATCAGCTCTGAGCAATCGATGTAGGGATCATTGAATGTATTTCTGTAGAGGAATCATACCTTATTCAACAATATTTGAAAATTGACTGGAAGCTTCCTTGTCCTCATTCACAAGGTATAAAGCAAAAGTTCAATATAACGTTTGTGGGAGGGGGAAAGAGTATAAACAGCGCACGTTTTCTTAAGCTCAAAATACCTACTATATCGATGGCCTGCCAACATTTCACGACCCACAAATCTGATAAAGATCTAATTGGACTATGCTCTCATAAAATATAAGATTCCCAACAAACTAGAATGCCGAAACAGGGCCACTACTACCACTCAACTGCCACACGGAGGCTCTTTATGATACCAGCCCATACCTGGAAATGGGTAAAAGATTTCGACGTAATTTCATATGTGATATATGTGAACTATTTGACGAGACGGTGAAGACATAATACTAAATGAGATGAATCAATGCTGTCAGGAGAAACGAGGAAACCCTGAATAATCTGCCTCGAACCCACACTCTACAAGGAGCGGCCGAAATGTGCAGCGCGCGCGAGGCAAGGAGTGACCGCCCACCGTGAAGCGGACCACCGCAGCGGCGCCTTTCGCGCTCCCGACGGGTTTCGGGCGTCGCTGCGAAGTGGCGCCGCCCCCAAGACAGCGCGAAGCGCCGCGCATCGCCCGCCGCCGGGGGCGGTCGCCCGGGGCGGTCCGTGTAATTGCGCGGCGTAAATCGCGGACGCGGCACGGCGCGGCGCGGCGCGGCGGTGGCGCCAACGGCTGCGCGCTCATATGGTAATCAGCGCCGAAAGTTTAATTTGGCACCACTGCGGCCTTGTAATTGCGCCGGGGCGCCGTCTCTCGGGCGTCGCGGCGTGGCGGGGGCGGCGGGGAGGGCGGCGCGGGTCGGGCGCCTTAGCGTACAAGCCAGCGCCGTGTGGAGCAAATTATCTGCGTTGTAAGGAGCGTTACAAAGTGCGCGACAAGATTAAGACTATTAGCGCCGACCTAACTCAGCGCGCCCTGGCTGGCTGCCGCGCCCGCCGCCGCCGCCGCCGCCGCCGCCGCCATTTGCATCCCGTGCGACTTGCGGTCAAAGCTCTCCGCCTCCTCGGGGCTTTCTCGGCTTCCCCGCGTCACGTCCTGCCACCTCGGCGCTTTTCGCCGATGTCGCCGCGCCACGCCACGCCGGCGGTGGCGGTGCTCAGTGATAGAGGGTGGTAGTGGTGGCGGTTGGGGTTGCAGTAGAGGTGCTGCTGCTGATGGTGCTTGGGCGATTGATGTTTCCGGGCCAATCAACAGCAATTGTCATTATTCCCGTATTAGTGTAGTGATTGCTTTTATTTTTTGAGGTGGCGGTGACCCTCCCCTACCTTAGTAGACGCGGACGTACATCGGCTTGCAGGGAATTTTCCCCTCCAGGTATCTCCCGCGGCGGGACACTGCCTCATGCGGCACAAACTCTGAGATCTCAACATGTGAGATACTGGAGTGCATGTAAGTGTGTTTGAGTGGGGGCAGGGGAGAACAAGGATGAGGAAGGAAAGATCGCGCGCGGTCCATGGTTCATTTGTTACGATACTGCTCAGGAATTCGCCTGGTATTAAACGGAGAAACCACAGAAAACTACCGATCAGAGCAAAAGGTCGCTGGAAAACTCCTTCAGATAGCGGTTGAATTTCACACTAACTAGTGCACAATCTCGGGACTGGAGCCATAAGACCTGCCGGTCAGCGTCACTGCAGAGGGGTAATACTGGCGCAGGGCTAAATGCAGCCGGTGCTATAGTGGTAAGGGGGAAGCGGCTGTGTTGTTATTGGTGATAGTGTACGTGGCGGTGGAGTAGCGACAATGACACCAGCTGATGCAGGGATTGAGAAGGCACTGGAGAAACCAAGCGTAGTGCCAAGATCTGAGAGGTAATGGTTCTTGTAATGTGGTAGGGAAGGAAACATGGCGCGAAAGACACTCAGGAAAAAACGAAAGAGAAACGTCAAACAGGGGAGAACTTGGGGGGGGGGGTGTAAGTTTTGTGGCAGAAGTAGTAGATGCGCTGTGTTCATATAGCTACAGATTCAGGTTCTCCGTGAGAAGATACAATAGTGCTAAAAAATAGCATCATCTAAATAAAATGAGCATTCTGTACTTTTTTAAATCCAATCTGCTGTCAAAAATTTGAAACAAATATTAGTAGAATTGGTAATCATATATTTTATGTGGATTATTAGATATGTGTGATTCCATTACCTTCATAACTCGTTTGATTTTTGCGAATCGAGTGGGGTTTTTCAAGATTATTTTGCAGATTACAACTGTGAGAAAGATGATGCGGTTTTTTGGCACTACCGTAGTAGAGGAATTGGCAAAAACCGAACATTAATTTGTGACAGAATAAATGTGGTGTATTACTCGCGCAACTTTTCTTGAACGATGACCTTGCTTCCCCCTCTCTAGCACAATAGACAGATGAAGGCAAAAGCTCGCAGCGAGCACTGATGACAACATTCCAAACACTTTTTCACTGGCGCGAAATAGAAACAATTTTCTTTTGAGGACGAGAACTTCTATCCGTTATTTTCTCCTAAAATCTTAAGAAATTACCGAAGGAGGTAAACATCTATTACAGGAGATACCTCGAACAAACGAGACAGTTAGAACGCAAATTATTGAGAACGTTCCGAATGCATGACAGATTCTCCAGAGATTGGCATTTCTTCATCAAATCTAGTCGCCGATTTCGTAGCTAATACTCCCACAGTATCCGCATTTCTTCAATCCATCGTTCAAGAGAGGCTGCGCAAGTAATATCCAGCCAGAGATTGATGTTGCTGCTCACTGTGCCACCTGTCCTGGTAGCGCTTCCACATGCGACGGCGTTGAGAGTCAAGGGCAAAAACAAGCTTCCTGCGCCACGGTTTCCCGGCGGCGACACAAGTTGCTGCTCTAAGTGAGGCGAGGTGCTAATGAAAGCCGCGGCGTGGCGCCAGGGGGCGCGAAGGCGGGGTCGAGGCCGACGCCAGGGCGGAAAGCGCCGAGGGGGGTAGAACCGCCGCAGACGGCGGCTTCTTACTTTGCGAGGGAAATTCGCGCCACCACCCCACCTCTCCGCCCTCCTCCCTCGCCCACCTCCTTCGCCCTCCTCCCTCGCCCTCCGCCCTCGCCCTCCGCCCACGCCCTCCGCCCTCGCCCTTCTCCCACGCTCTCCTCCCTCACCCTCCTCCCACGCCCTCCTCCCTCACCCTCCTCCCACGCCCTCCTCCCTCGCCCTTCTCCCTCGCCCTCCTCCCCCGCCCTCCTCCCTCGCCCTCCTCCCTCGCCCTCCTCCCTCGTCCTCCTCCCTCGTCCTCCTCCCCCCGCTCTCTTCCCTCGCCCTCCTCCCTCGCCCTCCTCCCTCGCCCTCCGCCCTCACCCTTCTCCCTCACCCTCCTCCCTCGCCCCCTCCCTCGCCCTCCTCCCTCGCCCTCCTCCCTCACCCTCCACCCTCGCCTTCCTCCCTCGCCCTCCTCCCTCGCCCTCCTCCCTCGCCCTCCTCCCTCGCCCTCCTCCCTCGCCCTCCTCCCTCACCCTCCTCCCTCGCCCTCCTCCCTCGCCCTCCTCCCTCGCCCTTCTCCCTCGCCCCCCTCCCCCGCCCTCCTCCCTCGCCCTCCTCCCTCGCCCTCCTCCCACGCCCTCCTTCCTCGCCCTCCTCCCTCGCCCTCCTCCCTCGCCATCCTCCCTCGCTCCCCTCCCTCGCCCTTCTCCCTCGCCCTCCTCCCCCGCCCTCCTCCCTCGCCCTCTTCCCTCGCCCTCCTCCCTCGCCCTCCTCCCTCACCCTCCGCCCTCGCCCTCCTCCCTCGCTCTCCTCCCTCGCCCTTCTCCCTCGCCCTCCTCCCTCGCCCTCCTCCCTCGCCCTCCGCCCTCGCTTTCCTCTCTCGCCCTCCGCTCTCGCCCTCCGCCCTCGCCCTTCTCCCACGCCCTCCTCCCTCACCCTCCTCCCACGCCCTCCTCTCTCACCCTCCTCCCTCGCCCTCCGCCCTCGCCCTCCGCCCTCACCCTTCTCCCTCGCCCTCCTCCCCCGCCCTCCTTCCTCGCCCTCCTCCCTCGCCCTCCTCCCTCGCTCTCCTCCCTCGCCCTTCTCCCCCGCCCTCCTTCCTCGCCCTCCTCCCTCGCCCTTCTCCCTCGCCCTCCTCCCTCGCCCTCCTCCCTCGCTCTCCTCCCTCGCCCTTCTCCCTCGCCCTCCTCCCCCGCCCTCCTTCCTCGCCCTCCTCCCTCGCCCTCCTCCCTCGCTTTCCTCTCTCGCCCTCCGCCCTCGCCCTCCGCCCTCGCCCTTCTTCCACGCCCTCCTCCCTCACCCTCCTCCCACGCCCTCCTCTCTCACCCTCCTCCCCCGCCCTCCTCCCTCGCCCTCCGCCCTCGCCCTCCTCCCTCGCTCTCCTCCCTCGCCCTTCTCCCTCGCCCTCCTCCCCCGCCCTCCTTCCTCGCCCTCCTCCCTCGCTTTCCTCTCTCGCCCTCCGCCCTCGCCCTCCGCTCTCGCCCTCCGCCCTCGCCCTTCTCCCACGCCCTCCTCCCTCACCCTCCTCCCTCGCCCTTCTCCCTCGCCCTCCTCCCCCGCCCTCCTCCCTCGCCCTCCTCCCTCGCCGTCCTCCCTCGCTCTCCTCCCTCGCCCTTCTCCCTCGCCCTCCTCCCCCGCCCTCCTTCCTCGCCCTCCTCCCTCGCCCTCCTCCCTCGCTTTCCTCTCTCGCCCTCCGCCCTCGCCCTCCGCTCTCGCCCTCCGCCCTCGCCCTTCTCCCATGCCCTCCTCCCTCACCCTCCTCCCTCGCCCTTCTCCCTCGCCCTCCTCCCCCGCCCTCCTCCCTCGCCCTCCTCCCTCGCCCTTCTCCCTCGCCCTCCTCCCTCTGCGGAGGGCGACACTCGCAGAGTCAGCGCAAGTGGCTGCGACGCCCTCTGCGCTCGCCAGCGCCTCCACTCGCGTGCTCTGCCCGTGTTTCTTCGTGCTGGGACGACGCGCTCTGGCGTTCCGCTAACATAGGTGCGTATACGTCAATGTTAAACATGGCCTATGTTAAGAGTATCCAGTGTCCGATTAAATCGCGCGTTAAGCTGACTGCGTTGATAAATGTGTATTAATGTTGATGAATGATTGGCTTCGGACTCCATTTGGCTATTGTTGGTATCAGCCATAAGGTGCTTGCTGCAGTTGAGTGTGTGTGTTGGTGAGAATTGTCACAAAGCATGCTGTACGAACACGGAAAATTATTTTATGTAAATCACCAAGAGCGAATGCCAAAACCATGTCGCCAACTCACCGAGCCAAATAACTGAGGTACAGTGATTTTATGTTTGGTGTTATCGTGTATTTAGAAGTTACGCTTACATTTCAGTTTAAGAAGTTTGGTCGTAATTGTCTTCCCAAACTTGTAAGGCGTGTTGACACTTCGCTATGCGGGTCCGATTTCACGACTTGGCTGGTAAATTCGGCCCATGCCAGTTTCTTAAAATACCCTTGAGTCTGTCAAAAAAATTCAAACGCAATATGTTCCAAAGTACTTATTGTCAAACGTGTTTAACTTGACATGTGACGCTTATCGAAGATTGTGACGATCCTTCGATCTACAAGATTAATATAAAATGTCCTGTCCAATACGTAATTTTCAACGCTTATTATTCCCAAACCCATTTTAAATTAATTAATTAAAAAACAATATTTACCTATGAACTACGAAAAAAATGCCTTCGTTTCTATAATTCTTATCATCCAACATAGAGCCCTGACTTATTTTATAGATTCCATTTTAGTTATAGAATATTGCAAATAAACTGCTTCACACACGCTCTGCTACAATACGCATCAACTCTCAATCAGTATCCTATTTTAGCCCTATCGTTTCCATAGATTTGTTATGCAAATACAAAATCAGAGATTTTTCACGATTCTTTTTCATCTACACTTTTCGATTTAAAATGAGGAACAAGATTTAACACAACTTGCGAAATATCATTAAATCAGTCAATGTACTTTCTTTCAAAACATAAGTCAATATACTTTCCTATTCATTACATTTTTCACACGCAGAACCGTATTGAAATGAAAAAGATCGTGAGAACTTTCAAATTACAAAAGTTAACACGACTAGTTTTGAATTATACACCTTAATAGAATAACACAATTTTGATCATAGTATTCTGAATGAGAATGCAAATTATACTTCACTCAATACATCATTAACTATACGATTATGGGGAAATATTTTCTCGAAGTCGAAGTTATATAAAAGTATTAGAAATGCAAATAGCAAAATCCTATAGATGTTCAATACTTCTGAGTTGGACAGCATGACTTGGACTTCAGTGTCATCCTTCAAGACTTCAAAAATACCTCTCTCTGTGAGTTTATGATTAACAAGAATTTGCATCAAATCACCATGAATTTTCGCTATGGTACAATTTTTTTTACTTTACGATAGTGTTGCAATGCTGAGGCAAAAAATGGAAAATTGTTGACAGAAAACTCGTATTGTGTGACTGATATCAAAAAAGTTGATAAATCGTGTTCCCACATGTAGTTAATTATTTCTTCTAACAAGTTGTATACTGAGAATCCACGTTTTGTGGGTTATTGATGTAGAAACATTGAACGTTATCTATCAGTCCGTCCGCCTATCTGTCTATCCGTCTGTCGCAAACGCTAGCGCGTAAACCAAGGCAATTTATCCAATGCATGAGTAGGTTTTGCGTAATTTTGCTCCAAAGTTATTTTTTAAATTTCCTCGCATATAGTAAAGGACAATATAAAAATGACTTATTTTTGATAAACTTCCCAAATTTTCAAAAGTTGTAAAAGTTAGAAAGATTGGAAAAATGTGTGTCTGCTATAGCAACACTTCTTTTTCTTTGAAATACATCGAATTTTAACGAGCGAGGGAATACATAAAATAGCGCTATTCCAGTCACGAGGTCAGTATAGTATGTCCTGTAGAATAACGATCGCAGCGTTTTCGATTCTCAGTATTGTATTGTGGACATATTGTGATTCAATCACTTCACAGTAATATCAATTAACATTTCTGCTTTATTCTGTGAGAGATAATGTATTTTCAATTAAATATATTACTAAAACTGTTGCATTAGTAACAATAATAGTAAGATGATATGATCTAATATGAAAAGAAAATTAAACTTACCTACTGTCGGTCTAAGTAAACTAACAAACTGCGTCCATATCTGACTAGTATTTTTATGAATTATCTCATAAAGCATTTCAGAACATCAATGCCTTAGTGTCGTAGAAAATAACAGTTAAATGACAGTCCGGAAAGTATTGCTCTTTTATTACTCGTGCAACTTTCCTGGAACGATGGCCTTGCTTCTCCCTCCCTGGCACAATAAACAGTTGAAGGCAAAAGCTCGCAGCGAGCACTGATGACAACATTCCAAACACATCTTGCCTGGAAACAATTTTCCATTGAAGACGAGACCTTGTGTCCGTTATTTTCTCAAAAAAAATATAAAGAAATGACCGAAGATGGTAAAGATCCATCAGAGGAGATACCTCGAACTCCTGAGAAAGTTAAAACGCAAATTATTGAAGAATTTGCGAAGCCATGACTGATTCTCCTGAGATTGACATTGCTCTATTAAATCTAGTGGCCGATTTCGTAATTAATACCTTCACTTTTCCCGCATTTCTTCAATTCATCATTCAAGAAAAGTTGCTCGAGTAATATTGATTTTGCCCTGCTTCGCGTGTTTTTTAGTTTGTTTCTTTTACTTTTAGGTATATTATTTTTGGCGTTTTGATTCGTTTCCGTATAAACTTTTTTCCCACATAATTCTTAAAATGTTCTCTATTTGTAATATTTGAGGTAAGATCATGATTAATCAATTTTGTAATTAAAGTTATTTTAATTTAGGTTTAAGTTATTTTTTAAAGTTATTTACATATTAATGTAAATTAATAAGTAAATATTAATAGTACGGAACTATTAATAGTGAACATCTTACATTTTGTGTAGACAATTCGGCGTTTAAAACATCATATGATCTAGCAAATCAAACTTAAATTTATGGAACTGTTGTGACAGCTGCCCATAAAATGGAAAACCAAGTTTTCTAATTCCTTAAAGAGGTGTGACTAATATCCCAACCTTTGAACCGAGAGAAAATTTATGCATGCTTCAGAGACAGAAACGGATGCGTGTTCCTGTTAAATATATCTCGCTCAATGTCTGCATCATTTTGCTGGTTTGTAAACTGCCCCGAATACTTCAGGTCCTTCACGTAAGTAAACATATTTTTCGTGCCTCTTAAAAGAAACTCGTGCAGGACACACTTCAAGCGAAACACGTAACAAGAGCTGCCGGGCCGACCCGCCGCTCGCAAGCTTGGTTGTTTCCGCGCACTCGGGGGCGCGACAAATAGGCACTCCGACGCAACGCGACGCGATCGCGCTAAAAAGACTTCGCGGAGTCGCGACGGCGAGCAGGAGGGGAAGGAGGAGTGGGGTGGCTGGCGTCTGGCACGGCCCCCTTGAGCGACCGCGTCAGGTGCTCAGCCTTCGCCACCGCCACAGCCGCCGCCGCCAGCGCCCCTTGAACACGTGTTCGACACGCCCCCGCCGCCAGCATTCCTGGCCTTCTGCTCCCTTGGGTATAAATCGGCCGAAATTTAGTAATGGGAGCACCGCCTCTGTTTAAAAACACACCAATTTATTCCAGTCCACTCGTGAAATGGGCCGCATATTTCCTGAGCGCCCAGTAAATATGATGAGCGGCGAAACTGATACGCATTCGTTATTTTAAAAGAAACTTGCATTAATTCACTTCTCCACCGAGGTACCAGGGTGTGAATTACGCCGACTAGAAATAGGCGCGCGCCCGCGATTAATATAACGTCGCGCGCTTGGCCTCTGCAGCGCTCCTAGCGGCGGGAGGTGACACTGCACAAGGGCCTCCAGCCGCGATGCTGAAAGGTCGAAAGAAAGACCATTCGATCGTTTGGAATGAACCGATTGCAGAATTTGTTTACATTATGTTCAGTCTATTATCGATATTTATCCTCACGGATGATGAGATACATTGCTTGTAGTTGAACTAGGAATGTAAACAAAACTGATGCTTTGTAGGTTAGGTAGTTGATAAGGATTCATTCAATCATCGTCACTTGCAATTTACACTAATTTTATTCATGATATTACCAAATGGGCTCGTGGGGCATTGATTTGTTTGCCTGATGTAGTTATACGTTATTTGCAACTTGTAAATGTTTGAGAATTGGAAAAAACATAAAGAGATTTTCAAATTTATTTTCCCGCCAAATGTTTTATAATCTGCAAACAATTGAATAATGATATGTTTGATGCCTTGCAAATGAGTGCCGTCGCTTGTTCGATTTATTGCTGGATCAGTTTGTTTTCATTTCGAATATGATATTGGAAATTGTATAATATGAGACTCTGCAGGCAAGATGTCATTGTTCATAGATGATTAACCATCAAAGAAATGTTGAAAGTCAGAAAGAAATGGTGAGCTAAAATTAACAGTCTTAAATTACTTACTATAGGCTTGTTTAGATTTCTTAATAATAAAATAAGGGCCAGCTGTAGTAAGAGTAATGAAATTTCGTTATAAGAAGTTAGATTATATGTATTAAATATGTGTTGTAAATAGAGTGAAAAAGAGGTGAAATCTTTAATATTTGTTTCCGTAAGTAAGGTTATTGTAATTTTGTTCATCTTTCTGTATGTGTGGATTCAATTCATTTACACATGCCAAACTCAGCACCCGAACACTGAAACATTTTTGTAACTTCCTATTTGAGTTATATTCTAATATTACAGTCCCATTCTCTTGCTTTTGTAGTTTGCGTTCTACAGAGTTAGCTGATCTCAGAAATGTATTTATATGACCACAATATCTTCGGCCTTATCAATTTAATTTGATATTTTTCCACAGGTTAATTTATATCAGTTCAAAAATGTTAGTCGTATGTGAATATTGCACTTGCAAAGGTATATTCAGCGGCGTTGTGTGAACATATGTCCTGCATTTTGTAACTCCAATGGTCTTGTAAAGTAATGAACACAAAAAATGTCAGCTGCTCATATTCGCTAGAAGTACTTTTTTATTCCCTAAAATCATCTGTTATTGCCACGCAAGACGTCTTGAATCCCGTTTTCGGCCACAGCCCTAGTTCTTGGAACAGCCCTAGTTCTTAATGCCACGTAAGGGCGGCGGTCGGTGGTGCTGACGTCTGCCGGAAGTTGGTCTCTTGGGAAACCAGTAAAATTGGCCTTACTGCACGAGGAGATTAAATGCTCATTTCTTTCAGAAATTCTATTATTTGTATGTAATATTGTCCAGAAAATTGACAATATTAAAATGTGTAAATCATATTGCGAAATGAATAATCTTGGAACTTATAAATCTCACTTTTAATAATACTTCAAGGAAAAATTTAAAACATTTAGTATATGATTCCACAAAACAGATGAGTTAGAAATACGAAATTGTATAGAAAGACGTACTTGCATGTGGGCATATTACCTTCAAATTACAATGTTTTTGTAAAATAACAACAAAATATTCCCGAATCACTTTTTTTGTGATGTAGCTATTTCAACTTGAAGCAAAAGTGTTAAATTTCATCATGATGCTGTTAATTTGGTCAAATGTTAAAACAGCAAAATTAGAGGCGCTAACGTGGCCATATTACCTTCACTTACCTTAGATCTTTACACTAGGTTAATTATACACACAAAATATTTCCTAAGAAATAAAGCATAGCTACTTCATATTATCTTGACTGCTAGTTTCATTTCAATCTGTTTCGCGGGGGAGATTTTTCTTTTAATTCAAAAGAATGTTCCACGTAAACGAGGTCAACTCTTTACTATTTATAGAGCTGTACAATCTTCGGGCTACTGCGCCATAAATAAAATTCATCATTCACAGTCCTTCAAAAAACCCTTCCAGTGTATATGAGCAGCCGAACATTCATCTGTTCACTTTGGTGTATTACTTCACAGGCACATTCAAGTATATATATTCCGACAAGTCACCCCTACTCAGGGGCGTAGCTAGTTGTGCACCACACTGGATCCCCCGAAATCAGGGGCCCTTCATAAAGACCCTCGCTGATGAGGTTAGGCTAAGAATGAAACAAAACATGTATATTTATTTTTTCCAGTGCGCCAGCCATATTTTTCATTTAGTTCTTAAAGATTTTATTTATGGTCTAACCATTATACGATTCGAACATTAGATTGTTGCAAAGATCCAATGTTATTTTGAAAACGGTTCATTCTACTAGTTAGCGGGAACGTTTACGACACATTGTCTACGATTAATATATTTACATAGTATTAAGCTTTTTTAATTTCATAAAATGTCCAATTAACTGTCTATGCAAAACAGCTTTTATTTTATTTTGAAAAGCCTATTATTATTATTATTATTATTATTATTATTATTATTATTATTATTATTATTATTATTATTATATTATTTTGTATTATTATTACAGATTTAGGCAAGTAAAAAAATAAGTTAAACAATTATCAGCTTATTATTTAATGCCATTCTTCTTCAAACTAGTGAAACCGTGTATTTCGTAGGCATATTTATTTACCTGAGTTTAAATCTAATTAATAGTATAATGCAAACCTAAACCAATTAGATTTAAAACTCTCAATTTCATTTCACTGTTTATGTCCATTGCTTTGTTAATTGGAATAGAGGAAAGCACATTGGCGTTATCTGCTTCATTATGACCTTAACGTTTTCAGTGAACAACTTCCAGTAATGAGTAGATATTAGCAACTTTCAAGAGACTAACGAATATTTTTATATTAAAAGTACCACTGTAAAAAAAGATAATTTTTTTTTCTAGTACTCCTTCATAAATATCTCTCACGAATAAGCTTCGCTGACAGGTAGATCAACAAATGTTCATTTTAATTCACACGTGTACCACTGAAGCATTAAAACAGAATGATGTACAGCTCGTAATTATGAAATATTTTGCATGAATATTTTGTTGACACATGAAAATGAAGATAAAAAATCTCCTGATATAACAAAATTAAAATTTCTAGAGATTCAAAGAATTTTATTTTCATATTTCAAAAATTGTAATGTAGCAATTCAGTTCTCGAAGTTTAAATGGTTCAATATTAAGAAGTAAGTTCCCGTAACTGAAGTTAGAACTGAAAACTCATTGATAGTCTGTGTAACCTTATACTCCTGTTTATTGCATTTATTTGGCAGTAATTTCATAATAATTTTTAGTGAAAATACTATTGACAATATAAACTGTCGAATGTCACATGACTTACATCCTAATTCTTACTCACATACGACCATAATATTAGCATTTTTACTTTGAAGAAGACGAATAGTGAAAGAATGCTTTTCTTATATTTTTAATAGCTCAAGTCATGTATTCATTTTCAAAAGTGAAAAACATTTTATGCATTTCAGAAACGTCATTCTGAAAATATGAAACATTTTATGCTGCGTACTCGAACAAGAATCCCGCGTTATTTGAAACAGAGACTGCAGCTCGTCTGCCGCATAGCACTTCACTGCGCCCTCTCCCCCCTCTAATCCGTGTCAGCTCACTCGGACCGGATAACGGCAGGATAAAATGGAAATGCACCTTATATGGATTGAATACAGTACCTAGTCCATATAAGAAGCCTTGCTCTGCTGCTTCCCAGGCCTAAGAACAGCGTCGGTTACACTAAAAATAACTGAAGAACTATCCATCAGAATCAAATGAAACTTCGACTGTCGTAAACATCAAGCACGTCAGCTGTTTTTTGCATAATTATTAGGAGAGCAGTTCCGCTCGTCGCTGATACAAGTCCCTGCTTAATATGGGGAACGTTACAAGCGGAGGGCATCATTTGTGGGCTGCTCTTTCTTTGTGCGAGTCTGCCGTTCAGGGAATGTCGGTGCTGCCAACCTTAAAACTACAGTAGACGAGCGGTCACACTACATTTTTTTGCCATTCCAAGATACAATTCTTTTTGTTTCGTTGCAACGACAATCATTGTTTGATTCTTGAACACGCTGTTTTTATTATGATTGTTACGTAATATTCTTCTCTTGGCAGGGTGGGGAGACTTCCCCACAGTCTTTGACAACACGATGAGCATCATGGCAGAACTCATAGCCACAACATGAAGTTCAATGGACATCATTCAACCAACCACTATTCAGCAAGAATCTCCCGGATAATAGCACCTTTCTGAACCCCTTTGTCATCGTACATACTGTATTTCAAAAGGTATGGAAAATGTCTTTCCTAAGTGTGCTGTTCTATAGAAAGTGAGTTTGATGTGTAACTGTATTGAAACGTGAAATTATCAATGATTTCATCCCATCTACTTGCTATCATTATGAGACCCAAATAAAATTACTCAACTTCATGTCCAAACCATTAACTAAACATTCTGTTGGGATGCAAGCAAAAATGACATTTCGTCAAATAATCGTAAATGCAAAGCATAATGCCAAACAAGATAGACTTATTCATTGAAACTGACTGTTATCTAACGTCCCAGGAAATATAAATTTGTGGCACATTATTTATCCTGTACTTTCAACAATAACCAGTAATAATCCGCTGTCAACAATTTCAAAAGATTTTTCAGTCGTCCCCGTGTAATTCGTGAATGCCGAAGTAAGGTCGCGATGTGTCTGTCATTTATTGTCCACTATTTACAAAATGTTACAACAAGCTTGAGAGACAATCTTGAGAGAGTCCAGTTAAATCTCAACAAACAACAACCCTAAACTAAATATATGAATCGATAATAAAGTTTAAAGCAGTATCACTGTCTTGGTAATAATTAATGGATATATCCTAACAAACTTTTGACTATTTTCGAAATGTCATTGAACGAATACTTGGTATTTCATACCGCATAGAGATGCAGTACAGACAAGAAAAGGAAAACATATAAGACAAGTGACAAGACAATTGAAAAGCACAGTTTCCCCTGGGCGATGCACTTTGAAAACATGCTGCACATATTTTCTCGTGGCTTCATTGAAATCTATAACAAAGATTGATTTTTGTCCGTTTAATACTCACGATAATATACCAATAGATTTTTTTTTAATTTCCCAGAGACGTTTTATACATTTCGTTGTTAACGGGGATTATTGAGTCCATTTGTACAAGCCATCTTTTTTGTCATGTAATAAGTCAAATGTTTTACTTCCCAATATTGTGACTATCATTACAAATAACATTAAGATAAATGCCACTGAAAGTCTATTTATTTTATCGTTTTAAAACCACACAAGTCGGGTAGACTTTCAATTCTAATTTTCTTCTCCGCTTCTTCTCTGTCATCTTCTTCTTCTTCTACTTTTCGTTTCTTTTCTTCTTCTTCTTCTTTCCCTTGCCGGAGTGCCAGCAAATATCAATGTCGCATGTGGATTGCTGGGGTGTTGCAATACGAAAGCTTGTTACGGATAAACGTGAAATGCGTTACCT
Organism: Gryllus longicercus; assembly: GCA_038098605.1. Classification (NCBI taxonomy): domain Eukaryota; kingdom Metazoa; phylum Arthropoda; class Insecta; order Orthoptera; family Gryllidae; genus Gryllus; species Gryllus longicercus. The sequence goes on along the minus strand of JAZDUA010000009.1, from coordinate 9,660,920 downwards.
TCAATTAACAACCTTCAGTGATTCACGATACTCATCTAATAATACCATCAACCGAATATCCGTCATTCTGCCCCTTCACGTCTACGAACGCGTGCACCATGATCCCGCCGTGCTTAGGCCGAGCCAAAAGCCGCGTTGGATGCGCAGGGCACAATGTAGTTGGCAACGTCGAGCTTGTTCCTTCGGCGACTGCTTCAGCGCTAGAGGCAATTTAGAGCGCGCGATGAGAGAGGCGTCGACGGCTGCCTGGGCCGCGGAGCAGCCTGCGCGCGGGGGCGGCGGCGGGGGCGGGGGCGGGGGCGGGGCATGGGGGCGGAAACGTGAACGGATGAGTTCGCCTCTTTTCCCGCGTGTTTGAGATTCTTTCAGAGTTATTCGATCCGGCTTCGTAACAAATTACGAGAGGACGGTGCCAAGGCAGATAGTCAAACAAGTCCCCGTGTTGATCATTCCTGTAAAATACGCACGGAAATATTTATAGGGCGTAAAGAAAGCGGCGTCGTGGATATTAAGACGGTTGTGGGATGTGCGTGGTGTTTATTTCTTTAGCTCTGTCTACGCATATGTTTACTTCTTCGGCTTAAAATCGAACAAACATTGCTATCGTTATATGTAAAAACGAAAGTTTTAGGAGTGTTTTGAATACATATACATCTCCTCACCACCGGAATAACATTCAAATTACGGGTTTAATAGTTATGTTTAGATGAAAAGTCATAAGTACAGTGTTCTCTCAGACAGTTTTATTTAGAGGATACTAAATCATCAAAGAAAATACAATGAAGTTGAAGACAAGGAAGAAAATGAATGGACGAGTCTTCTATTGTTCATTCAAATATAACTGTAGATCATGAATGTGGATGCTTCTTATTCCTTCTAAATTTAAGCAAGGGAGTAATTTTACACACACACACACCTACACACACACACATCCACCCCCCCCATATATATATATATATATATATATATATATATATATATATATATATATATATATATATATATATATATACACGTTATGGGAAAACTTTTTGAGAAAAACAATTTCTGACCGCTTCCTGCAGCCTGCGCTAAGTGGCACGTCCGTCTTCGTCGGCGACGCAACTCAACACAGCTGCAGTCTCCGCCGCCGCCGTCGTCAATTGGGCGTGCGTTCCCCGTTCCGCGCCGCCTCCTCCGCCTCGCTCTAGCGGTTGCAGGTGAGGCGTGATAGGGGGGCGCCTCCGCCCTGCCGCCCTCGCGCCGCCCCCGCGCCGCCACCGCGCCGCCCCCGCTCGACCTCTTCCCTATTCACCTTTCTCCTCCGCCAAACGTATAGATGACAGAGCACGAAAACTGACATTTTTTTATCAAGATCGTCCTTAACAAAAATGAGGAGAGGAGCGTCAGCGAATAGATCACAACAATTCAGATCAATGTTGGTTTTTAAATGTGTTCTAAAAAGCGGGACGGCGTTTTGATTGTTCAGTTGTGAGAACTGATCTGTGTGAATTTGTGATTACTTAGAGCACCACTCCAACAACCAAACCTCTACTAGGTCATTCGATATAGTTTCAGTTCGTTCGCATTTCAATCAATGGTTCTTTATTATTTAGCTAATTATCTTGGACATAATATTTCAAATCTTGTTCTTAGGCTTGACTCAAATATTTTTTATCTTGTTACAAAAATATACATTGTTGGATGATATATCTGGAAGTCTGTGCTAATTGATGTATAGAAAGAATAACCCCTATTTATTACATTCACTTGTATAAATGCCCATAGAAGCTCACGAATTCTATGCCTCTCTGTGTAGTATAGAATGGGGAGCTCTCCCACTCCGCATTTTTCAAATGTAACGGTAACAGTCTCTATCTAGACTCATGTTCACACTGTAGTCGTCGTTTCTCACTACATCTCAAATACAGCGCCACTCGCGCGGGCGGCAAGTTGGCAGCGACGGGCGACTGAAGGAGGCGGTACAAAGCGTGAAATGGGCAATCACACGTCGCCTAGGAATAGCAGAGGCGCGGCGCGGGGCGTCGGGCGCGAGGCGGTCGGAATTAGCCTCTCGTTAGGTGACAAGGCCCCGCGTCGCGGCTGTCACTCGCTGCCCGTCGCTATTTCGGCGCCCGCGCCCGCCGCCAGGCGGCGCGCGAGGGCGTGGCGGGGGCGGGGGAGAGGGGGGGGAGGCGGCGCGTTTTTTCGGGCGTCGGGCGCCGCGAGGGGCGATGATAAACGAGGCTTTATTTGTCAGTTGGCGGCCATGTGTCTCTTCGGGAAACGTCGAAAGGAGAAAAAGTGCGAGCAGCGGCAGGAGGGCCGGCGGCGGGCGGCGGGCGGCGAGGGGGACGAGGTGCCGGGCCAGCGCTCCGTCAGCGACTACTCCAAGCCGTCGCGCTACGACGGCCCGCCGCCCGTCGACGACGTGCACAGCGCGAGCTCGCGCGACTCGCGCGGCCGCGGCCGGGAGTCGTCGTGGAAGCAGCAGCGCGGCCGCGGCGCCCCGCGCGGCGCCTCGGACCAGAGCTACGGCTCGGCCGGCCGCAGCCCCACCCGCGCCACGCGCCCCTACGCCAAGGGCGTGTCCCAGGACGACGACTACCAGTCGCCGTACTCGTACAGCGAGTACGACGAGCCCCGCGCGTCCGAGGAGCGCAAGACCGCCCGCCGCTCGCCCAAGCTGCGCGCGTCCCAGGAGCGCTGGTCGGAGGAGCGGCCGTCCGACACGTCCGCCGGCGGGCGCGGGCGCGGGTCGTCCAACAAGACGCGCTGCCAGGTACGGGGGGAAAGTACGAGAGCTGTGTGCGTGCGTGCGTGCGTGAGAGAGGAAGAGAGAGAGAGACGGAGAGAGAGACAGAGAGAGACAGAGAGAGACAGAGAGAGACAGAGAGAGACAGAGAGACAGAGAGACAGAGAGAGAGAAAGAGAAAGACAGATAGAGAGAAAAGAAGATGCAAGATGAAAGCGAGTGAAGACGAACGGCGTGGCGCTACCCAAAAGCGTACCAAAAACGTTGATGTTTCCAAAAAAACTCATGATACACACAAAATTTCTAGTTTTTTTTTGTCTCTTTCCGATTACTTGCAATCAAGAGCCACTGACAAATGTCAGTGGTGTCGATACTCTGGGGGCACAAAATCGTTCGCAATTCGCAACCTTTCCTCAGTGTTGTTACTTTTTTTAAATTATTTTGTACGCGCTAATATCATCAAAATGTATTTTGAATCCTGACTACGTACAACATTTATTAGAACATTAAGATGACAGTCAAATTTAAGGTAGAATGTACTTGAAAATTAACATTGATGTGTTATGTTTCACATAGGAAGCAGGACTTTCTACTTCAATGATTTATGAATGAAAGTAAACAAATAGTAAAAATGCAAATCACAATGCTTTTTATTTTTCATTTCCTGCTTTACATTCCATAAACATTATTATTAACATATTTCTTGTACGTGATGAAACAATAAAATATAATTCATTTAATTGAGAGCTATATTTAAAAATGGAAACGGCAAGGGAAAATACCATCTCTTTCGTCCTATTTTAAACATCGCTGCTTTCTGTCAATCGCCATCATGCTGAAGTGAAGTTGCCCGCGGGCTCGCGCCAGGACAACTGCCAGGGCGTGCCCAAGAGCGCGGAGGGCCGGCCGCGTTCGTCGTCGCGGCGGCGCGGCGCGCCGCCCGAGGAGAAGCCGCCCGTGGGCGCGTGCGCGCTGTCCGGCTGCCCGTCGGCCAAGCTGAAGCGCGCCCGCAAGCGCAAGCGGAAGCCCACGTACGGGCAGCGCGCCCAGGGCCGGCGCCAGCCCAGCTACGCGCAGCCGCTGCCGCTGCCGGCCGCACGCCGCCCGCCGCGCTCCTTCCTCGAGTGCTCGTACCTGCCGCGCGGCGCGCGCCCCACCGCCAACTGCGCGGGCGTCTTGTTCTGAAGGCGAGTGCGACCTCTCGGAGACCCTAACGACGCCCACAAAAGATTCCATTAAAAAGTCAGCTCCAGCCTTTATGACCACTCAACTAATTTCAGTGTCTTATTAAAAATTAGTAGTGTCCAATTGCACATACTTGAAATTCTCGGCTATCCGGGAGACGCCGCGTCGTTGGCTGGGAGGCCGACGTTTCGCCTGACATGTCGCATGCTTCCTCAGGGCAGTGACGAGACCAGCCAACGACGCGGCGTCTCCCGGATTGCCGAGAATTTATGGATTCGAGCCGCGGAAGCTACGTGTACATAACGCATACTTCCTTGCGTTGCTTCTAAATATGACACTTTCGACAATTCAGAGACTTCAACGGAAATGAGACCTGTACCATTCTTTTAAGCGTTCCTTGTTCTATTCGCGGAAAATTTTGAAAGAAAAAAGTGGGAGTGTTTTTTGAGAAAAATGTTAAAAATATTAAAAAATACATAATTTTTTCTATAAATTTCAATAATTTATAATTTAAAAAATATAAACATATAAATATTTGCAATGTGTGAAAACATGGAGTTTGCCGGAAATGAGATAGCATCACATTTTTACCGTCTTTTGGTAGATACGAGAAGAAAATTTGAAGAAAAAATTTGGAGCCATTTATTTGGTAAAAAATTGTTTAAAAAATAAAGACTACCTACATTTTACGTAAAATTACGCGAAAATACGCATATTAAAAAAATATGACATGGACTTACTTCAAGATGTTTTTAAAGAACAGATTTCATTTAAAATTCTTATCTTCAGTGTTGTATGTGTAGGAACACGCGGAAAAAAATGAACTTACTCTCTGTTTTTCATATATTAATTATAAAGCTACATATACAGACATATATCTAATTAGATTACAAATGTTTCCATCCACTGCCACTGTAAACTTCCTATCTCTTTAGTTGTTTTACAATTCCACGTACTGAACATCAAAGCTGTGGAGTTCATCTGCCTTGGGAGGAACGTCACCTTGGAAAGGGGTGTGGCAGTTGTGGTTTCGCGTTCGGGGCAATCAAGGGGCCGACGACGGCGCCCTGCCACGCGCCGTCGGCTGCAGGCCAGGCGTGCGACAGGGCACGCCCCCGCGCGGCGGCGCGCCCACCACGCCGTGTCTCGCTACCTCTCTCTCTCTTTCTCTCTCTCTTTCTCTCTCTCTTTCTCTCTCTTTCTCTCTCTCTTTCTCTCTCTCTTTCTCTCTCTCTTTCTCTCTCTCTTTCTCTCTCTCTTCTCTCTCTCTCTCTCTCTTCTCTCTCCCCCCTCTCTCTTTCTCTCTCTCTTTCTCTCTCTCCCCCTCTCTCTTTCTCTCTCTCCCTCTCTCTCTTTCTCTCTCTCCCTCTCTCTCTCCCTCTCCTTCCCTCTCCCTCCCCCTCTCCCCCCTCTTCCCCCCCCCCTCTCTCTCTCTCTCACGAACGCACACACAGCTCTCGTACTTTCCACCTCTATCTCGTTCTCTGACAGGCTGCGATAGCTCCGCGGCAACAGCGGTCGCGGATTTTCCATGTAGCAAACATAGTTGGGTTGATTGTGGTCATTGCTCGGGGTCATTTTCCGATTAATACAAAGCTAATGTAAGAGCAATACTCTAAAAAACAGGTACGGACTGCACGCAACGTTTCTTTCCTGATCCTTGTTTCTTGTCTACTTAAACACACAAATGTACTTGCCCACAGATGTGCATTCGCACTGCGCTACTAACGGTAAGGGAGGATCAATAGATAGCTGATAGCTTTCCCCGGTCGAGGAGATACATGGAGGAGGAGACCTACCAGTCGACGTGTAGGTCGGCGCGGATCTGACGTTCCTGCGGGGTGAGAACACTGCCACATCCTGGGATAAAATATGCACTACACTTGCGTGCCAATTACGCTAGTAGTTAACGAGCCCGAAAACATGAAATACTCGAACTCACTCAAAATTCATTAGCCAACCCGAAGCGCGGAGGACAACTTTCAAGTTTTTCACCTCCGGGTAGCAGGGTTAAAATTGCGATGGATGCATGTTGAAATTTGGACTGTACCATATTTGCATCAGCTTTTCTCCCTTCCCTCTGTCCCTCCTTCTACCATTGTTCCATCATAGATCATATAGATAGGATTTCATCACCAACAAAATTAAATAGCTGATCCATTCAGGTATACCGATTAGCATACATACTGAAATCAAAATTAAGGATAAGTTACAATATTACAAATAATATACAGATACTTTTTTTCAAGTAGCGTTTTCCACAAAATATTATTTTAAATTATCTTTGCAATTTTGGCCTAAGAAATATATCTTTACCTAAAAAGGGTATTTTTAATTTTCAATTTTTGCAATCTGTACGTCATCGCAAGTTCGTGCGTATTTCCAAAACGGGATGCACTTAGGGTTCAGTAAGGGCATTTACGGTCAGCGAGCGCACAGCAATTATGATGGCTTGCTGGCGGGTATTGCTGATGAGAATTCCCCACTCATCGCTAAATGGCAATGCCCACTGTCTACAAGGTCCTCAGTGGGTTGCTAGATATTCTAACGCATTAGAAAGGAAAATTTAGCAGAGTGGGAGAGACTGCACTTATTTTAAATCAAAATGTTAACATTAGATTACGCCATCTCTGATGCAAGAAAAATTCAAGGAATTATCAGGAGATTTAATATCTAAGAAAAATGTATTTAAAGATTATTGTATCTAATGCAAATACTATATTAGTAAAATTAATACCGATTCCCGGAGTAATAAATATTGACTGAACATTTAATTTAGTGCAAAATCAAAATGACTAGAACTATTTCTAGAAGTTTTCTTATTTCTTCACGCGTTTTGGGAACAAAAGATCTAGTCTTATTCCTAGTCTCCTACGCTCTTTCAGTGATTCTTCTCTGCCTTAGGTTCCAGGGCTTGGCTCGTTCCCCTTCTTGTCGTTTTATTCTATTCAGTTTGGTGTCAAGTCAGGACCTTCCCCTTTCCACTGTCGGACCATCTACATTTTTTTTCTTATTGGATCTGTCAAAGTACCCCGTAGAGCCATTTCCACAGGTTAAGGGTGAAGATCTCTGTCTGGTAGGGAAGGATTAGGGTTAACGAGAGGTACGAAATGGTGGTTGGGTTCCATCAAGCCATGATACCCATGATCAAGAAATTACACCGCCTAAATGGGATTTTGACTCTCCTGCGAGCTCCTACACCGCCGAGGACCCGGGAGAGGTCGCTCAGGGCTTACACTGATGTTACTGCAGTTTCTCTGACCTGCAGGTCCTAGGTTCCAGTCCCGACGGTGGAAGGATTTTAGACCCTATCTACATTGCTAGGTTGAGTTCTGTCTGTGCCTGGAGGAGAATTCTAATGGCCGGCTACTTTGATCGGGAATTATCCGTGGTTTCTACGATCAAGACCAGGTGAATGCCGGAGCAGTACCCTTACAAATGAGCCACGGACCGCGTGCGATCTTTCGTTCCTCTTTCTTGTCCTTTCCTCACCCTTTACACACACACACAACACTCCCTACACTACCACACTGCCGAGTGACCGGTCGGGAGCTTGCCCGGTCTGGAGTGGTGTCGGGCTGATGGGAAATACCTTATTGGGGAAAACTCCGCTGCCAATGGCAGATCGGCGCCACATCGCAATATCCGGCAGGAGAGATTACCGCCACTTTCCGAGAAAAACATACACTACGCTTACAGGACTAATGATCTCAGTAGTTGGCGCGCCCGTAATCACTAATCTATCAATCAAAACCACCGACGGAGACCAGGCCTGACAGGATTCGATTCGATTGATTATGCTTGGTGAGGGGGAAAGTCCATCACTACTAAATCACCATCTAAGCGGCACTCGAAAACATGTCCCCTCAACCAATCATGTCAGCCTACCTTAGAGACCTCTGGCGTTCGGGTGGAACTGTAGTTATTTTATTGCTAATGAATGTCTAATAATTACTCGCTGTCCCCTAAATGTAAAGTTCAATGTGTTCTTTGTTAGCTGGCGGGATGTGTGTCTTCGGGAAGAAGCGAAAGAAGAAGTCTCTCACGAAACGCGCGAGTTGGCTAGATGAGAACGAATCAGGGAGGAAATCGTCGGTGCGGAAAATGTCGGCCGGGGGCGAGTCCGCGAGGTCGCGAGGCCGGCGACTGACTGCCGGCTCCAGACGCTTCAGCACGGCTTCCAAGCGCGTCTCGGCGGGCTCGAGGCGCGCGTCCGCCAGCTCCAGGCGCGCGTCCGCCATCTCCGGGCCCTCGTCCTCAGAGCGCCCATCTGCCAGCTCCAGGCCCACCTCCTCCGAAGTGCGCAGCTCGGCTGCGAGCTCTCGGCGGGCCGTTGGGGACTCCAAGCGGGTCTCCCGGGACTCGAAGAGCTTCCGTGCGGAACGTAGAAGCACAAGCGCGAGCCGCAGAAGCACTACGGTAGATCGTAGCTCTACCAGAGAGTCTAGAAGTTCTACCGTGGATTCCAGAAGCACTGCCGTGAGCCGGTCTCCCAGAGGGTCGAAAAGTCCCACCGTGCGTCCCAGAAGCACTACCGCGGACGAAAGCCCTACCAAAGAGTCTAGAAGCACTAACGTGTCCCCGAGAAATACTACGTCGGGTCGTGCGCGCGGGTCTACCGATTTAAGGCGTCTACACTCTTTAAAGCCGCAGACGCTCGAAACTGAATCCAGACACACATCCGCCGACTCCACAGCGGCAGACAAGCGACCAACGGCCGCGAGCACCAAACCAACAGTAACCGGCTCCAGGAGCGCCTCGACGAGTTCTAAACCTTCCTCCAGAGACTCCAAGCTCCTCTCCGCGAACAATATTAGGGCATCCAGTGATTCCAGAAGGGGTTCCAGAGTATCCAAGCCCCCAGTTATGGAAGATAACCAGTCCACGGATTCCAGGTCTGTCTCAACGAACACCAATGCGCACGACACGTATAAAGCGCGCGCAACCTCAGTCTCCCGACCTACTGTCAGGAGCTCTAAACGCACCTCAACTATCCCCACACCCCGTGTCAGTGACACCTATTCTGACGCCAGACCCACATTCGCCGACTCCAGACGTCTCTCGACCGGCTCCCCAAGATCATCTATGCCAATGCGGAGCACCTCCACCGACCCCAAGCCAACCTTCGCGGCCAGCAGGGGATCCTCAATCCCCTCCAAGGCTGCATCCGCGGAAATAGGTCGCGCCTCCACCGACCCCAGGTCAACCTACGCGGCCACCAGGGAACCCTCAACCAGCTCCCAGGCGGCATCTGCGGAAATGCGTCGCGCTTCCACCGACACCACGTCAACCTTCGCGGCCAGCAGGGAACCCTCAACCAGCTCCAAAACTGCATCTGCGGAAATGCGTCGCGCCTCCGCCAAACCCAGGTCAACCTACGCGGCCACCAGGGAACCCCCAACCAGCTCCAGGGCTGCAACTGCGGAAATGGGTCGCGCCTCCACCGACCCCAGGTCAACCTACGCGGCCACCAGGGAACCCCCAACCAGCTCCCAGGCTGCATCTGCGGAAATGCGTCGCGCTTCCACCGACACCACGTCAACCTTCGCGGCCAGCAGGGAACCCTCAACCAGCTCCAAGGCTGCGGAAATGCGTCACACCTCCGCCGACCCCAGGTCCACATTCGCCGACTCCAGAGGCCTCCCGATCAGCTCCCAAAGGGCATCCACGCAGATAGAACGAACCTCCACTGACACCAGGTCGACCTCCTCGGCCCCCCGACGGTCCATAACCGCCTCCAAAGATTTATCCGCGGACGCGGGTCGCGCTCCCTCGGACGCCAGAGCGTCCTTGGCGGGCTCCAGTCTCGACTCCCCCCTCCTGCCCCCGGCCACCGCACGACGTGCCTCCTCGGTGTCCGAGCCTCTGCCCGAGGAGGACAGGCCTACGGACAGCGAAGTCTCCATAGACATGGAGCAAGACACCACCCGCTTCTCCACGATTGCCCAGCGCCCGTCGCTGGACTCGGTTCGCCTCGCCTCCACCAGGCGCTCCGCCTCGAAGGCCCCACCGTCCGCCCCCAGAAGCTCCCCAGGGGACGCGGACCGGCCCCCTTCGGACGTCAACCAGCTGCCCCTGCTGTCCGGGCGCGAGTCTGCGCGCAGTAAGAAATGGAGCGGGCGGAAGAGCCGTGCAAAGCCGGAATCCAGCGTCATTACAATCCTGCCGCCCCCGCCGCCGCCCCAGGCCGCGGGCGCCGCGCGCTTGTCGGTCATGAGCGAGTTCGTCGGAGGGATGGCGCGCGTGGACGAGGACGAGGACGAGGACGAGGGCGAGCGGGAGGCGTCGGAGGACGCGGAGGCGGAAGGTGAGCCGAAGCGGTCGCAGGACGCCGCGAAGTCCTCGGGCTCCTCGGCGTCCAAGGAGCGCGCGAGCGACGGCCCGCGCCCGCCCGCGGCCTCCAGCGACTCGCCCGCGCAGCGCTCGATCATGCGGACGCGGGACGGCCACGCCCCCCGGGATAAGGCAGCCGTGGTGCGCGTCTTCTACTACGACAAGGAGGGCATCTACCGGCCGCGCGACCAGCCGCCGCCCTCCGCGCTGCCGCCGCTGCGCCCGCCGCCGCTCCTGCGCGAGTTCAGGTGCAACACCGCGCAGCCCTACGCCAACCCGCTGCGCAGCGGCACGTACCTGCAGCGTTGCGGGGCGCGCCGAAAGTGAACAGGTGAATGGGCTCTACTAGTTTTCTTTGGAGATCGTTGCTTTAAAAGCCGCTATGGAGCCACGGGGGTAATTAGAGAAACCTGTCACGAAACTTTCCAACAATATATTTTCGGATTATCTTTAAAACAAATAAAATCGTGTCGGAACATGAACTGAGTGTAGCCTGCGACATTTTACAAAATCAGTAATGACATACTCGACCAAATCATTTTGAATCCCACCCCAAATGTGTCTCTGGATCCGCCCCTGTTAAAATTTCGTCTACTAGTTTACTTTGTAAATCGTTGCTTCAAAAGCCGGTCTGGATCCACGGGGAGGGAAATGAGAGAAATCCCTCCCTAATTTTTCTGTAATTATTAATTTTAACTTCTCACGAAACTTTCCAGCAAACATAGTTTCGGATAATATTTAAAACGAATAAAATCGTTTCGGAACGTGAACTGAGTGTAGCCTGCGACATTTTACAAAATCTGTAATGACATACTCGAACAAATCATTTTGAATCCCACCCCAAATGTGTCTCTGGATCTGCCCCTGTTAAAAGTGAAATTAACTTCAAGCTAGATATCAAGTATAAGCAATCTATGCTAACGAGAACGGGTCTCCAAAAAACGAAAGAGGTCGACGAAAGATATATCATATTGTATATTACAGAATAAGACATACGAACTGAGCCCTTAGGAAAACGAAATCCGAGCTTTAAGGGCAAAGAAAGCATCGTCTCAGTCATCATGATGATCAGGTGGTTTGCACCATAAAATGTGTTGCGGGTTGCATGTGTCATTGTTCTTCCCCTTTTATCATCTGTGACCTTTTTGTGTGTGTGCCATAAATATATTTGGTGAGGCCCTGGATGTAAATTCCCAGTCCAGGAGCACCACACTTACGGAGTTTGTGGACGATAGTTTCTTATAAATAGAACAAACTCGTCATATTTCTTTAGAATGTTGTGTTAAAGAGGTGATCTCAATTCTCTCGAATTTTTACCACTAACGGATGTGTTAAAACTTGAGAATGTGTCTCTGCTGTCCTAAAAATGTGATATTTTGAATGAGCAATTCATATATTTTCTGAATTTGTGTGATATATTGCGGTTATTTATGTGTGGTCTGTAGGAGAACGTCATAAGTTACCTTGTTTTCGACTTGAAGGGAGTGCAGGAGAAATATCAATTGAAATACGGGTAATCGTTTCTTACCTATTTTACCCTAACCCAAGCCCATTTCTGTGGATCACCCTTTTTGCCCCTCGTTCCAGAGAGAAAGAAGCGCCTCTGAGATTTCGTTCTTGCCATCGCTAAGATAAATTTCGCATAATCTGGGGTACAGTGTTTAAACTCTCTGCGCCTACTGAGGCTGTTGCACTGTATGCATTATAAAATATATTTTGTTTGGGGGGGGATGAGACAGTAGCAAGGTAAGCAACACATATCTCAGCTAGCCTTCCGCCGATAATAAATATTATTTCAGTTTTGGTGAAATTGTGGCTTACCTTGTTAGAACGTATGTCTTCGTATTTACGAAGGGTTTGTGGCAATGGCAAGATGAGAGACTATATTACGGCTTAAATCAAACTATTAGCAATTGTGAAGAGCAGGAGTCTTGCTGTGACTGGCGTGGCATGTCTTGTTACTGCTCCGAGTACTTTATTTGTGGAGACCGGATACACTTTCTTCGTGATAATTTACATTACAATATCTATTATCGGGACATGTGAAGGATGCATTGAACATATGTAAACGGGATGCGAATTACACAGGACGGCTTCCATAGATGTCGAAATAGTTTACCCATAACGTGGCGTGTGAACAAGATACGCCCCTCCTCCCATCGCCACACCACCGCTGCTTCGCCAGCCAGTGAGAGGCGGGGGCGGAGCACGTTTGGGGCGGGGCCCTGGCAAGGCACGGGGGCGGCGAGGATACGTGGCCGCCCCGCGTCTGAAATTTCAGTCTTTGCCCGCCCCCGCGCCCACCCCCAGCGCCGGCGCCAGTGGCTTTGATGTGCCGCCGTCCTATTAACCGTTGCCTGCGGAAACCCGACGCCGCCGCCGCCGCCGCCGCCGCCGCCGCCGCCACCGCCCCCGTCAGCGTTCTGCGAGCCGCCCCCGCCCCGCGGTGCGTCCTCTGGAAACCCTCCACCGCCTGCTCAACGTGAAAGGTTATAGTGCCCGCGGACTCGGGTCTCCACTTGCTAATGCGATGTGAATAGCAACTGTCCGAGTGAAAAAGTGTGTTTTGCAGCATTTCCTAAGGTAACATGTGCTGTCGTAACATTGTGATGTCGTATGTACTGTAGGTAACATTTGGATCAACAGGATTTAGTATTCTATGTCTTCGGAGAATATATAATGTTGGCAAAAAACAGCACTATTGGTTTTGATGATTAAGTCTGAGTTCATTTCTTAATTTCTTAGAGTTTCTAGCTTCCACACACCTTGCCGATCACCTTCCTCGAGCTCGTCTTAACGTGAAAAAAAATAATACAACTAGCGTACCCGTGCCAGAACTTTTGATTGTTAAATCCCCCCTTTTCCCTATCCATTCATTTCTGTATTAAGGGTAATAGGTGTTAACGAAACGTATTTTTTTGCTAAAATGTATAAAGGTATCTTCTGATGTACTTACAGAATATTCAATGGAAATAAAAAACACTATGCAATTGATGTTTGAAACAAATTTTCAATAAAGGTTTCTTCAGTATTATAGGCAGATAATTATACAATCTTTCTCGACAGCTTTTTCTTTCCTTGCTAGTCACAAAAACATGAGAAAAGCTTTTCTACTCCTGAGAAAGCTATGTAAATGTGTCCATGCGAAAATACAGGATCGGGCCAGTGCAGCCCTACTCTTTACAATAATATTTAACTTTATTACCGAACGGAAATGTATACTCGGGCAATTTAATCGCCTAATTAGATTAGATTTACATACAGTTGCAGATTCTGCAGGTCTCTAAACAGTCGGGTAGTATCATACAGTAGCACAGCTCAGTCTGTTTTTTGGCTAGTTACATCGGAATAACCGGCATACAACTAGCGATCCTGGTAGACGTAAAATAAAACTACAGATAGCTGAAGTTACCGTCCTCTGGAATTAAAGCCGTCACCCGTGAAATCAACGACGTTTTGCTTTCCAGAGGGCGTTGCTGAAATACACTGAATTGTTTGTGAAGTTGCATTTTTGATAACAGGTTAAGCATTTAAAAATTAACTGGGGTTGTTTCTTGATATTTTCTTTATGTGAGGTCCAGATCTTTTCAAACCAAAATAACAGCCTAACATTTAGTATAAAAAAGTTTCTTCACTTCTAGCCCTATCAGAAATAAGTGTGGAAGAATTAAATATGTATTTAGTAGAAATGAATGCCAAGCTGTATATTTTTGTTTTTGTATGAAAGATATCGAGTTGCATCATTGTGCAAAATACAAAAACTTGTTGAGTGAGGCATAAGAAAAAGTTTATTGCTTTGAAAATGTTCAAAATAACTTCACACCTATGTGCAAGTATGATCTGTCAGTTTTAATGAATATCTGTAAAAGTATGAAGAAGTTTTAATGACAGAATTTGGAAAATGAATTGGTGATCAAAATATTGCTACTAAGCAATTAAACTCTCAGAAATCAAATTTGTGAGTGGTTGTTGTGAAGTAAAAAAGGTAGTTCTGAAAACTTTTGTGAGAGTAAGAATTTACTATTCGTTGAAGTTCACGAATAGAGAATTACTTCAGCAAGGAAAAAACAAGACAAAATATTGAAATTGCAGCATTTGGAATGTCAATATTTTATTTGTAATAATGTGTAAAACAGATTAGATGTAATTCTGAAAATTGTAGTCCTCTGAATTAAAAGACAAACAATCACGATTACCTTGCTTTTTATTTGCCCGTATAGGTACAAATTTTCTACTCTCAATAAACCCTTCTGCATGCATTCAGAATCCCTTTTTTCATTTGTGTAATTTTGGTATTTATTTAGATTAGCAGTTTATAGACATTTTCAAGAAAAGTAAACAAACATTGTTATGGTCCAGTTTGTAGATATTAATAAACTTCAATATTCAACATTAATTGAATATAAATAATTTATTTTCTTAAAAATAATTGTACCTGCTATATATTTAGATATATAACATAGATATTGATTCGACAGGAAATTAAAATATATAAACATTTCCTTTGTGGTTGTCTTAAGGAGAATGAAAATTACTCTTGATGTATCGAATGTAATCGTCGTAGTGTTTGTTTCTCGCCGCAGTGAACATTAGATTAACACAGTCAACCGCATTCAACACGGAGCTGCGTCACTGATGATAAATATGCCGTGATAGCATCGAGCAGCGCCGAATATTAAAACCTGTAATAGAATATCCAGAAATATTTAATTTTATAGATTATGGAATGAAGAACTTTTTTTGAGAATTTAGAAAATGTCCCAAGGATTTCATGTACCCCCAAAATTAAAATATCGATTTCAAATTCAAGGGGACGCGACATCAACCAAAAAGATTGAGAAATATCAATATTTGAAAAAAAAATAGCTGAACATTTTAGCCGCTAGCGTTGTTCACAGACGGACAGACATTTTGCCATCATTCAATTTTTCGATATCATGGACTCTCAAAACATGGCCTCTGGCAACACCACATGATAGATGATTTTTTTTCTAAATTTAGCAACTGGATTCATCCCCTTTTTCGTTATCAGGACCCTGTGATTACGACCCCCCTGAGAGTATTCCTTCCGAACATTCGCCGTTTTTTCGCTCAGCATTTACTTAACTTTCTCTCTAGTCCGTAGGGAGAAAGGAAAAATGAAATAAACATAAAATAATTAGTAAAGAGTACATTCATTATTACAATGTTTTTTTTGGTAGAACACTCTTCAAACATACTATCGTATGAAGCTACTATTCTCTGCCTCGCACTGCTTCAGGTTGGGCGCATACATCCTTTGTGAATTTGAGGGGAAATAGAAGCGGAGTCAGGGGAAGCTAGTCGTACACTGAGAAGCGCCGGGCTTTCCAGACGGGCAAGAAGCTCGTTTCACAGGCGCCATAGATTCTATTCCGCTGATGACGGCTGCAGGAACAGGCGGAGCCGTCGGCGGGGAGCGGTGTAGCCTCTCCGTCTCCGCCTACGCCTCCGCCTCCGCCATCGCGGCCGCCTCCGCCCCAGCCTCCGCTTCCTCCTCCGTCTCCACCTCCGCCTCCTCCGCCTCCACCATCGCGGCCGCTGCCGCCTCCGCCACCACCTCCGCCTCGGCCATCGCGGCCACCATCGCCACCGCTGCCGCGTCCGCCTCCACTTCACCTCCGCCTCCGTCTCTGCCTCTGCCTCCGCCTCCGCCACCACCCTCCGCCTCCGCCTCTGACACCACCTCCACCTCTGCTTCCGCCACCACCACCACCGCCTCCGCCATCGTCACCGCTACCATCCTCCGCCTCCGCCACTGCCACCGCTGCCACCGCTGCCACCCTCCGCGTCCGCGTCCGCCTCCGCCCCCGCCTCTGCCTCTGCCTCCGCCTCGGCCATCGCGTCCGCCTCCGCGCCATTAACCCGCGGGGAAACCCGACCTGCGATCGCGGGCGCGCGCGCGGCCCTTGTCGCGGCGACGGCGGCGCTGCGCCACGCCGCGGCGGCGCCTTTGAGAACCGGAGGCGGCGCTCTTTCCCGCGCGCCGAACCCTCCGCCACCCCGTCTCCGACCTCGCCACCGCCCGACCTGGCTTGTCGCACGGTGCGGTTCCAGCGCTCGCCGAGTTGCAGCGCATTGCTGCGGTTACGCGATAGCTCTGTTCGGGCTGTGCTGATGCGGGCGGTGATTCTTGTACGATTTAGACATAGTGAGTTGTGACAGATCGTCAACTGGGCGCGTTTATCCACTCAGGTGCTTCTCCACGGCATTAATTATAGCTATCGAAACTCGCGATTGGATAACCGCGTCACTGCTGATGATCTGCCACAAGTCACTTTATTTAAATCTGATAATATTGACGTATCTATTCTGTTCGTTCGCCGATTTGTCGCAGCATTTTATTTCCACAAATTCTGTCTCATTATTCTCCTAAATGTATCAGCTGGTAAATTGAAGACTTGGCTTTGATGATATTAGATTCGAAACATCCGGGATTTGGGAATTGAAATATGCTTCTCGATGCATTTTCACATTTATTAACACTATTTATGTATACGAAATCTATGAAAATATATCATTGAAACTATTTGCAATAATATCTTCCTATGTTTATGGAAGAAAAGAGTTAAACATATGCAAGCCAAGCAGTGGGCGAAGTTAACAGCATCTTCGTCCACAAAGTAACATTTCTTTGGATAAAAATATACGTTTTTAAGTCCATTTGAGTGAACTCTGAACTCAATATCAAATCTGTTTTATTTACTTATTTTTAATCCGTCGACTTTAATTGTAGCTGAACTAATTTCAGTATCTTTCAGGTTATTGATTGTTCGTTTTCAACATTTTCTGCGTTTTCAAAGTTATGAGTCGTTATGCGAGCTTCCCGGTTCTAGGGAGGCCTGTCCGGGGCTTTAAACTTCTCTGGGCTAGGGCCCCTCTGATGGGAGATACCTCTTTGAGGGAAAACCCGGCTAGCTGATGGTAGGTCGATGCCGGATCTCACCATCCAGCGGGGGAAGATAACCGCGACCTCCCGAGGGAAAATCGTGCACGACACGGGACTAATGACCTTACTAGTTGACGCGCCTGGAAACTCTATTCAATCGATTTCCGTCTGCACGTCGTAACGCGTCTAGTCCCCAAGCAATCGCGGGCACCATTCCCGCGTGCCCCTCAACAAGCGTGCGTTTCCGCCGCCGTCGCGTCGTGTGCTCGCCGCAGTAAATCACGCTGTCGGAGACAAGTGCCGGCGCCGGTGCCGAGGCAAGGGCAGGAGTGGGGGGGGGGCGGTCGCGGGGGAAATTACCTCGCGTCTCGTAATTAAGCCTCGCGCACAGGTAAAGGTAGCCACACACGAGCGAGCGGGGCTTGCGAACTCGGGCTTGCGCCGGTTGTAAATCTGTCGGCGCCGCGCAGTTCCATCTGTGGAGCACGTTCTTTATTGAAACTTAGCTCGTACGATCATACCTGGAAAGAGGTGAGTGATTTTGGTGCGTAGGTGATTATGAAGATGTGGTGTAGACGGTGATGAATAGAGGTTCTAGAAAACGTGAGAGGCAGTGGAAACAAGAGAACCCCGAGAAAACCTACCGCGGTCCCGTTATGTCTACTACAAATTCCTATAAATTTCGCACCGGAACTTGAACCTCAATCTGCTCGGCGTATGGCGAGTACTCTGGCTGCTGTACCTTGGGATGTTCCATTCAATGGAGGTGAAAATACGACTCCGACTGATTGACAGACAACGCAAGGCAAGCTCGCGAGGGGACCTTTGATGGGGAATGGCAGTGCACGCTGGAGCCTGAGTACGCTGAAGCCTGAACTGGCAAAACGAGTAGTATGATTTCAAGTCTTCCAAGTACGAGTACAACTGGCCAAACCGTGTAGTATGGTTTCAAAGGGGTACGCAGAAAAAATGCATATTACTCTAATGCATAAGTTATTTCGATAAGTATTTAAAAGATAAAGTTTTAACTACAAATACAATAACCTTATCTCAGTTACTAATAAATAGGACACCTAACATCGGTGTCTTGTTCGTGGTTGCGTGTCTTGCCGTCATTATCCCTCACTTCACTATTTTTCGCCGCAATTGACCCCCACTATATGCACCCGTCTAATAAGCGCTTATGTAACTGCAGCCAATTTTTACATCATTCAGTTCTAGGATCCAGGTTCTCCTTTCTTAATGAGAAGTTCAATTATTTACAAGGACTTCAGTGTTGTATATACAGAAATATTGATTTCATTCATATTTTCTTGCATATTATCATAAATGTAGCATCAATCATTCAGAGGGATTATTGCATTCCGATAGTTAATATCCAGAAATTGCTTAAGATATGGAGTAAAATGACTTTATTTCTATTTTATGTTATGATTATAGCAGGGAATTAGTACTGTTCGAACAAATGAAACTTCTCCACTATTAACCATTTCTATTTCCTTGAAATGACTAAAATTATTGTAAGCTTATCTTTTATGGATAATCTATTTATATCTTTATGTTTCAGAAATGTCTCCTGAAATGTACGCATATTCACACTTCTTGTCTGTCGGATATATCGTATGGATGATTTCTATTGAACATCAATATTGAATCCTTCTGGAATGCCATTTATTAAGGCCAGAAAAATCCAGAAGGTTATGTCATTAACTTGGTAGATCTGATGAATTGACCATCTGAAGCAGCAATAAAATGAAGGCAAGGATTTCTCGTACGCTTACAACACTGCACATTCGTATTTTCCTCCTGACAGTATTTAAAATAGTTTAAAAATCCGTTTTAGAAATTATTTCAGTAAATTTTGTATGTTTTGTATTATTTAAAAAAATGTAAAATCGTACATACAAAACTTATTATTCACATTTTTTTTAAAGTATACCATTGGACCCCTTAAATATGTTTCCTCTTTAACTTTTTCCCTGATTTCAAATACTGATTTCATGCAAATAAATTTGTTTCATGAAAACATAGTAATTAATAATGTTGCTTTAACAGGTTGCTGACAACAAGAAAACGAAACGGCTTTAAAGCTGAAAGTTCAGCTCGTTATCAAACTGGAAGCAATAAGTAATATTGGAAGAGCGGAGTACTTACTTATTTGCAAGAACGAAACAGGAAGAGTGTATCTTTGGAAAAACTAGTTATGGACTTTCTCCATGTGATGTTTGTTTGTTGCATCAAAACGCAATGCAATATTATTTCTCCTCAACTAGTGAGGATGAATTTCTAGTTCCCTTTTTGATTTCTCCTTCCCATTATTGTCGAAATAACGAGATTTTGTTAATAAATCGAAACCTAATTCTCGAATCGAATGTATCTGAAGATGATGAACAAAACCAATGTCTAGCTTAAATAGTTGACTTCACATTTCCTACTATACCATATTTGAAGTTCACTCTGCCATTGAGGGGGTCTTAACTAGTATATACAAATATTCTATTGCTACTGGCAGGAGTCGGTTGTTTGTGGAGTTCATTGTAGTCAATGAAGATCTTGAGATCGTGCTATTTAGGGGGATTCATTTGCTGAAACATCTGCTTCCATTGAGTAATTGCCATAATCATGTCAAAAAAATAATCCTGTCAATAAATAAATATAACCGAACTAATATTTCTTATAATGTTTATGGCAATGTTGCATATGATGATAATATTTATCTAAGTTTTCAATATGAATTAAATTTCAATTCACATCTTTCTCGCAGATTTCTCAGTATTAGTCTTCTTAAAATATTTTAATGATTAATAAAATGAAAGAGAAAGTATTTTAAAAGAGAACAATACACAACGATGAGCTAATGAATTTTATGCATTACTTCTCAGTCCAACAAAAAATCGTTTATTAGAAATGCAAGTAGAGAAGATGTAATACGTTTGTTGCATTTATCAATACCAAAAAATGATGTATTTTCACATTTTTCACACAAAAATATTTTGAATTATTAAGTTGAGTCGCCCTTCAAAAAAATTCAAATTAATATTCTTGAACAAGAAATAATAATGATAATAAGTATTTCACTAATTCCAATGGTTTACACTTAAATACAAGAATGGAGGCAACGAATGTCTTGTAATTTTAAGGAAATGTTTAAATATATGGGTGGCCTAATTATAGGAACTTTAATTTTCAGGTAAATATTAAAAGTTGTGTAATTTCTAAGAAATTCTTTATTTTTACCGACGTGTTATCCACGTTTTTTCTTTCTTCAGTTTGATATGCAGATATGTGAATTGACATTGGTGTAACGTGAACATGAAGGGAAATAGACGAGAAAAAGACGAGAAAAAATTTTCAGGAGCAAGACGAATAATTATGTCGAATATTAGAATTTTAATAGAAATAATAAAATATCAGAAGTGATAATTTGAAGGATATACGCATCAATGAAATCAAATATTGACTTATTTACACCAACTATAGAATTTGAAGAATATTTAAACATTTTATTATTTTGGCATTTTGATCAAAAACACTCAAAATATTTTAAATTAAATGAAATATGCATATAAATTAATCATAAGTACTCATCAAAATTCAATTGAGGTAACACCGAAATAACTGTTTCTGTACTTTGTTTCTTTATAAAAAGAAATTTTATTTCATGATTGCGTGAAATTTAGTTTTGATTAGTATGAAAAAATTAACAAGCAAATAAATGCAAATTTAATTAAGTAACTACTTCATATTTTGAACAGTACGTATCAGCACGTACGCGCGTACGAGTGAACAGCGTATAAAACATGTATTTCAGGGTAATTTTTTCTTATTAGCTAATTCAGAGGGAAATATTAATATTTTTTTAATTTATATATATTATATATTTAATAACATATAATTCTGTGGCAGCAATATTCAGATTCATGAGAATTTTGAACAAGTAAGTAAAAGAAAATCTAAAAAAAATATTCCAGATGAAACATACATTAAATATCTTCCGAAGCATGTTGCAAAGTTTTTCATGAAACATAGCTTTTCACTGTTGAGTGACTGCGACTGTTCGTGTGTCTGTCCACGCAGTTGGACATAAGTCGAACCAACATTCAGATCAAGCGAGGTCTCCTCCTTCACGTCCGATGTGCGTGATGTTTAAATTTCTTCTTTTTTTCAGTACTTGTATAGCACAAATAAGTTTAAAAAAATGAAAACACCCACCGAAACGCGCAAAAAGAAACAACAAAAAACGCTGAGCGATGGAAAGGATATTTTGATCCCTCCGCGTCAGAGAACGCCACGCTGTTGAGCGAGCCAACAAAAGGCACGCATGACATAACAAGGGCCCCGCGCCGTGCGCGGCGCGCTGCCTCGCGCACAATGCGAACACGAGTCTTCCGCCGCTGGGGGTCGCGGCATCCGGGACGCGCGCGGCGCGGAGACTTCAACGGGCGAAGCGGCAGCGAACGCAGCCGGGCGGGGGCGGGGCGGGGCGGGGCGGGGCGCCAGGCTGCCCACGACGACGCGAGGGCGATGGACGATGCAAAGCCAGGACGGGAGAGAGTAATGGTTAGGGACGGCCGGTGGTTGCGACGTTTGTACTTGACAGTGAGAAATGATAAAACAGTTGATGAGAAGATATAAATATTGTGTAGAGATATTTTGGGGGGTCTTCTGCAAAAATAGTCATAAGCTACAACTTCATGTTTTTTAGAATTAATCATACAACGATTTTTCTCATCAATATTCTTCTTATTCAGTGGTGCAAAATGCAATCTTATTAATTGCAGAACTATACATTGCTATTTGTTTTACGCTCTATAGATTTACTTTTTATATTCAAACACGGGAAGCAATGTGTATCAAAACTAGGTTGTGTCCAATCATTGAATCCTTCGTTTATATAAAAATGCTGTACTTATATAAGATTGCAAAAGATCTTCACGCTCTGCTGAATTATTGAAAAAAATGGCTGTTTTCCTTCTTATTCCTTATATTGCGCACGATTAAATAACTTTCTCTTCTCAAGAAGTTCCTTCGTAAGACGAGAAAATAACAATTAGGAATATAGAAATTTCACGAATATATTGAATACTTTTCTTTTAATGTAGAATCATTGTTCTTAATCATACAGCAGAGGGATATTCTTTAACCTACACAACTATTGTGAACAGCCATAAAACGCTCCACATGCGTATCAATCACATTATCACCTTAAATTTACGATTGTGTGTCTCCCTTAACTACTTTACTCGTATTACTACATTAATATTCCTTTGAAATGTAGTTATAATAGGTAAAATATGAAATCTTTCATTCAACAGAGGAACACAAAGAGGAACGCCGAAGGCAAGTTCATATTAAGATATCGGCAAAGAATTGAGAACGTAATTGTTTTATGCTAGTCCAACACAGAACAGTGAATTGCTTCTTTGACGTATTTAGATTAGAATTAATTAATGAAATTTCAAAGCAAGTCTTGTGGCCAAGAGGGGCAATAGAGAACAAAATTTGAAATATTAAATAAAAATAAAATAGTTCATAATTCATTTCTTTACATTCCGTCAAAATATCACTGAAAGAATATAAACACGCATAAGCCTGACAAACAACTATATTTCGAAACGTACATTAATCTTAAGCTCGTTGTATCTCAACTCAGAAACATAACCTACTCGTAAGAAAGAAAATACATAATTCGGAAGAAGTAACAGATAACATCGTTATATAGGAACGTCCCGTTGGCTGAGTGTGATAGGGATGGAGAACGTAGCCGAAGTGAATGGGTGAAGCGGAGTGAGAGACAAAGCGGAGGAAGAAAATGATGTGAGGGCGGTAACAGGTACTGCCTACGATGCAATGTGGGTATGGGGGAGGTGACAGGGGCAAGGAACTGGAATGAGTGTTGGGCTGTGTCGGCGACGAAACTGGCAGGTGTATCGAGGTCGGCTGCCGGGTCAAAGTCCAGGTGAAGAGTAAATGAGAGAGGATCAGGGTGAAAATGCAATTTTCTTTGATGGAGGAACTATTACGTGCCCGTTCCATTCGTCTAGATCGACTGTAAGAAAGAGACGAAGAAGGTAACGAAGTGGAGAAGATAAATGGCGAAATTGGAATATGGTCACGAGTGGAAAGGCGAGAGGGAGTGTGTGGGGGGTGTGGGGGGGGAGACATGTTGGGGGTTCAAGAGCAATGGTAATGGCAAGAACATGGAGAGGAGGGAGTTAGAAACTGGAAAGGCTAAAGAGACAAATCGGAGGCGCGGGTTATAGTATGGGTTGGGGAGCGAGGACGGGAACGAGGTCGGAGAACAGGGAGGATAACTGGAGTGGGGCCCTGTTTATTGCGTGGGTTGTGACGAGGCCAGGTTGTGACGTCGCAGGTGCGACGGGCTCTGGGACGAAACAGGAAAGAAGATGCGTGGGCGTACATGGTAGTGGCGGGGCCCGCAGTAAGGACGAGTACCGGGCCCGAGGTAAAGATGCGCAGGGGACAGGGGCGGTGGCGGGTTCAGGAGGGGCGCGTTCCGGCCCACCTACCCACCCACCCGCCCACCCGCCCACCCGCCCACCGGCCGGCCGGCGTCCATGCAAATGAGCAGGAGCGGAATGCGCGTCTCGGGCGCTCGCATGCATCATCGAGCCACAAAGCCCGCCCCGCCCCCGCCCCGCCCCCGCCCCGGCCCGCGCGCCCGCACGGGGCCCCGCAGGGGCGATTTATGGGCCCCGCCGCCGTCCCCGCCGCCCCCGCGGCCGCCGCGGCCGCCGGCGACGCCGCGGGAGGCGCCCCGGACAAGAGTGGATGACAGGCGCGATTTACTCGTTTCCTCCGAATTCCTCCGCGTGGCCGCGCGCGGTGGCGCGCGCCGCCAGCCACCCGCTACCGCTCGCGCCGCTTCTCTCAGGATGGATCTCACGTCTGGTTCTTTGTTTCTTTGAGTGGCTCGTGATTCCGGGCGCGTCAACTGCTAAGGTCATTACTCCGTAAGTGAGGTGCAAGCTTTGTTCGTGGGAGATCATTCCTCGCTGACTGGCCAGATCCGACGCCGACCTACGTCGGTAGCGGGGATTTTCCCCAACTAGGTATCTCCCGCCACCGTGACATTGTCCCAGCCGGGAAAAGCTGGGAGTTTCCGACTGGTTTCCCGGCATTTGTGGTGTATGTGAGTGTAAGCATGTGTGTTATTATTGTGTGAGATAGGAGAAACAAAAGATAGGAAGGATCATGTGAGGTCCGTGACCCGTTGGTTAAGGTACTGCTCCGGCATTCGCTTCTTCTGCGGCGGCGCGTTGAACGGAGAAACCACGGAAAACTACCTATCAGAGCAGCAACCCACTGCAATTCTCCTCCTGGCAGAATTCCACCTAGCTGTCTAGGTAGTGTTTAAAATCCCGTCACCGTCAGGACTCGAACCCTAGGACCTCCTGGTCAGTGGTACTGCAGTGGCATCAGCTGATGCTCTGAGGCCCCTATGAATCTTACGTCTCGAAGGGAGCTGACCAAGAGACGCAACTGTCGGCGCTAAACATACTGTCTCGACAGTGGTCTGTCTCTGATCTCATTTAAAACAACAGATTTTTTCCTAATGAGAATCTGAAAGACATCAGTCCATCTTCTTTCGATACAACATGCATCGATTTATTCCTGACCATCTGGAGTCAAGTTGAAGAATGTATATTAATGAGAATTCAACAAAAAAGAGAATAATATTTATAAATGTTGATGGAAAGTACACTACATTCCAAAAATATAGCCTAATGGGAAAAAGGAGCAGTGGATGCACAATAAGTCCGTGAACAGCACAAAATGTTATCAATGACACAGAGTGACTTTTAAAACATTTTCATCCTTCGAGGATGGAGGTCCTTGACAGCCATGTAGTGAAATGGTTGAACTGTTTGATAACAGAACGCATGATATCATTTTAAAATGAGTTTGCGTTTAGTGTGGTAGTTTGTGCGGTGATATATGCCACGAGGATGGAATTTGTACCTTGTTTTCAAGAATAAAATAATGTGACATTTTAAGCTGAGAAGACTCACACAAAGGTCTCGCGAGCGCTGAAAGCTTCACGATGTTTCATATCCAGGTCGTGGCACAGGTTTGAAACCACTGGCAACTCCCAATGACAACCCTCGCCGGGTGGGCAAAAGTTCACAACTTCTCAGGAGGATTGCTATCGCTCACTAAAGGCAATATGTAATCGTCAGACGACAGCCTTGCAACCAACAGGTTGCAAAAGCGTTAAGGTGCAAACGATTGTATGCAGCTGGTCTTGTACTCCAGACAACTCACAGTTTGTTTGTCATTTAAACCTAGACACAGGCGCGCCCGTGCATGGAGGACACAGGAACTTTATTATGAACCAGGCAGCACACCAGCGGCGCCATGTTCACTTTCTCGATAGGTGGCGAATCCGTTTGCAGAATGATTTTAGTCGCATGCTAATCTAGAGATAACTGGAAATCAGCCACGATTTGTATAACGTCATAGAAAGACACCGTTATTGTGGTGGTGGTGGTGGTGGTGATGTGGATGAATATCACGCTAAATGGGCTATTTCGAGGCCGCTACTTCCACTTCCCGGTTATACTTAAGGGAGGTATTTGACCTACCATTGTGATTGTTTCGGAGCGTCGTAGGCCTCCCATTCATTTTCATGGTTTCATTGAAGAACGGTGTCATCGAGAGAACCTGGTGGACGAATTTCTTTAGGAAGCAAGTTTTAAACGCCTTATCACTTTGAACTACCACAACGCTCATGTAAGGAATAGTACAGTAAATGTCTCATCTTGATTAAGAACCTATTAAATATTAATTCGATCCAGGATATCAAGACTCAGAAACACTTTTTCGACTGCTCTACTGAAATTATAGACTTTCCCCCACGCACCTGAAAGCGAATTATAAAGCCAAGATCTAATCACAACTAAGAGCTTACAAAAGATTAGCAAGATCCAAGAAAGAAAACATTGAAACATTTTTCCCGATTACAACAATCTATCCGCAGAGATACATCAACCCAGCCCCCCAATATAGTGAAAGAGATCTCATTTCGACATATGAAACGGTTCCAAAATTTAAACCAGACACTTTTCCCCTGTCACTCCCCTCTATTTGGTTAGCTACGCCAATTCTTATTTTAGGAGTAATAATAGAAAAAGGGAGATCTCCCAACTCGACTAGAACTCACAAATCATTAATCCGAATCCGAGTTGGAAGGCCTGGGATTTGTTTTGCCGTTTTCCACAATCTATCCTGGTAAACACATTTTGTTGAACTCTTCTTTTGCTTGGAATGGTAAGAGTAGAGGTAAGTGCTGCTATGATAAGAATTGCTATTTTGTTGGCAATGCAGAAAAATCATATTTGCAATTTGTGTTTATTTTTAAAATTTATTTATTTTATTTATTTATGTTAAACTTTTACTTATCTTCAACTATTTATAGTTAAAATGACGGGAAGGGATTCTGGAACTCAAGGAAACGTAGGCAGATAATCTTTCCCCCCATACGTCACATACAGTTTCCACTGTTTTATTTGACTGAATAAATCTAAATCTAAATCCACTGAGCTACCTTAATGTTCCTGTAAGCACTAATACAGTGAAGGAATTATCTACATTAGACTACGAAAGATTAATCCATTCCCAGTGGTGAGACCTAGAAACACTTTTTCCTAGAGCCTACTCTATCTGCCGAGTTATATCAACGGTTATAGGAGTTATCATAGAGATAATAAGATGTTATCTCAACTAGAACGCATAAAAGATTAATCAGATCCCAAATAGAAAGAGCTGTATTTTTTCCTGTATTCTCGTTCTATCTGCTGAACTACTTTTAAGATCCTGTCAGTAATAAAACAGCAAAAAGCTATCTTCTCAAGGTAGTTACAAAACATTAATAGAGAAAGGAAAACAGAAATATTTTCCCGATTTCGCCAATCTAATAACTGAGCTTATATCATTGCAGCAATACACAGCGAAAGAGGTCACAATTCAACAAAGATTAATCTGATCCCTTATAGTAAAACCCAAGCACATTTTTCTCGATCACCTCACCCTATCCACGAAGATACCTTAACGAACGTGTAAGCAATAATACATCAAAAGTCTGTTTGGATAAGGAGATTACAAAAGATAAATCTGCATTGGAAAACAGCAAAATGTTCAGGTTCTTTAAACCGTTCTATCAACCTATCTACGTAGATACATAGGATACGTACAACGATTGATTTGATTAAGAGCACGTAAACAACTAGGGTCATTAGCACTGTATAAGTGCTCATAAGTGAAGTGCATGTTTTCATCATGGGAAGTAGCGGCCGTCTGTCCTCACTGGCTGGGGGAGAGATCCGTCGCCGACCAACAGCGGCTTGTGGGGATTTTCCCCAGCCAGGTATCTCCCACCAGCGGGGCACCGCCCCAGCGGGAACAAGATCTAAGCTCCCGACTGGTCTCCCGACAAGATTGTTAGCACAGAGCACGTGAGTGTACGTGTGTGTAAGTAGGGATGAGGAGCCCATTTGTTAGGGTGCTGCTCCGGCATTCGCCTGGTGTTGATAGGAGAAACGACGGACAACTACTGATCGGTGGAATCTGGATTGCAGCTGGAATTCTCCTGCAGATTGAGCCGGTTACACGACGAAGGAGGTCTCATTTCTACAAAAGATTAATCCGATCGCTGGTAGTAAAACCCAGGCCTCTCGCTCCATGCGCCCAGCTACCTCAACGCGTGCGCCGGCAGCCGCTGCAGCAATCGTTATTGATGGGCGCGGCGCGGGGGCAGGAATGCGGGCGACTGGGCGGCGGGCGGCGCCGCGACGGTGGGCCGGCGGGCCGCGCTGCCCGGCGGCGCGGAGAGGCGCGTTATGAAGCGGGCCTCCACCTCGTTCTGACGGGCTTCGATTCCCCGCGGCGGCAGATTAATGGCCGCCGCCAGCGCCCGCCGACCCGCCGCCGCACTGCCTGCCCCCGCGCTCGCCCACTTGCGGTGCACAGTGGGTCCACGTGGGGTTGTGTTTGCCTTTCGCGCATACTACCTACGTAGTACAGTAGTGCTGCGGCGAAATATTGCCCTGGCAGAGTGGTTACTTGTGGTACCGGGCGCGTCGACTGCTAAGGGCAATAGACCCGTGTGTGTAGTGCATGTGTTTTGCTCGGAAGGTGGAGATGAGCTGTGTCCCGCTGGATGGCGAGATCCGGCGACGGCCTACCATCGGTCAGCGAGGTATTCCCCGACCAGGTATCTCCCACCTGCGGGTCACCGCCTCAGCCGAGACAAGCTCTAAGTTCTCGACCGCGCTCCCGGCATTTTTAAGAAAAAAAAACTTATAAAAATGTTTGAATATTTGATTCTTCAGAATATAAACAAAAGAGTGTAGTTCTACAAATAATTAAAGATTTAGCAATAAAAATAAAAGTAAGTTTGTTCAACATCAAGTAAAATTTCGTGGATATATAGTAGGACAAGGAGAGTTATAAATCTACACTTCGAATTAAACATAGCTGCACTGAGGCAGTGAAGAACTGAATGGAGAGGGGAACACTGCCATCCAACCTGGAGTTTCTTTAGGACTTAAATCTAAGGTATTAGGGCTCCCAATTTGATAACAATGTCTCCCTCTTCTTCCAGCTCGTAATCTTCAAGTGCTGCTATGTTTAAATCGAAGTATAAGTAAAAGTTAAAACCATTTCCCAAACATACATTTGACGTTGGCGTCAAGCTAGCACCCCACTTCTCATAAATTCAAAATCAACTAGCTTAACATCATCTACTAATTACGTACTCATTTTATACCAAAATAAAAAAATACTGTACTCAACTATAAAACATTAAAAATCAAGTGCCAATGAATCATTTTGCACGTATATTTTCCGATTTTTTAAAACACTGATTCAAATTTCAAAGTTGAATTTAATAATGCAGTTTAACAACACAGTAAACTGTTACATGTCATAATTTCTAAATTTTATCTGGTCCCTCAACAGAGATATTACAGTCTACAACACGAAAAAATGCAAGCGGTTGAAAACAAAAGTGTCTACCATGGCACCCCCCTTCGCAGAAATTCAAAACCAGCTCGCCTATATTTTTCTGCTAAAAATGTACTAATTATCTAACAAAAAATTATTTTGTACACAACTGTAAACAATTAAAAAAAGGCTGCCTCTAAAGCACTTTTCACGTAAATTTCCGATATTTTTAAAACACATTTAGAGTCAAATATCAAAGTTGAAATTAATAATGTTGTTTAGGACTATAGTGAACTTTTACATTTAATAATTTCAAAATTTTATCTGGTCTCTCAACCGTGTTATTACAGTCTCCACACCCGAAAAATTGCTAGCAGCTCCATACAAAAGTGTGCGCCACCGCACACTTCTTCCCTGACTCTTGAATTCAAATAGCTCACAATATTCTGCTAAATATATACTAATTATTTAAAAAAATAAATAATGCTTACATTTAAACAACCTGTGACAATGAAGCACTTTCCGTGAATATTTGCGTATTTTAAAACTAATTTGAATAAAATTTCGAAGTTAAAATGTATTACGCAGTTTAACATCATAGTGAACTTTTACATGTAATTATTTCAAAATTTTATATTGTCCCTCAACAGTGTATTACACTCTACAAACCCGAAAAATCGGAAGCGGCTCCAAACGGGTGTCCACCGCCCAAGCCCGTTCCTTGAAATTCAAATTCAGTTAGCCTTTTTCATTATACTACTTATATACTAATTTTGGAACAGAGCAAATAATTTTGTTCTTAACTGTAAACAAATATAAAACAGGTACAAATAATAGACTTTTCGTCGAAATTTGCCATTTTGTAAACACGATTTGAGTCAAAATGGGAAATTGTAATCTATTAAGCAGATAGGTATTATAGTCAAATATTTATTGCTATATTTTCAAAATTTTATCCGGTCCCTTAACGAAGATTACAATCCAAAAAAACGAAAAATTCATGCAGCTCCATACAAAGGAGTCAGGTATTGCATCCCCTTCTCAGATACTTAAAATCAACTACTTAATATTCTTTTAATGATTATGAACTAATTTTGTTACAAAATAATAAAAATTGTACCCAACTTTAAACCATTAAAAAAACGTGACCGTAAAGTATTTTCTCATAAATTTCCGGTTTTTAAAAATCCATTTTCAGTCATATCTCAAAGCTGAATTTTTATTCTGCAGTTTGTTACTATAGAGGTGTTTTACGTACAATACAAGTACAATGAAACGATAGTTACAAAAACATTATTTTAGTGATCACTGATATATGTCGTGAGGCACAAAAATTATCACGTTATTTGTAACTTTTGCAATTTTCGAACACTGAGGTTGTCTAACTAACTTTGAATATGCTACTGTTTTATAAGCCTTTTGATCTGTAAAAGAAAGATATTTAAAAAAAATATAACTAGCCGTTATTGAGATAATATTTCCTTTAATTGCTATTATTGAAGCTAAAATTACGCAAAATATATTCATTTTTCAAAAAAATTGTTAAGTCCTTCGTTAATGATCTGTCTTTAGAAAACAATTTTAATTTAAAAAATATGCATCATTAAAGTGTATAGTTGCTGGAAAAGAACGGAAAAAAAAATTCTGCATTTTTGAAAATTAATTGCTTAACGAAATAATTATTGAGATACTATACCCGTTCTTTCCTCTATTCGTAAAATAATGCAAACATTTGAAGCTAGTTTTGAGCAATCTGGCAAGATGTAGTAAAATAATGGCCACCATAGATGCTGATAGATGGCAGACATGGAAATGGGGCAAAATCGTCCAGGGTAGTTTCGACTCAAAATAATAAGGAAGTAATTAGTACGAGTAAGTCTGTTTCTTCTTTTAACACCATTAATTTTCCTTTGCATAAATAAATTACTAACTCATTACATCTAGTACTAATAGTTATGTTCTTTGCACTAGAAATAGGAGATACACTTCCCACAAACGTTTTTAAAACAAATAGATCAGAAATACCTTAAGATACATAAGCTGATCCACCTGTTTAGTAATATTAAATATTATATTTCTTTTCAATCATCCAATTTATATATAATAAAATAAATTCAGCGTTCTTGCGAATATCTTGGTAACAGTCCTGCTGTTCACTCTCTGGAAAAGCGGTAGCCAATCGCTGCACCGCCTCCTGCTCTGCCCAGTGCTCGAACCCGCTTAACGGTCTCTCATTTCGTTTCGGGTTGTGGAGAGGTTATTGGTGATTGTTCTCAAAATGACTGTGGTTAGATTCTTTTTTAGTGATCGTAGTTTATGGAACAAATACGTGTGACGAGTAAATAGGATATCCAGAACAATTCAAAGCCGATTAATATTTGTGCACGTTGGGCGTGAAAGATGATTTAAATAGAAAATCATATCAACTTCGACTCAAATGATCCGTTGCGTTGCTAAGAAATGCGTGTGTAGGAAAAGTGCTTGTGAAACGTTAGTGTGTGGTGACGTACTTTTGTGCTTCGTAGCTGGACTTCTCATCACAGTGGCCTTGGTCTTCACGACGCCATCTCTTCTCGTCGTTCCTAAATTTCCCTTGTTCCCGCCAGGTGGTTACAAAAACGTTTAAAATCTGGAAAGCGTAGTTGCACTCGTTTTAAGGTCGAATAGTCATTAAGCAAACTTAAAGAAAACGTTTCTTTTCATAGTCATATGTGCAAACCTTAATGAAAACTGTAATGGATAAAATATGTACACAAGCCAATAGGACCAACATTATGCATGTTGAAACAGTGAAATTACCAATCGTTTAAAACATTATAACATTATCCTAGTTTTTCATTATTTTGAATTTAAAGAAATTTGGCAGTTTAGTTTGAAAGAATTTTAATTTCCTGAAAATCATTGATCGGAGATTACAAGCATCTCAAATATGAACTAGGAATGTAGTAAATAGAATTGACTCGACAGGTTAGGATTTTAGAAAATCAATAAATTACTAGGTTTAATTAGAACATTTGCGTATTGTTTTCAATCGCTCAGAATTGAGCAGTGATAACTGTCCACAGTTCATTTAGAGTAGGGTAGAGTAGATTCCAAACCACAGGGCAGGGTAGCTTAGCACCCCTGGCAGAAGAGGAGCAACGCTTTGGCCTGACGCCGGTGGAGACTGGAATCGGTGAGTGTTCTGGGTGGAGACTGTCCCATGCCCCGTCCTATGTTCTCTGCCCTTCGCAGCGTTCGCGGCAGCCTAAAGGCGAGGCCGTTTGCTTTCCTTCTCCCGACTGCACGACGGATGACGCAGGTCTAGCCACACACAAACGTACTACGATGAAGAGAAATGAGAAGAGTAAATATAAACATGAAAATAAACGGCATAGTATATATGCTGGGTAGAAACTAGATTCCTTACATACACCCATTTGTAGTTGGGAGGGATAATTCTTCCTCGTGCAGTCATTGGCTCCGCTCAGATAATGTTAGATGGGGTATTTGTCCGCCTTTAGTTTAATATATTGCTGGGTTACTGCAGTCTCGTTTACTGAAATGTACTTATTTGATCAAAACATATGAGTAAATTTAAATGTAGATTCGTTATTGAAGGTTATAGTTAATGTGATGTTAAACTTCAATTTCAATGTTAATATTTTTCATTTTTAAATAAAACATCGAGAATATTTAAGGTAATTTTGTCTTGCATTTTATTTACATTTAAAATGAACGATTATTCTACAAATGTTGCTTGGAATATAAAATGATTACCTAGTTCAAGATTAGGATGGGCAAATATAACAAAGAGGCTGCAGAGCCCGGATAGTCTGTAATAAGACTGTTTGCTTAGCCATATTATGGGATCCACTCCTGTGCTGGATTACCGCATGGCATGCATTCAGTCATAGAGAAATTGTGGGACCTTGTCTGGGTGGGAAACTTATTGAGCTGCGAGATGGCATTACACCTCGCAATTTGCATTGATGTGAATGGCAGGTGACCTCCCTCTGGACTGTAAGACTAGGTTGTGGTTCAGCAGGGAAGGCCACATGCCCAACTGTTCGTTTAGGAGGGACACGCCTACAAGGCTCACAGGGCAGGGTGGGTAGGTTAAGTGCTTGGGATGTGTTCCAATTCGATTTTGTATTAAACTTGCTTTCAAATATTTACGACGTGCCGGTACATAATCCTTGCAATGTAAAGGATATATCAAAATGCATAATGAATTGGAATTCGCCTTCCTGCCTTAAGGAAAACTGAAGGGCTGCCCATCGTTCAGTCGTCCTTGAGTGGGAAACGTTAGTTGGCGGACAGCACACTTAAAACAGGGTGGTATTTTGTCGAAACTGGAATAAAGTTCTGTGTACATATTAATGAAATACAAATTAATTTTTTCCTTACAGGATCATAAGTCCGCGTGAGACGTGGCAAAATAATAAATGTAAAGCCCATGTGTATACATGGCAAGAGTACATAAATTTAAATTAATGTGAAGAGGGCTATTTTTCCAGAAAAGTTTCTTGTACACTCTAATGTAGACTAAATAAACCAACCCAATAAACTGTCGATATTTAACTGTTCTAATAGTTCTTACTTTGTTCTAATTCTGCTTATTTTTCAGCATTATGGTATATTTCAACATGTTCAAAATAACTAAGAAATGTGGAAAAAATGCAGTAAAGGAAAATAGATCAAATTTACGCCTAAACTATTTCCTTACCCGTGCGCTGGCGAATAGTTAATCAATACACGATTTACAGAGTTGGTTTAAACTCTGTAGAAGTATGTATTGATTTTGTAAAGAACAGATTTCTGTGCCAGTAACTTTACTGTTTCAGGTATTTTTCAATGTGATAGACACACGTAACCATCCTACAAGACTAGTAAAAATAGTGGGCTTACCGATTATGAATCTGTATTCAGATAAGACAAAGATTGGAAACAAGTGAACTATCTCGTGTTTCATGTGTGTGAAATGTGAAAAATAAAATGTGAAAAGACAGCGGTTTGTATGGTGACGTGGGTTAGCCAATATTTAGATTTGTTTTAAATCTCGCATGCAGTGTGCATCTCGTGTGGAGGCGTGTTCGAATTGTTCAAAGTAAATTTTAAAAATTATTCTATTTAATTACAATCGAAATTATATTGATTTATAAATGCACTTTCCGTTATACAAGGAAAAAGTTTAAAGAGAAAAATTGCGACCATTTGAAGAAAATGTTTAAAAGGTTACATAGGCTTCATGCCGATTGCCTCCAAAATTAAGCCAGGAGAGGTGTACCATGGCACCCTACGGATGCCACCGTAGTACCTAGGTTCTAGTACCGGTGCCGAGAGGTCCTAGGTTCTAGTCCCAACTGAGGCAGGGTTTTCGACACTAGTTAGGTAGCTAGGTCACGTTCTGTCAATGTCTGAAGAATTCTAGCGGTCGGCTGGCCTGAGGGAAATTTTCCCTGGTTTAGCCGATCAATACCAGGCAAATGCCGGAGCAGTACCCTAACACACAGGCCACGGAACGCACGCAATCTTTCCTTCCCATTCCCTGTCCTATCCCACCCCATACGAATACACACGTACTTACATGCACTACACTACCACACATGCCGGGAGACGTGTCGGGAACTTCCAGCTCCCGAGTGGGGCGGTTGCCCGCTGGTGGGAGATGCTTTGTTGGGCGGTTCGAGTAGGGGCAGAACCTTGTTGGGGCGGCTGGGGCGGTTGGGAAGTCGGCTGCGGATGTCACCCTCCAGCAGTGGGAGATCACACTTCTCGAGCAAAAAACACTCTAAACCAACGGGACTAATGACGTCAGCAGTTGACGCGACCGGAATCGCTAATAATCGAAAAATTAAAATTACTTTAATGATTCCCGGAACGGCCAAACTAGATCTTGCATCTGATTTCTTTAAATTGTTCATTCCAGTCTTCTAATCTGACAGGCCTGACACGGACGAATATATGATATCAAATGGCGTGAATTCTCACCACCGAATCATATCTTAACTATATTTGAATCAGTATTAATATATATTAGTCATGGCCGTATACCGTAATGAAATACGTTACGTAATACATTTTAAAGTAGTAACAAGATAAAGCTGTGGAAATGTATTGAATATTGCGAGTCTTAACTTTGCAGTAAAACCCAATATGGAAAAAATGTAAATGCGTAACACGAAAAAAGGAGTAGTATCTAAATACGAAGGTAATATTTAAAACTAACCCACTTCAGGGTAGGATGGTATAGTTTCTTAAATTCCTAAGACTAAAAGGTTCTCTACAATGTGATCTAAAAATCGCTTCGGTTCCAGGTTCAAAATAGAGGTCAAGCGAGAATGGCTGCACTAAACCACAGGGCCTCGGGAGAGGTTTTTTATCGAAAGCTAAAGCAGTCTCGAGGAGCTGTAGTGCTGCCTTCATGCATCGTAGGACGGAGACGGGCCTAGAAACGGACCGCAGCACGACATCAAGACGACAAAGGAACAGACCTGTTGAAACCTTCCTGTGGTCTGTGTTGGAAGTTCAAATCTCTTCTTGTTCAAGCAAAACGGATCAGCCGACTAGGTGAGATTGTTATTACTGCGAAACTAATAATCAAAATTAGAAACTCGTTTTAAAAAGTCAAAATTAAAAATCGTCCAGAAGTAAGAAATTAGATTACCTGATAGTTGTATGAAATTGAGAAAAGCTTGCTTCCAAAGTACATATACAATCATCTTGAATCGTCTAGAGTAGAGTTTTTCAATTTTAATTCCTGCAATAGAGATAATAAACACAAAGAAACGTTAAAAATTAAGGTTGCTGACGAATATATTTTACATGTTGGACCTACTTTCACTAGTTTTAAAACTTAAATAGGACTAGTAGTAATTAACAGTATTTACTTGAATGTATTCTCCCCCACAGTTTTAGAAACATTTAAAGATGAATTTTTACTATTCGCAAAATGTCAATTTGCCTACGCACGCTATTATTCTTATTGCTGTTGATAAAGTTAATATTAGGATTGTATTGATAGGAGTCTCGGAAGGTGGACTCATGAGACAGTTATTATAAAAGACACGTTTCTGTCCAGTTTAGAAGCAGTGAGAAATCATTAGGTCTGTCTCCTGGACATTTGCTTTTGTGTTCTTGTCTAAAACTTCAAATAATTGAAGAGTAAAATCTTTTAAAACGGTACTGTGCATCACGATCTCCACAGTAGCTCTTAAAACAATGATTTATGCTAGTTATCAGTTATTCACACCGGTATATTCTGAATGTTTTGAAAAAATATTTTAAGTCTGTTTTTATGTAACAAATTTAAAAGCCAAGGAAATGACATTTGTAAAATGTTGTAAGGGAATTTGTCAAATAAATCTTCGCTGTTAAAAATCATTAACTAGCGCTGAAAACATTTTAAGAAACTTGTAATTATCAGAATTATAAATTATGATTTCAAATATATTGAATTGGATTCCCAGAAATAAGTATAAGTTAAGGAGCTTCTTTTTATTTCCCGTAATTAAAGATCGGATATATCATATACAAACGTTTGTAGTGTTTTGCCATTATTGATTGCATAAAAACTTATTAATTAGCGTATAAACGTATTAATAGCGACTCAGAATTTTAACGTAATTCCGTTTAAAATATTAAGATGTTAAATTATCTTGTGAAATTCAAAGACTGGCTGCCTGTTGTAGAATTCAGGTCTCACGTTTTTTGTTTCAGGAAGTCCGCAGGAGCAGCTTTGAATCATGCGGTGAGGATCTACGAAAGGAGCGCAACTGAAAATGTAGAATTTGTATTAAGCATGTATTTTAACGTTGTATAAAAAGTTAGTTGCAGGTTTCGAAATGCGAAACTCGTCTTGTTAATTTTAATGAGATAGTTTTGAGTAAATGGACTTCGTTACGAAACGTTTGAAATGTATGAACGTAAACTAACTGGAAAATGTAGAAGCGTTAAGAAATCTGCAACTACTCTAAACTAATATTTATTTACCTGATGCACCAGTTTGGATTTTAAAATTGTTTGAAAAGTTTCAAAATGTAAAAAATTGTACGTTTCGTTTTTTGTGGTAAATTTCATTATTTCCTAATAATTTGTAATTAATTTTGTGCTTTCAATTGTTCGAAAGTTGTGTGAGAGGATTGTAAAATGGTTTATTTAAGATATTACGGTGTAATTTTGTATTAAGATCTGGTGGAAAAATATAAGACCGTCACTGGCTACATGGAAACTTTTATTTCTGATCTTTGCAAAGAATTCCCAAACACTATCGTCTTAAAGGTATAACAATGTTCCTGACATCCTACATTTAAGTAAAATTGATAATGTTTTGTGACTATGGAGAATACAATTTACTTTAAAGTTTCTTGAAACGTTAATTGAAATTACAAAATTGTGTAAATTTGCAATAAATTTATTAATTCAAATCTAGAATTAATAGTTCTAATTTTAAATGATAAATATTCACTTCTACACAAACCAAAAAATCTGAACAAATCAAACTGGAATGGAAACCAAGAAGGTTAGCAGTATTTTAAAGTACAGGTGTTGGTATGGCAAATTCAATATTTCTTGAGGTGTAAATTAAACGTAAATAAAACATATGAAATTACATTTAATATTCACGTTAAAAAAATCGAAGTTGAATTGTGAGGTAACATGTGAGAACGTAATTTTGGTTCTAAAAATTTCAATAATTAAATTACAAGATGTAGTAAACGGGTAGAGTATTGGATTGCGATGTTACGTTAAGAAATGTTAAGGAAACCAAAATTCAATAGATCACAGCACTATCAAAGAGGACTTTACATTACCAGCAACGCACGTCGTAGATTAACACGGTATATTTTGTGGAACGACAAGAGTTCATAAGCAGTTGCCTATGTTTTTTTTTTTTTTTTTTTTTTTTTGCGATGCGCGTTACTTAACGCTCGTCAACGTTCAACAACTTTCGTGAACCCCTACATATTTTACGCTGTGAAGCATTTTTTTTTTCAAAAGTTGCCGAAACCCTTTTTAAAGTTTTTGTTTTACCGTCAAGAAATTTAAAAAAATGTAAGCGTATAGCTGGATGGTGACACCGCTTTCTGATTCCAGTGCAGTTTCAACCGTCCTAATGTGATGAAGCGCTGTAAAGCGATATTTGACAAAATGTCCCGGCGTCCCCAGGTCGTGCTGCCGTCTCCTTTCGTATTCGATGAAAGCTAAAGGAGTCTATTTAATACCATACATTTTCCTATTAATTGTATGGAAAATATCTCTCCAAGGGCGTCCTTTTATAAACAATTTTGTACTATTATTAAAATATTATAGATATTAACGATCCTTTTATTTAAAATTTGTGCATAGAGGTTTATCGATAATGCTAGTTAGAATCGAAAGTCTTAGTGTTTAGAGGGCCTAACGAGCCTGCTCCATGCTCCATAACGGCCTAACAAGCATGCTCTATGGTTAACTTTTTGTCTCTTGTGGTCTGCTGCTCCATGAGTTACAAATGAGTTATGAAAGAACCTCTACACACAAGTTTTAAATCTATTAAAACTTATGATAATGAAAATGATTAGAAAAGACCTGGAAACTTTGTGTAGCAACAAGCCAAAAACGCTAAGATTCTTTGTCACGATCTTTTTCAAGCAAATTGTATGGACCATGAAACACGTTGAAAAATGTTGGAATTTGAGAGCTCGGTCAAATAACAATTCATTCGATATTCCCTCAGATGACCTTAATAACTTTTTGCATCCGCTGTCCATGAAATAGACCCTACGTTTAAAGCAAGTCAAATATCGGAAATGTACGTAAAAAGTGCTTTATTGGAAGCAGAGGTGGATTTACGCATAGGCACAGTAGGCACGTGCCTACGGCGGCAAATTTTCAAGGGCGGCAAATTTTCAAAGGCGCAAAATTTTCTTGATATTTTCTAAAACAAATTTAGGTTCTCTAAAAACTATAACGGCATAAATCATATTTTTATTTTAAAAATATCATATTAATATTTAATACAAGCTATTTATTTGTCTACTTCATTAGAGTATACCTTATGATTTCAGAAGTATATGAATCTGAAACTAAGGCCCGTTGAAGAAAGAAAAGATGTTGCAATTCTAGTTGTCATGTTTTAGTTTCCTTTTAATGTTAACGTTTCAGTGTTGAAACGTTAATAATGTTGAACGTTACTTGCTATGAAGTTTATATCCAAAATTAGCTAATCCAAAAAAATTATTTAATTTATGAAAACAATGTGCAAATATAATGTTACTTTTAAAGTTAAAACGTTTAAATTAATGAGGAATTGTTACTGAAACGTTACAATTAGAAATGTAACATTAATTTTAAACAGGGGGCGGCAAATTTGATGTGCCTACAGGCGGCGAAAAAATTAATCCGCCCCTGATTGGAAGCCGTTTTCTAATTGTTTATAGTTGACTAGAAAATTATTTATTGTTAGATAATTAGTACATT
Source organism: Gryllus longicercus (assembly GCA_038098605.1). NCBI lineage: Eukaryota > Metazoa > Arthropoda > Insecta > Orthoptera > Gryllidae > Gryllus > Gryllus longicercus. The sequence goes on along the minus strand of JAZDUA010000009.1, from coordinate 9,621,354 downwards.
TCTAGCAGAAGAATGTAGACGACTGATTTTGAATTTCTGCGAAGGTGGTGCGATAGGCAGACACTTTTCTTTTCAACCGCTCGCAATTTTTCGTGTTTGTAGACTGTAATATCTCTGTTAGGGACCAGATAAAATTCTGAAATTATTACATGTAACAGTTTACTGTGTTGTTAAACTGCATTATTAAATTAAACTTAATAATTTGACTCGAAATGGCTTTTAAAAAATTGGCAAATATACGTGAAAAGTGCTTTATTGGCCCAAGGGTTTTAATTCTTTATAGTTGAGTATAAAATGTGTATAGTTGAATACTAATTTTGGTGCAATATTAGTACATAATTAGCAGATGTTAGGCTAGTGATTTTGAATATATGAGAAGTGGGGGTGCTAGCTTCACATTAAGCTAGTTGATTACAATATTTTTTTATTGTGGTATAAAATTATTACATAATTAGTACAAAATGATGGCTACTTGATTTTGAGTTTCGATCAAGTGGGGGTTCCAACCTAATGGAGGTTTGTGAAGGTACCGTTACGGCATTAGTCTTCGAAAACTACCGATGAGAGTACCCAGCTGCTGGAGTTCGAGCCCAAGGACACCCATTTAACGATGCAACAGATGGTATGTCAACCCTACCACTAAGACATTGCAGCCAGTCGAGTTGGCGATGGTGACAGGAGAAATAAATAGATCTTCTTGATAGATCCCTCACAAGTCACAGTACACGTTGTCAAACACGTTTCAGAGGATTAAGTTTTACGTTCACGAAACGCACTTAATGATTCAGATGGCTTACTTCAGACGAAAGGTAGCTTTAAGATTTTTCATTAATGGGCAGTTACTTGAAATATTCAAATAAAAAAATAATTTTTTGTACTCTGTTCTCTGTGAACGTGCGTCTTTAATAATTCAAGTGGAGTTCAGTATCCAAGACCATCCAGTATCCATTAATAAGTTGAATACTAAACTCCACTTGAAGCTGATGAAATCTGATTGAATGATTGCTGATTCTGTTAGCAATCATTCACGAGTATTTTTTTTTAATTTCCGTGCACTACCATCGTAACTCAGCGAAACCAAAACAATCTTCATCGACATGCTTTCATTGCATTCCTCACCAAAAACACACGCGGAACTTTCAGATTTCGCCAAACACAGAAATATTCAATTATATACAGAAATGTTTTATTTTATCATACAATTAATCAATTATAACATTAATTGTCCTAGAAAAACTATTAAATATAACTATGTAGTACTTCGTTACCCGAAGATTGTGACGTCGCAAGTGGAGACGTCGCGAACATGGAATCCCGCGAACTGTGAGCTGCCCTAATAAGCGCAGCGGCTGCTGGGCGGGCGGCCATTGTCCGGGCGGGCGGGCTGGCTCTGTAAAAAGCGGCGCCGCGGCTGCCGCCGTCATTCTTTCATAATCTCGGCCGCTATCTGCAGCCGGCAGCTGCTGCCGCTGCCGCTGCCGCTGCCGCTGCGCCGGCGATGCAGCGGGCTCTGCGGCCTTTTGCAATGCAAACGACCCAATTAGCTGGAAATTGTGTAAACATATTGGCAAAAAAGCCCTACATGTGTTCCGAATATGTGCGTGCCACGAGGTGGTCGACAAGTCGCCCCCGCCCCCCTGAGATGCGCGGCGACAGCCTCCCCGGCTCCCACGGCCGCTGGACGGGCGGTGGGTCTGCCTTGCGCGTGACGAGCGCAGGAGCCGATGTCGGGTTCGAACGCGCGCGCGTCGTAATCTGCTGGGCGGCTGGGATGGTGATTGCAGAAGCTGGACATCTCGGGGGGGAGTGACGTGCGGAAACGTCATTGATATCGAAATGAGTGGGGGGGGAAATCGACGGACGGGATGGTGGTCTCGTAAAGTCTGAGTTTTGTAGTGTACTAAAGTGTGTTATTGATATGAGATAAGAATACGTAGGTAAATAGAGAATATGTAATTGTTTTTAATGTCTTTATAACTGCTTGGTGCTATAGCGATCACTGTGATTTTTAACATTGAGGTACCTGCAGGGGGAACACACAAGGATAATATGGACACACACAAATGCATGCCCGGGTCGAAGTTCGGAAACGACCCTTGGAGATTCGAAAACGACCCTTGGAGATTCGAAAACGACCCTTGGAGATTCGAAAACGACCCTTGGAGATTCGAAAACGACCCTTGGAGATTCGAAAACGACCCTTGGAGATTCGAAAACGACCCTTGGAGATTCGAAAACGACCCTTGGAGATTCGGAAACGACCCTTGGAGATTCGAAAACGAGCACAGCTCTCCAGTCTTTGCGACCTCGGCTATTCAAAATGGCATCTATTACTTCAATGATCGAATTTTGAAAGAATTATTTGATGCAATTTGAATGATTAAAAGGATAATGTGGAAAACAGTGAAGTCGCTCTAAAATGTTACAGGTCATAATTGTTCGGAAGCAAGGAGATGAAAGATAAGAGGAAAAGAGGAATGGGAAATGCAGTTGAGGTGTAGCAAAAAAAGAACAGAATAATGAATGAGTTAAAGAGAAAATGAAAATCACTGTCAAAATATAACTTTTAACGGTTTGTACTTCGAACCTTCCTATTTCAAACCTGGTCACAAGTGTTTGAGCTGTTCATTCATTCGGCGAGGGTCGTTAGGTATTTACGACACAATCTGCCCGCTTCTGACAGACATCATACAACTCTCGTCGGGAATCTCTCATTCACCTACGTCAGCTAATCAGTCGCATTGCTCCTCCCTGGACGCGGCACCGAATATTTTGTCCTGGCGATGTACGCGGGTTGTTGGCAGCCCATGTAAGCGAGACGGTTGACGCTCGGGGCCTGCGGCGCGCGCTGGCCGGGCGCCGAGTGGCAGGACGCCAGCGTCGCGACGTCGCCTCCGCCTCCGCCTCCGCCTCCGTCGCCGAGGGCGTCGCGACGCCGCCGCCGCCGGGCCGCCTCGCGACAAGCTGTCCGCCGCGTTGTCCTACGAGCGATTTACCCCGCGCTTAGAGAAGCTCGTGGGCGCGCAGTTCGTGTTGGCAGCCACGCAGGGCCGAGGGGGCGGGGCAGAAGGCGCCGCGACGCTCGCTGCACCGGTCGTTCGCGCTGGGGTTCTTCATGTCTTGTGCCTGCTCAAGGCAACAACTGATGGCACTGCAGTGCCTCTGACCGGGAGGCTCTAAGTTCGAGTCCCGACGGTGGCAGTGTTTTTGATACCAGCTCGATAGCTGGGTCGAGTTCTGTATCTGTCTGGAGGAGAATTCTAATGGGCGGCTGCTCTGGTTAGTAGTTTTCCGTGGTTCTTTCGACCAATACCAGGAGAATTCCACTTCTGAATCCTATTTTATTGCTTGCTAATAGTCCTTTATCTCTTACCTCTTTCTCCAGTCTGAGTATTATAATTCTCATCCATATTTTACAAGTATACAAGTATGACAGGAGCGTCTCTGTAATTTTCTACCGAATTTTTGTTTCCTCTCTTGTCAACTGGTATAAGTACACCTTTTTTTCATTCGTCTGGAATAAATCCTTGCTCAATTATCATATTGAATAAGCTTTCAATAAGTCTTCTCCCTTCTCTCTTCTTCCTTAGAGTAGATCCAAGATTCATTCGAAATCAAATCAGTCTCCAACTTTCTTTTTTATTTAATTCTTTGACAGCATTTCTTATTTCTTCCTTGTCTATTTTTCTCATGAAGTTCTAAAATTCCTCTGGGGTCACTCCATTTTCCATCATTTCCATGTTTACGTGATCTTCAAATCTTGCCTTAAACCATTCGTACCGTTTTTACATGTCTATTTCATTTCCAATTATCCTCTTACTTTTACTTCTCTCTCTTTCCTTAATATTTCCAACGCTTCACTCTGAGGTTTAACCCTTCTAATTCATTTAATCTTATATTCCTATATCTTTTTTTTAGTCTTACAGAACACTTTAAAATTCGCTTTTATCTTATCGTATTTTTTTTAATTTTCCAGTTTCGTAAGGCCTTGTTCACCTCCAGTTTTTTCAACACATAACTTATCCAACTATTTATTCCTACATTCAACTCCATCCTTATTCATTTTTTTCTGACAACTACCTCCTTATCAATCTGTTTTAATTTTTTCATCATTTCTCTAGCATCACCTTTCAATTCTTTATATTTTAATTTTATTCATGTCCACCAATTCCCTTCTCTAAGCAAAATTCTTTCCATATTATCATCTTATCTCTTTCCATTTTACATTCTGTCCTGCTATTCACAGTATGTGTAATCTCAATAGGCATAAGGTCCGATTGAAATATTTCTTGAACTACCACTTCTTTAACGATCCTCTCCTACAATAGCATAATCTGTCACAGTCCCCTGTCCCTTCATTCCTACAAACATATACTCCCTATCCCAATCTCCTTCGACATTAGCTATATAGCAGCCTTCCTCTTCCAAAAACGTCAATAATCGTTTACCCACTCCATTGATTGCCTTATCTTTGGATCTTCTACATTCATCATACTTCCCCACTTCATCCACCCAACTCCCCTTACATCCTGTCCTTGAACTAAAATCTCCAAATGTAATCTTAATTGTTACTTTTTCTAGATTCCTCTTCCATTCCATTATCTCATTTTGTTCCTTCTTCATGTTTATAGTACACATGACACATAAATCACCATACAATCTAATCCACCTGTCCATACCGCACCTCACCTCCTTATCACTTATCTTTCTTTCTGCTTCCTCAATACTTTCTTCGCTCCAGTGATTTTCCCCTTATAGCGATCCCTTTCTTACATACCCTATTAACAAATTGCATCTTCCATTTAAAACTTTTTGGCAACCATTCCAAATATTTCTCACTCTCCTTTCTTTCAATCCAAGTTTCAACGAATCCAACCACATCACATTTATTAATCTCCTCCCAAAATTTGTCTTTATTAATCCTGCTTCATTCCAGAAACCCATCTAAATATACCTTTTTACTCACCTTTATCCACTTATCTGCGAATAATATCTTTATTAATCCTTTCCTTACCTCCTCTCCTCATCTTCCTCTCCCCTCTTTTTTTGCCCTACTTCAGTTTCACTAGCCTATTCTTACAACTATCCCATCTATATCTTACATTATTTACCCACATATACATATTTGGTGCCAATTCTAGCTATATTCCCTTTAGCTCTTTCTTCACCACCAAAACTGTTAATCATCCTTTTATTTCCACCTTATCTTTCCTCTAATGTTAGATCAGCTCCTATCCATACCTCCGTTTCCTTCAATTTTCTTTTGTTTCTCAAAATTTCTTTCTTTTTATCATGATTATTCAAATTTAAGACTGCGATAATTATATATTTTCCAAATATTTTCATATGATCTATCACTATTCTTTAACTTCTAATTCATCATTTATCCACTTCTTCATCACTTCATCATATTTGTCTTTTTAGACTTTTGAATGTAATATTAGTCCTCAATTCTTTATACAATTTTCCAATTTTCCCTCCTCATAAAGGAATCTCCTCCTTTAAATCTATCCTTCTCCACTCTCTCTTTTGTACTTCCAATTTTGTTTCCAAATTATCTACTTTTTCCTCTAGTTTTTTAACTTTATTATCTATTTCCTGCAACTTTCTCATCTTAGATTGCATGTTTGTCATTCCTGACATGATTTCTTTCATTGTGCATCTATTTAATTTCTTAATATCTCCCTGTTTCTCTCAAAGTCTTTTTCCAATCCCTCCTTCAAGTCCCCCAAGCCTTTCATCCTTGTACTGACTAGACTGACTTCATTGCTTTGATTTACTTTATCAAATTGTCACTATCGTTACCCTCCATGTTCCCCTAACCTGGCTATCAACCTTCCCTGTTTCATATAAATCCTTTTTTTCTTCTTCTTTAAGAGATTTTTCTAAAGATGATGTTTCCAGACTTGGCACCTCGTCAATTACTCGACTAGCACTTTTCTTTTGATTGCTCTTATTTACACCCTTTCTTTTATTGTTCATGTGTACACCTTACTATAAACGTAGACTCATAAATTGATATAACTCTCGTATAGATACACCATAGAAAAAGCGTAAAAGATAAATATCCTTTATCCGACGGTAAACATAAAAATGAAAGTAGCGTTAGTAATTGGTGCAAATTGCACAATATAAAACACTATATTTAGTTATTAAAAATCAAAAAATCTCAAGAGCGATCAGTATATGTAGATAAAATGTACAATTTTACGTAGTAGTTGAGTTACTCTAGTAATTTTAAGTTTTCATGATTTCTTAACGACTATAAATAATATACTGAAGTCATATTAACGTTCACATAAATGTATCGTTACTTAAAGACGATTAAAACAATGGAATTTCAATTATTATTGTTGTTATTATTATTGTTGTTGTTATTATTATTGTTATTATTATTGTTATTATTATTATTGTTGTTATTGTTGTTGTTATTATTATTGTTGTTATTGTTGTTGTTATTATTATTGTTGTTATTATTGTTATTATTATTTCAATATTATTTTATTTTTTGGTTTCTTTATCGCAAAAACTAAATTCGTATTTTTTCGAGTATTTAATTGGTGCATGAAGAAGAGTAGAAGACAAAGGATAGTCAGTAGTATTTGTTCACAGCTGATAACGAATGGTTGATGTCAATGGATTAATGAAATTACTAATAAACTATTCAACTAATAACGAACCGTCAGTTTTCACAAATACTCATATTCTTCAATATATTGATAATAAATTTGTATTCTGCAGAGAAAATTGGCCGTCTCTTTAATGACAGAAGAAAGGAGAATGAAAAAAATTATGCAAATCACTGTCCTTGATATACTTCACAATTTAACCTCAGAGAAGAGAAAAATTAACGCAACCCATCGTTCCACACACATGGGCTGCCATACATAAGATCAAAAATCTCGTAATTCCTTTCGAGCTGTTTTCATTCGCCAATCTTGTTGATCCTTTCGAGAATGTATTATAAGCATTAGATATTACTTGTTTTTATTACTTTCATTTTTAGTTTAAAAACGTGTTGCAATCCTGAATCTGAAAGCTTACAGAGTGAGTAAATGTCATGGAAATAAAATGAAATGGAAGTGTCATCTTCGCGAGATCTATTGAAAGAAGGCATTAAGTGCACAATTATTGTTATATTGAACGTTCCTCTTCGGACGAGTTATGGTTCTTACCTTAAGTCTCTTCTTTTTACATTATTGCCATTTCTTTTCACATTATTGAATCCATTCAATTCCAGGCTCACACGTTTGATCATCTCGGGTCTTAGTGGTTTTAGGGCAAAATTTTCACTACAGAACCACGTCCAACGTAAATATATGAGAGAATAGATAAAGCATTTGCGGGAAGTTATGTAGGATGGTTCCTGCTTCTCTCTTTTGCCACTGATTCGTTTTCACACTTCGTAATCATTCATTCACTTCATCACACGCTGAAGGGGAAACTTTTAATGGACACCCTTGACATTTGTAGCAAAATTCCTAGGGCGTCTCCATAACATGTGGACTAATAAAGAGGGCGCGAAAAGATTCTTCTCCGTCTACTATTTGCCCGCGGTATGAACGGCCTATAACCCTTCTTGGGATTCACCTGGGTTTTCCTCTTCGACATCCTCGTAGAGGTCCACATTCGCTTGATGCCTGAAATTCAGCCATCTTCTCTAGTCATTTTGTACTTTCTAATATATCTTTTTCCGAGAACCTTCTGATTACTTATTTACAAGAACTACTTTATGTGATTTTTTTACCGACACTAATTCTTAAACTTTCCTTTAATATTTCTCGTTCTATAGAACGAATATCTCACTTTCTTATATTTTTTCACATACTGTCAGCGTAATATTAAATCTATCTATGTGTTTACCTGTGAAAATATTTAACAGCGAAATTATACATTTACACTTTTGTTTACGTTTATATGTAAGGGAATAGACATATTGTATACTAGTTCAGTCTGATGAGAAACTAGATTGGTATTTAACAAAGTGTTCTTCCTTTTCTTTCCAATCCCTTCTCTTAATGAAAAGCCACACAGGCTTCAAAATTTTTTTTCAATATGTTTGCCCTTCAAAATAGCAAAAATTTTCACATCTTGTTTGAAATATTTTCAAAATCACAAAGTCAAATTTTGAAGCGATTCGGAATGTTGGAATACCGCGAATATCTATTGCAAGGAGAACATTTATACAGAAACCCACATGCAATTCAACATTACAAGGGAGGTTCTAATCCTCTTCTAAAACTCTAGCCCAGACGCCTTCAATATCGTGAATTTCATTAAAAAATACGTATATCGGTTACATGCGTCTTTAACCCTTGTTAACATGTAACCCTGTAAGTTTGTTAAGTGCACTTGTACCTACCTGTAGGTTAAGAAATTTAAAATTCTTAGGAACGGGTTTTAACCTTAATCCTTAGTAACCTAAATAAAGAACCATCCATTCATGGCAAGTCAACATTATTACGAAAAAATCACATGATAATTAACAAGACAAAAAGTAATCAAAGGAACACATTATTTTTGGAGATGTTCATTATTAATTATAATGTTATTAATTGTGCAGTTTGAAAAATAAATATTTGGTAAATTCTTGAGGAACAGACGAATTTTCAGCGTCCATCTTTTAACTCCAATCTGTACTAATACAATTTTTCGTGAAAAACTAAATAGTTTTAATAATATTTATCTTTATTTTTGTTATTTGTATTTTCATTTATTATTTATCTTTGTTTTATTTTTCTCTCTTTTGCTATTTTGAACATTCATTGCTTTCCCTTCAAAGGAATGCGTACTAAGATTTTTTTCCCTTTAAATATTCATGTCTCGAATCGTATTTGAACGCACGAACTTAGCTGTACTCGTAACAGTCCGATTTGCTAACCGTTACACTAACGAAGCGTCAAATCAAATAATGAAGTGGTAAGAAATAGAATGTTCGTATTTGTGAGGGGGTGTAATAGTTATGAGGTATGGAGAAGGGAGGGATAAGTGGGTTATTAAAAGATTAGTTTTTGCAGCGTACTACTTTAATAACTCATTTCAGAGAATGGAATTGTGTGACTCGTAGGCTTATGAATGACTTTTTGTGTTTTTAATATTGTGAGCTTATAACATGAAACAATATTTTTATCATAAAGTTAAAAACAAAATTGACATATAAGATTTCTATATCAATATTAAATCGATGAAATATTTAGTGTAATAGCTCGATTCGGCGCCAGTCTACACCTCAGATTGTGGGGTTCTTAGCGTCTGTATCTACCACCACCGGGACACCGCAATACCGGAACAAGCTGCCGAACTGGCGTATTTGAAAGGGTAGCCGGTCGCTAGAATCCTCCTCTAGACTGCCGTTAAATTCGACCTAGCTAGTGTCGAAAAACCTGCCACGATTGGGACTCAAATCTTAGGGCCTTCCTGTCAGGGGCATCCCAGTCACATCAGTTGCTGCCCTGAGCCACCCCAGTCAGTTAAACCCATTTCATGTAACCTTATTGAAATGCATGCAGACACTTCCTTCACCCCTAAATTCCCTGGCCACACGCGCGTTGAAAAGCCTTGCGTGACACCCGGGACGTTGGACAGCCCTCCTCGCGTGGCGGGCGGCGGGCGCGCGCTCCTCAGACGCCCACCCACCGCCCGCTCGGTCAGTCGGTCGGCGGCGGCGGGGGCGCATTGACTTGCAGAGCAGCGGCGGCGCCGCCCCAGAGCTCGCGGCCGCATCGGCGACCTCCATCTGTCAAAACAGTTATGCGCCGCCTCCGCCGCTGCTCCTGCCGCTGCCGATGATGTTGTCACGGCTGTCGGCCCTTATTCGGCCCCGATGAAGACGTCCGCCCGCCCGCCCCACCCGCCCCGTGCCATACCCCCGCGCGCCCCCCGCCGCGTGTGTGGTCGCTGGGGGCGAAATGACCGCCAGCTTTTTTGCGGAACCACCCGATCGCACTGAACGCAAGGCCGCGCCCCGGGGCGTTGGTTGCGAGGGGGAGGTTGCGTAGGTTGGCAGCCTCTTGCTCATGGTTGGGTGGACATACTGGTGGTGGGAATCGGCTATTAATAAAAGACTGTCTCTGAGTCTGGTGTTTTTATTATGTTGCAAACCGCCTGAAACCAATTCTCGCCGTTGAAAATGATTTGTAATTTGGGACGTGAGTATTTTCGTCAATTATTACCCAATATCAATAATGAAACAAATTCCAAAGTAATTAATCCATTGACTTCAGAAAACAGCATACGGAATAAGTTTTTTTTCGTACAATTATACTAACCCACATTCGCTCTTCAGACAATAAACAACCAAAATATTCAAATTTAAATATTGGGAAAGGGCATATATAAATGATTTTATTTATGATTGCGTGAAGGTTTTTTAAACATGTCTATTACCTGCTTTGTTGAAATATTGATCGTATCTCCAACACATACTAAGCATATCTCTGCGGTGTTTCTTGCATATCATAATATAATGTAAATGTGTTGTGGAATTTGGTGAGCCAGGTCTTAATAGAAATTGCATGCACGAAGAACATTGAATACACGAGTGAAGATGCGTATTTTAGAGCAATCATGACTGTTCGCAAAGAATACAACTGACAGGGGAAACGTGTATGGAAGACAGTTGGACATCGTGAAAGAATGAAGTTGAATTGGACTACAAAGATAAAGAATACGATAAAAAATAGTGTTCAAATAGTAACTTACTAAAACCATGAGAAAAAACGACAGTGTCAATAATTTTATTGTAATATTCTTATTAAAATACGATAACGCTACCAAATACCATCACGGTGATAGCAGTGTCGACAGAGGTCAAAGTTATCTGGCTCTAAAAAAAAAGTTTGAAACACAATTTTTCCGCATCAGTTATTTTGATATAAAACTGAATGATCCTTAAACACCTAAGACATTTCTAAAAAATGTTAGTAATCTATCTTTCCTTATTCACTCGTCTCCCTCTAATTCTTGGCAATATTCACGCAAACACTTATCAAAGGATCGACGGTTTTCCAATACGTGAATAAATTTACCTAAAATTAAGTTGTGCAAATTCGGTCATAAGTCAAAACCTCCACATTTGGAAGTGATTGTGTGAAAAATGTGAAGTTGAATTAATTGACCTCTATCAGAGTTGGAGCACAACGTGTTTTCTTGGAATCTGGAACCGTGTGGAATAATCTGTTATGCCGCGACAATGTAATAGGTGAATGAATGATGAGATGAATTGTGAGGAATGAGAGTACGCACGTAACCAGAACATGCATGTGTGTGTGTGTGTGTGTGTGTGTGTGTGTGTGTGTTCGAGAGTTTGGAGAGGAGCGTGGTGCCTCCTTCCTCAGGAGCAACGCTAAGAATTCCACGTTTTGCGATTGTTGTCTCGACCGTTACAATTGTTAAATGATCGATTTTACAAGCACACACAGAGGTATTCCACATTTCATTGGCAAGATCGGGGTTTGAAAGCCGGTGGAGATAGAATGCTAACTGCCACAGCTCTCCCCTTAATGCCCATTCGGACGCGTCCCTGCGTGAAACATGAAATAACGCAGTCGGAGGAGGCCAGGCAGCCTCGCCCGCGCCTCGCGTCGCGTTCCCACGCCCTCCGCCGCGCTGCGGCCTTTTTGCCCCGTGAGAAGCGCCGCCGCCGTCGTCACCGCCGCCGTTGCTAATTAGCGAGCTGTCGGCCGCGTGGCCATTACGCCCCATAAACGGCGGCGCCGCCTCCCGACACCCTCCGCCTCCGCCCCCGCCGCCGCCGCCGCCGCCGCGCACCACCGCTACGGCCACTGCCACTGCTTCGACGCCTCCGCCCTTGTCCCGTCCCCGCCCCCGCCCCCGCCCCCGTCCGCGCCCCCGCCCCCGCCCCCCATCGCCCCCGCCCCCGCCCCCCATCGCCCCCGCCCCCGCCCCCCATCGCCCCCGCCACCGCCCCCCATCGCCACCGCCACCGCCCCCACCGGCCCCGCCCCGCCCCGCCCCCGCCCCGCCCCCGCCCCGCCCCGCCCCGCCCCCGCCCCCGCCCCCGCCCCCATCGCCCCCGCCACCGCCCCCCATCGCCCCCGCCACCGCCCCCCATCGCCCCCGCCACCGCCCCCCATCGCCCCCGCCACCGCCCCCATCGCCCCTGCCACCGCCACCACCGCCCCCGCCCCGCCCCCGTCCGCGCCCCCGCCCCCGCCCCCATCGCCCCCGCCACCGCCCCCCATCGCCACCGCCACCGCCCCCCATCGCCCCTGCCACCGCCCCCACCGCCCCCGCCCCGCCCCGCCCCCGCCCCCCCCGCCCCGCCCCCGCCCCGCCCCCGCCACCGCCCCCGCCACCGCCCCCACCCGCCAGCGCACCCGCCACCTCCACTGCAGCCACCAGCGCTACGACCACTGCTTCGACGCCTCGGCCCCCGTCCCGTCCTCGTCCCCGCCCCCGGCCCCGCTTCCACCACCCCCGCCAGCGCTCCCGCCTCCTCTACCTCCGCTGCCGCCCCCACCGCCCCCACCGCCCTCACAGCTATCGCTGACCTCACTGCCGCCACCAACACCACCGCCGTCACCATCACAGTCACCGTCACAGACACCACCAACGCTTCCAATAGAGGAAAGATTGTTTATAACATTGGCGCAGGTACAATTTTAACTAAAACCTTTGGAATTTCGAAAATTACAACACTACCATTTTTTTTCCATCCCCTTCAACTACATAACTGTAGAAGTAGTAAGTTTCATTAAAAAACGGATTCGACACGATCCTCTGCCACCGTGTATAAAGCCCGGACTTGAAAATATAGCAATAGCGCTGCATCAGTCACACGGTACTCCAATCACATTACCCGCAGCATATAAACCTCCTAACATTTTCCTGAAACAAACTCACCTCAACACTCTGGTCTCAAATTCGACTACTACTATAGCTATAGGCGACTTCAACGCCAAACATACCGGATGGGAATGCAGATATTGCGACCGAATGGAAAATCTTCACTCAGGTATGCTTTCAACAATAATTTAATTATCTCTGCTCCCGACTGCCTCCTGAACCCTTGCAATTATCCGTAGAACCCCCCCTCATTCTTCCGCTTATCCTATATATTCCAGTATGCAAAAACTGTACTTAATTGTTATTCCAATCTGATCTAACAAAATCAAACTCAGACTACTGCCCGGTCCTTCTCTCCTGTGACGCTAATCTTATAGTATCTAATCACCTCAACCCACATATCTCTAAGAATATCAATTGGAAATTATCCGAAGAGTTTCTTATTACATATATCCCTTTGCCACCTTTTTTAAAAACCCCTGGTCAACTTGACTGAGCTATTTCCTTCTTCGGCAACACCGTCGGCACTGCACTAAATGCGGCTACTCCCAAGTACAACCACTATAGGCACCCTGCACAACGTCCCCTTCCACTCAACATCCTAATCTTACAAAAGCAAAATATAAGGTAGCAGTGGCAAACACTGTTTACCTCACTTAAAAACCGCTATAACTCGTAGGGTCCTCGAAGAGCTAAGTACGTTTTGCTACCAAAACTTCCAAAATCTATTTCTAAATATTGATAAAAAAACTCCAATACTTTGTGGAAAGTCTGCTTTCATTTCCCCGATCCCAATCAAACAATCCCCCCTCCCATTATCCACCAATTCTGAGTTTGCATATACAGAAGCAGACAAACTAGAAATGTTTGCCAACTATTTCAAAGATGCTATTTATCCCAATATTTCTACAGATCTGAATGTCCAAAATTTGAAAGAGAACTTTTTCAGATCTCTATTTTACTGCTCCATCACCAATTAGTTATATCTCTCCCTCTAATATTAAACAAATAATTAAGAATACAAAAAACAAATATTCTCTAGGTGTA